>ML663574.1:415994-547230 GCA_007570785.1 Antilocapra americana
GGGGCGGGACCCGGCGAGGGGCGGGGAGCGTGAGGGGCGGGACCCGGTGTGAGGGGCGGGGAGCGTGAGGGGCGGGACCGCGGGCGAGCACCGAGTGCGGTCGCGGGACTCATGAGGCCTTGGCTCACAGGTCACCTGGGGGCCCACCAGGACCCGCAGAACACGGGGCTCCCCGACGGGTGCTCTTCTTTCCAGTTCTCTTGCAAGGACATGGCACCTGAGTTTACACGTCGCCGCACTGGGCGAGAGCTGCAGCTCCCTTGGCTTCCCAGATGACGCCGTGGATAAAGAATCTGCCTGCCGATGCAGGAGGCACAGGAGACGCAGGATCCCCGAGTCACGAGGATCCCTTGGAGAAGGGCCTGGCAATCTGCGCCGATATTTCTGCTTAGAGAATTCCTTGGACGAAGGAGCCTGGTGGGCTGCAGCCCTTGGGGTCACAAAGAGTCAGACGCAACTGAGCATGCACGCAGCTCCCTTAAGCCAGCAGGAGACATTGAAAATACTGGTCTATCTGTTTTTAAAAGAATATTTTGAAAACAATTGAAATAAATCTAGAAATGTCACCACCTTCAGGAAGCCTTTCCTCTTTAGATGAGTCCTCCCCTCCACTCACACTCAACAGCGTCTTATGCCTCCCACTACCAGCGGCATTACTGGCAACCTTAGAGCCTGAGGAGCCACTTCCTTTCCACCAGAGAGGATGAGCAGGATGGTGGGACCTGTCCGTCACTTTTCTGTCTGCAAAGCTTGAGGTCCTCCATAGACATTTGCTGTTGTCTCGTCGATAAGTCATGTCCAATTCTTTGTGATCCCATGGACTGCAGCATGCCAGGTTCTTCTGTCCATGGGATTTCCCAGGCTAAAAAACTAGAGTGGGTTGCCATTTCCTTCTCAAGAGGATCTTCCCGGATCAGGGATCAAACCTACATCCCACATTGGCAGGTAAATTCTTTACCACTGACCCATCAATAAACATTCAGTGACTGAATATTACTTAGGACTGAAAACAATTTTAAAGATCACCAAGTTCAAACTCCATATAGATGACTAAGAAAACCATAGTCGTCTTCACAAAGGTTGACTTGGCAGGGCCAGGGTCCCCATTTCCACTCTGAGACTGTCTCACTCTGCTGAATTTTAAATGCCACTTTTCAGCACTTGCACCTTTTACACATTACCCTTCACTTTGTCGGTTCAGGAATACAAAAAATGTTTGGGTTGTAACGGGGTTTTGCTCACACAATTGTCTTTTTTCCCTATTAAATGTAATAGCACACCCTGAGAAAATAGATCTGCTAATTGAATTTATTTCTATATTTATTTTACATGTTTTGAGTTCTGTTACAAATGCAGCTTCTTAAAAGGTTGAATTTCAAACAATTTAGTGGCCTTTTCCCCTCTGATCAGTTTCTAAGACACAGAAGAGAGCCTGAGAACAAGAGAATGCACACGGCTGTCTGAAGGCAGAGCAGGCGGTTTCATGCCCAGGATGCACAGCCACCTGTGGCTCCAGCAACAGTTAGAACTGGACATGGAACAATACTGGTTCCAAATAGGGAAAGGATTACATCAAGGCTGTATATCATCACCCTGCTTATTTAACTTACATGCAGAGTACATCATGAGAAATGCTGTGCTGGATGAAGCACAAGCTGGAATCAAGATTTTGGGGAGAAATACCAATAACCTCAGACATGCAGATGACACAACCCTTATGGCAGAAATCAAAGAAGAGCCTGACTTTTCTCCTTGCTAAAGAGCCTCTTGATGAAAGTGAAAGAGGAGAGTGAAGAAGTTGGCTTAAAACTCAATATTCAGAAAACTAAGATCATGGCATCTGGTCCCATCTCTTCATGGCAAATAGATGGGGAAACAATGGAAACAGTGACAAACTTCATTTTGGGGGGCTCCAAAATCACTGTAGATGGTGACTGCAGTCATGAAATTAAAAGACGCTTGCTCCTTGGAAGAAAAGTTATGACCAACCTAGACAGCATATGAAAAAGCAGAGACATTACTTTGCTAACAAAGGTCCATCAGTCAAAGCTATGGTTTTTCCAGTAGTTGTGTATGGATGTGAGAGTTGGACTACAAAGAAAGCTGAGTGCAGAAGAATTGATGCTTTTGAACTGTGATGTTGGAGAGGACTCTTGAGAGTCCCTTGGACTGCAAGGAGATCCAACCAGTCCATCCTGAAAGAAATCAGTCCTGAATGTTCATTGGAAGGACTGATGCTGAACCTCCCATACTTTGGCCTCCTGATGCGAAGAACTGACTCATTCAAAAAGACCCTGATGCTAGGAAAGATTGAAGGTGGGAGGAGAAATGATGACAGCTGGTTGGATGGCGTCACCGACTCAACGGACATGAGTTTGAGTAAACTCCGGGAGCTGGTGATGGACAGGGAAGCCTGGCGTGCTGCGGTCCATGGGGTCACAAAGAGTCAGACACGACTGAGTGACTGAACTGAACTGTGCGCTGGGTCCCACGTTTGGTTCTGAGTCAGTCATTTATGGTCGATGCTCTCGGCTTCTTCAAATGCTTTGGTTGACAGTCTTCAGACTTGCAGGGGCACCCAGATCAGAAGTTTGCCACCTCTTAACAAATCCCTTCATTTCCTCTCAGGTGCCTCAGCAAACATCCTGGGGCCCGGCTAAACCCTGAGGCCGCCTGCCTGCTGGGGGCTCCCCCAGGGGAACTTCAGGAATTGCCCAGGTTGTTATTTTTAAATCCCCTGAATCTGACTCAGTTGTTAAGCTCAGATATAAGAAGCATGAAGCCCTACAGGAACCCTGTCTCCCCAGACAGGCTGGGGCACTGGTGAGAATGCACCAGGGGAAAAAAAACAGGACGTGAAGCAAAAATGCCAACGGAACCCCGGAAAGCCACTGACCTCCAGGGCTTGAGGCCTTTCAACAGGCCGCTCCCCACCTGCACACATGCTTTCTCCAATGTCCACAGATCTAACCCACAGGAAGCCTTCCAAGGCTTATGTCTAAAGAGCTGCTGAGCATCTGTATGTTTTAATCTCATCACATAAGATTTTCCTCTCCCTGCTCTTTCCAGACTGAAGGGGCAAGTCTGGAGTGACCTTTCCCAGAAGGGCTGAGATCAGTGTGAGCCTCTGACAGGGATGCTTTGCAGCTTCCCTTACTGGAGGCACAGAGAAAGCAACGTGTGGAAAAGCAGGATTCGGTGTGCTAACGCTCACCACGTGCACACCCCCTGGAAGCCCCAGAGCCTCACGGAATGAGGGGCTTCAGGAGCAGACACAGTCAGGAGGAGCAGAGGGGCTCCGGACTGAAGCACAGTCGGGCCGCGGGTGGAAGGAAGGGGTCTGAGGAGGAGCCAGCCCGCCCGGTGGGCCTCAACCCCTTCTGGGCAGAGCAAGGACAGGAGAGCCAGCAGGGCAGGCGGCCGGGGCAGCTGAAGGAACAAGGGCACCCGGGTCCCTTCAGAAGAACAGTGTCACAGTGCTGGCTCTCCAAAGCCGAAGGAGGTGACAGTCCCCCCACCACCTGACCAAGGCTGGGCTCCGGTCTTAACTTGGTGGCCAGAGGGGTAAAGAGCTACTTCTAAACATGGACCCATTCTGCCTTATTTCTTCATCCCCTTGTAAAACCCTGGACACGGGGCAGAGGTGCTGGGTGCTGCGGGCAAACACCTGCAAACCCAAACTCTGCAGCAGCTCCACACGCCCCTGCGGCACCAGGTGGGGGCGCTCCGCTCGCTCTGAGCCCCGATGAGAGCTCGCGTCCCTGCGGTGGGCGAGACTGGACCACCAGCAGCATCAGCGACCAGGTTACCCTCCAGCATCAGGGTCTTTGAAACTCTTTGCTTTTCTTCTCTCCCTGGGCTGCAGAGGCTTGCACTTAAAGTCTCAGAAATCATGACTTTTCTCTGTAAATAAGATGGGAGGGAATTTCTGACCAGAGAATGCTGCTTGTCCTGGGGGTTGGGGAAGCTGAGAGACTTGCCTGAGGGTTTCCAGGGTGTCCCTCCACTGAACCCAGAAACCTTTTCTCCTCAGGGTTCCCTGCACTTCTGCAGCCTTTCAACCAGGCTGCTCCTTCAGACTTGGGGATTATCTCTGCTCAGAGAATGTTGGGGCTGCCCTGGTGGCTCAGTAGTGAAGAGTCTGCCTGCCAGTGTAGGAGACAGGTTTGATCCCTGATCCAGGAAGATGCAACATAGCACAGAGCAACTAAGCCCGTGTTCCACAATTACTGAGCCTGTGCTTGAGGGCCGGGAGCCACCAGTCCTGAGCCATGTGCAGCAACCCCTGAAGCCTGCCTGCCCTGGGACCTGCGCTCTGCAACAGGAGAGGCCGCTGCAGCGAGAAGCCCACGACCGCACTAGGGGGGAGCCCGCACGCTCAGCGCGGAGGGAAACGCCTGCTTGGCACCGAAGACCCAGCACTGCCAAAAACACACAGATACACAAAAAATTTAAGAAAGGAATGTCGAGCTCCCTTCCCATCTGGTTCCTGCGATCCGGGTACCATTAGGTTCTTTTTCAGTACTTTTCTGTTCCTTTCGTCTGGAGGGCGGCAGAGGAAGTATAGCATCTGGGGGTTCCACAGGATCTGTGACTTTTTTTCCTCCTCTCTGAATGCTCTGGGGTCTGATGAGCTCAAACCACAAACCCACAGACACTGGGTGTCTTAAGCACTCACGTGGCATGAAAAAAAAAACTATTTTTTTTTTTTTAAAATTTCTGGGGGGGAAAAATGTTTGAAGTAGCTTTATGCTCTCAAATTAGAATTCACTGTCGCCAGTCCTTCCATCTTCTGATCTGGGCTTTTTCATGCCCTTCAGCGCTTTTCTAAACACTGGAACAGGACTTTCAGTGACCACACCAGGCAGCAGGTTGGTGTGCTCACTAACCACAAGATGACCAGGCCACAAGGTCTTTCCCTTCACGACCCTGGAAAGAATCGCCACAAACCCACCTGTGTTCCAGGGACAACAGGATGTTCCCCAGGTCACTTCATTTTCTTTCCTCAATATTCATCAATCTCCACATGGATAAAATAAGGTTAATCCGGAAAAATCTCTAATAACCCTTGCGTGCGTGTGCTCAGTGGTGCCCAACTCTGGGGACTGTGGTCCACCAGGCGCCTCTGTTTCTCCAGGCAAGACCACTGGAGCGGGTTGCCAGGCCCTCCTCCAGGGGATCTCCCCAACTCGGTCCCCTGTGTCGCCTGCACTGCCGCGTGGATTCCTCACTCCTTCCAGCTCTACCCATGACCTTAAAACATATCCCCCATCCTCAGCTCAGCTGTATGTCCTGACACCTTCATGTGCTTCCAAGTACTTCTCTAGTGAGTTCAGTCTGGGCAGTTTGGAGATCTGCATGATAAATAAACCATCCTGCATGCAGGCAGGAAGCCCCAGTCACAGGTCTCTGAATGTCAGGGACCAAAGGCTACACTGCCTGTCGGAAAAGAACTCGCAAACCTTTTTGACTGGACGGGCAGGATGGGCCGGTTCCTTTTGCACCTTTTTGATAGCTCACACACTTCTTTTTCTCTTGGATTAAAAACAACAACTCATAGCTTAAATTTTGAGGCTACTAAAACATGAGTCAAGTCAACACACACAAAGATGAGGAGGAGCAGAGCTTGGTGGGTCAGATGGCCGGTGCGCCTACCGTTACATCCCCACGGCAGAGGGGCCTCCACCAATGCTCTGCAGAGGCTCCAGATCCGGAGTGGGTGCCCTGTGATCAGCCAGAACAGATCAAAATTCTGAGCATGAAATGAGCTGCTGAAGACAGTTCACAGACAACCCCAGCAATAGCCAAGGCTTTCTCAGATAAGAGTCTGTTCCGTGCAAGCCAGGACCGTGTTACCATCCATGTGGAGTACTGGGGGCCAACCGAGACACAGAACAGAATCACAGATGTGACCAGAGTTGGCTGACAGGCTCTCTGTTAGTTGCTCAACTATGTCTGACTCTTTGTGACTCTATAGACTATAGCCCGCCTGGCTCCTCTGTCCATGGAATTCTCCTAACAAGAATACCGGAGTGGGTTGCCATGCCCTTCTCCAGGGGATCTTAGCGACCCAGGGATTGAACCTGGATCTCCTGCACTGCAGGTGATTCTTTACCGTCTGAGCCACCAGGGAAGCCCCTTTAAGGAGCCATGAACCCGGCTTCTCAGCCTCTTGGTCCCTGCCTGACGTTGCTCTCTCATCCCGTCTGTGGACATCCTCAGAGCTCTCTCCTGGCCTCTAACTTCTCTTCTTCTCCCTCTATAGTCTCTCTCCAGCAAAAGAACCCACATCTAATACCTGAAACAAACAAACAAACAAAAACAGAACAACTGGAGCGTGTGCTTGGTGCACACGATTTAAGCGACAGCGGCCAGAGGTCTGGCACGTGCCATGCAGATACTCCCGCCACCCTCCGCCTCCCCGCGATTCCTTTTCCGGTCACAGTTATGACTTTGCCTGTCACAGCTCAGATTCTGCTCCACACGATGTATTTTCAGCACTGGGTAATTTCCCTGCCTCCAAACTGCCCCCTCCTCCACTGATCCCACTTTTCAGTGAACAGGGGAGGCCACGGCCAGAGCTAGGGCCCAGGCCCACGAGTTCCCAGCTGTTCACAGCTGGGCAGCTTCAGGGGCCATTGTCCAGAGAGACAGATGTTGCGCATTCAAGCCAAGTGTCGACAACCCTGATGAAAAGGCAGCAAGAAGCCCACGAAGCCACGAAGGACCTGCCCATAATGCCGGCCAAGAGCCGTGGGAGCCCAGCTGGTTCACCGACGGTCAGGAGCAGACTGCAGGGCAATTCGTGTTCGTGAAGTCCATTTTCCAAAAAGACCTGCACTATGTCAGCGAAAGCCACGGCGATACGCTTGCTGGGTTTAGCCCACACGGCCGCCCAGAGCCGAAGAGAACACACAGGTAACAGGAAATTCCCCTCCGAGCGCCGGGTAATCCTGACCAGGCTCCCAGGGCTACAGGTCTATTCATTAGTAAAACCCAAAGTTGCACGAAGTGCACTGGTTAGTCCTCCCATTAACAGTGTGTGCCCAAACAACAGCAGAGCAGGCATTAAAAACACTCAGCTCAGAGACACTCGTCCACAGAAAATAACAGTTGAAAACACTCAGCTCAGAAACATTCATCAAAATAAAATAATAGTCTCCCGGCTACTTACATCCGTGTCAGGTCCTTTATCCGCCCCGGGACAAGAAAAAGTAACAAATTCATGGCACCTCTTGTGAACCACAAAACAGCAAACTGGTGGAGAGAAAAGAAAACTGGAATTAGAAGAGTGGATGAATATGCAGAGCTTTGTCCTCCAAGCAGGGCTGCCTGCTGTCAGAAGTCAAGTTAACTTCACTACAGACTCTCATAAACAGCAACCCGGCAGCATTCCATTGGAGACTCGGCCTCATTTGGTACTGCTTGGATTCCCGGAGAGCAGAACCACAAAATGCCAGCACGGACACGGCACGGAGACCTGAAGCTTAGCTTGCCTCCTCTCCTGAGGGGAGAGGACCAGGGGTGGTAGGCCCACCCTCCCGAGGTATAAACCAGGAAGCTACATGTACAGCACTCTGCCCTCCCCTCCCTCCACCGACACACACAGGTGTGTAAACGTGGGTAAACGTCAGACCCTGTGTGTGAGATACAAGGAGAAGAACTTATTATAAATAATACGTGGGTGTCACTAAGAACTTCCTTAGCAGAATTCTGAACTTCAAGACCTCCTGAAGACACAAACCAGGTCTACGGAAAACAGCCCTTTGAAATGGAGAAAAGTTGGAAAGCACCCTCTCTCTTGAATCCACCTTCTGGGGGGGTGTCACCCACAGATATACCAAACCACTATGCAGCAAACATTTTCCAAACAACAGAGTTTTCATAAGTCTTCCTGAAGATGAATCAATAAAATATCATGAGTTATAGAAACTAGTAGGTCAGATTTTTATGAAAAGTATAACATGGAGGACAAAAAATATAAACAAATGACCTAGGCCACCCTCCCTCTAAAAGTGCAGCACCAGCTCCAAGGGCACGACCTGTGGCTCTCTTGTTTTCTGCTGAACAATACACCGGGCTTCCCTGGTGGCTCAGACAGTAAAGACTCCGCCTGCAGTGCAGGAGACCTGGGTTCAATCCAGTAAAGACCCTGCCTGCAGTGCAGGAGACCTGGGTTCCAACCCTGGGTTGGGAAGATCCCATGGAGAAGGGAATGGTGACTCACTCCAGTATTCTTTGTTTCTTTTGTTTTTGAGGCTAATTACTTTACAGAATGTAGTGGATTTTGCCATGCATTGACATGAATCAGCCAAGAGTGTACATGTGCCCCCCCCCCCTGAACCCCCTCCCCCCTCCCTCCCCACCCCACCCCTCAGGTGGTCCCAGAGCACCGGCTTTGACTGCCCCGTCTCATGCATCGAACTTGGCCTGGCGATCTGTTTCACATATGGTCATAGACATGTTTCAGTGCTATTCTCTCAAATCATCCCACCCTCACCCTCTCCCACAGAGTCCAAAAGTCTGTTCTTCACATCTGTGTCTCTTTCGCTGTCTCGCATATAGGGTCATTGTTACCATCTTTCTAAATTCCACATATATGAGTTAGTATACTGTACTGATGTTTCTCTTTCTGGCTTACTTCACTCTGTATAATAGGCTCCAGTTTCATCCACCTCATTAGAACTGATTCAAATGCATCCTTTTTAATGGCTGAGTAATATTCCACTGTGTATATGTACCACAGCTTTCTTAGCCATTTGTCTGCTGATGGACACCTAGGTTGCTCCCATGTCCTGGCTACTGTAAACAGTGCTGCGATGAACATGGGGCACACCTGTCCCTTTCAGTCCTGGTTTCCTCGGTGTGTGTGCCCCGCAGTGGGATTGCTGGGTCGTGTGGCAGGTCTAGTTCCAGTTTGTTAAGGAACCTCCACACTGCTCTCCACAGTGGCTGCCACTCCAGTCCTCGTGCCTGGAGAATCCCATGGACAGAGGAGCCTGGAGGCCCACAGCCCATAAGGTTGCAAAGCAATGGACACGACTGAGTGACTAACACTTTCACTTTCGGCTAAAAAACAACATTTGCTCAGAAATACAGGGTGAGTCCTGCACAGAAGGCAAGAGAGACCTCCCTGGACCCTGGCCCTCTTCTTCTGCTGAGGATGCTACCCCTTCCTGCGCACGTCAGAAGGCAGAGCCGACTAAGAGGGCGGGAGAGGGCGCCCGTTTTGCTGAGAGCCGAGGCCCCAAGATCAAGGGAGCACTTGGAGGCCGTCTGTGCTCAGCACGAGCAGCCACTGAAGGGTCTGAACCAGCGTGACGACAGCGGGGCTTCTGAAGGGCCAATGGTGCTGATGGGAAGGGCTCACCAGGTCAGGTCAGGGCCGTAAGAGCCGGGCACGGGGGGCCTTCCTGCATCGTCTAGGGCAGAAAGCGAGCACCCACCACTGCTGGGCCGTAGGAGACGGGAGCGTGAGACGCCAGGGACACCTGCCGGCTGACCACAGACACCGCCTGTCAGTCTGCTGTCACGGGCCGCTCTGCCGGCTTCACCTGCGTTGGTTCTCTCGCCAAATCCTCAACACGCTGCTTAATATGCTCCAACGTCTGTGTTTCATGGACGGGAAAGCGTTGTCCTGATCTCTGGTGTCCAGTCTGTACAAGCACATGATGTTTGCAGGCAGGAGAGGGAGTCGGAGAGGCAGACGGACACGGCTCCCCTGTCCGGCCACCCCTCCGTGCAGAGGAGCCAGGAGCCGAGCTAAGGTTTGCTGGACCCCCCGCCCCTGCCCACCTCACACTAGTGGGCAGGAGAGGGAAAGGTGACGAAGCAGAGGCCGAGTCGGCACGTGGCACCAGCGGCGTGCGGGCGTGGAAGAGTCGTTCAAGTATATTTAATAAATATGTAAAAGTGAGTACAGATACACGGGTTGGTCAAAGGTTCGTTCTTTCTGTGATGTTATGAGGTTACCTTTTGGCCAACCCAGTGTGTGTGTGTGTGTGTGTGTGTGTGTGTGTGAAACCCAGATGGTGAAGCTGTGGGTGTACCATGTCAGGGAAGCAGGATAAAGGATGCCTGTTTCCTTTTTAAACAGCTTTAAGATGGTCATATTACGACGTCAATGCAGAAATGTATCTTTAAAAAACAAAACCCTCAGGCTGGGCACGAGCAGGCAGAACTGGGCACTTAGGGAGCCGTCCCCAGGAAGGCGGACA
The DNA here is from genome assembly GCA_007570785.1 of Antilocapra americana. Taxonomy (NCBI): domain Eukaryota; kingdom Metazoa; phylum Chordata; class Mammalia; order Artiodactyla; family Antilocapridae; genus Antilocapra; species Antilocapra americana. The sequence goes on from ML663574.1 coordinate 426,212, forward strand.
GGACAGGGAAGCCCACGTGAGGCCCCGCGGGCACCTCTGGGAGGCGTACCGGCCCTCCCCGCCCCAGCGCTGTGGCCTCCCGGCCCTTTCCGTGGCAGCGCCCTGTCACAGGCTCCTGAGGACGGACAGACCAGGCCTGACAGCCACTCTCCCCGACATGGACTCGGCTCCACTCGTGGAATGAGGAAGACGAGGGCCACAGGGCCTGTTTCCCCTCCATGGTTCATTGCGGACACGCTGTTTGGAGGGGACACGGAGCATGCTGAATCCCTGCTCAGCGCCAACCTTCGAGCGCGTCCTCGGTGTCCGGGTGGACCTCGATCAAGCCCTGCGGAGTGGCTCCCTGTGGCTGGGGGGGGTGTCTGCGCCTGTCCTTCCGTTTCCATCCACCTGCCAGTGCACTCACGGCAGGAACTGCACGGACCGTACACCTTACCCTAGTCCAGGTGGATCCTGGAATCAGGCCAGCACTGAACAATATAATCTGAAAGGGCAGCAAAAGCCCCCGGATCACTTCCTCCCCACCTGCCATGTAGTGACTGGACTCTGCCAGCAGGAGGGGAGAGGAGGTCCAGACAGCTGCCCCCATGAGTAACCCAGGCAGGGTTCAAGGACTCAGATCGAGATGAGATAAAGAAAGGGAACCTGCCTGCCTCCCATGGGGCTGATTAGGAGAGGGAGCAGGGAGACCCTCTCACGTAGGGCCACAGAGTTTGTTTGGAAAGATAAGAGGTTTTGGAAATGCTTGGTGGTGACAGTTGTCCAGTGTTGTGTTTATACTAAATGCACTGAGCTGTGCATGGAAACATGGTTAAAACCGTAAGTTTTAAGTTATGTATACTTTGTTGTTGCGGAGTCGCTAAGTCACGTCTGACTTTTTCGACCCCATGGACTGTAGCATGCCAGGCTCACCACAATATAATTTAAATTGTGCATCAACCTGGAGTAAGATTTATGAAGTTATAAATAAGGCGCACCGACAGGAGTCTTGCTTATGTAGATTTATGGCTTTTTTTGTTCCCAGTGGGGCTGGATGCAAAACCAAGGATGTATTTACTTCCATTTCATTAGGTTCTACATAAAGTCCACTCCAGATTAGAGGGGAGACGCAGGGAAAATTGAGTTTTCAGAGCCAAGGATTCACACGGTCTCACAGGATTAGAAATGGGCTCTGCCGACCTTCACATCTCTCGTGCAAACAGTCAACATCAGCACCAGCGATGGAAACAAGGACCTCAGCTCAAGAGCCTGGCTCTCCTACCCAGTCCTCGAGACCGTCCATCACTCTTTACATGGAAAACGGGGTCACCCCTGTTTACATATCACTTGGATCACAGGCTTGTTGAGGGGAGAAAATACATACTTAGGAATCACCTTCCAATTTGTTTAAACAATAATTCCCTTCCACCCTCAAGTCTTAAGTCCGTGTCATTTCAAATTCAGCTCATAGCCACGTAAAATGGAACATGTGCATAAAAGTCCCACTGTCCAAAATTAATGGGGTAAAAGCCATTATGTAACAAACCTGTAATTCAAAAAAGGAGCCTACTAAATTTAATAGTTTGACTTCATTTAGAGTGGAAGACAGGCAGCCAAGCTTCTGAGCGCTCCTTTTTTAAATACATAAATGGCTGCCATCATGTGAGATGGTTTTAATTAAATCTTGCTTAGCTGGAAGGGATTAATGAAAGGTAACGTCACATCAGAACACAGTGAAAGGAAAACCTCTAAGGCGAGCGAGCTGCTTTCAGCTTTGTGGGGAAAGTAACGAAAGACTGAGCCTATATTCTATTCGCACATTAAAAGAAAATTATTGGTTTTGGGTTTGTAACAATGAGAACGGTCTTCTTGTGTCATACGTGTTAAAGCTGTATGAAAACAAGCCGAATTCATGTGCTCTATCACACAGTGTGATATGGCGTTCTGCAGCCGGCACACTGAGTCTGCCCTAAGCCTTTGTGCACATTCTCCCGAGTAAACCCTTCAAAACCCCCAAGAGTCAGTATTTCCTCCTTTCCCCAGAGGAACTGCCTACAACCGCCGCCTCAGCTTTCTGTCACCAAGTCCCACAGATGCTCCCGTCTTGGTGTCACTCCCTGACTGGGGCTGAGATGTGTTTTGAAGAAGGAGCCGAGGGACCGAACACGAGGTGTGAAGGGCAGAGAGCAGGGCGGCCCTCGCGTTAGCGGCCAGAGAATCTGAGCCAACGGTGTGGCCGCGGTGGAGCCGAGAGGAGAGCCCTGGGGTGGGACAGAACAGAGGAGACCAAGAGGGCGAGACTGATGGACAGGCAGCCAGACCGAGGGGCAGGTCTGCGTTGGCTCGATGTTCGCCTCCCGCGTCACGTGTGTCTGTGACCCATCGATTGAGACACGCTGCTGCTTCTGAGGCTGCACCCAGTCCTGCGTTTCAGACTCTCCTGAGGACCACGCGGATCGCTCCATCTCTGCTAAGAGATTCTCGCTCACAATACTTTGGGCATCTGGTGTGAAGAGCCAGCTCCCTGGAAAAGACCCTGATGCTGGGAAAAAACTGAGGGCAGGAGGAGAAGGGGGTCACAGAGGATGAGACGGCTGGACGGCATCACCGACCCCATGGACGTGGGTTTGCACAGACTCCAGGAGACAGTGAAGGACAGAGGAGACTGTTGTGCTGCCGTCCACGGGGTCGCAAAGAGTCAGACAGGGCTCAGCAACTCGACAGCAACAACACGTGACCCATCAGCTACCCTCTGAACTTTCCTCCTCTGGAGACGTCCCTGCAGGTTGGGGGCTAAGGCTGTGCTGCCAGTTCAGGGCCCGGGTCCCGCCCCCGTCAGAGGACGGGGGCCCACGCACCTCGACAGAAGGAGTCCGCCTGCGACGAAGGCCTGGTGCAGCCAAATGAACATCTATTTAAAAAAATAATGACAAGTACTCTAAAATTTTCATTTTCTTCATATACAGCTGCCCTTCCTACATATGATCTAAGTTAATGCGCCTGAATGCAGAAGCTCCTGAGGACGTGCTTTTTACTGCTAATGCCCACCGAACCTAGCTTTCTGCACGAGCAGCTGAAAGAGTCCTAAATGACAAAAAAGACCCGGAGGTGGTGGGAATGAGCGCAGCGGACCCGGGGCCTGCCTGCCGTAATGACACCGCGAGGCTGTAAGCGGCAAAACGCATGCCACTAGCTTCAGATCATCCCAAATCTTTCCAAGAAAGGCAGGAAAAGAGGCTGCAGGTCCAGGATTCCGGAAGGATGGAAGACAGTAAAAGCACCTGGGAATCATGCTTCAGTTCTCAGTGCAAATGAAGAAGGGACTCCTCAGTGCAGACAAGCTCACAGCTGCGTTCCAGCTGACCTGGAGCACTCGGCCGGGATGAGCCTGTCTCTCGCTGCAGTGAGACAGTCAGGAAGCGCAACCCGGGAATCTCACCTCCTCTCTGTCTCTGTGGCCAAATATGTGTTTTTCTCAGTGTGTCTGCGCAAGGCTTACTCAGTCTTATAATAACTTACAATCCTGTGACAACCTCACTCTTGTCCGTTCCATTCCTCAGCAAACATTTACAAAGCACCCACTGTCCCCCTCTGCCCCCCAAGATGGACAAGACACAGAGTGTTTGCCTTTCAGGAGCGCAGAGGCCAGTTAAGAAGGACGTGTACAGGAAGAGCTGTCTCTCACATTTTCTCTGTCCCCACCTCTTCCTCCCTTTACCTTCGCCTTTTTTTCTCCTTCAATTATAATGCAAAGACCAGGGTATGTTTTATGTTATTGAACAGCTTTTACCTTTGTCTTTATTTATTTTTGATGTAGACCATTTTCAAAGCCAATGCAGACGCGGGTTCGATCCCTGGGTCAGGAAGCTCCCCTGGAGAAGGAAATGGCAGCCCACTCCAGTGCTCTTGCCTGGAGGATCCCAAGGACAGAGGAGCCTGGCGGGCGACAGTCCGTGGGGTCACACAGAGTCGGACATGACTTAGCAACTAAACTACAACAATATACATACATACACTCATACACATAATATATATATACACACAGACACACACATGCACAAAAAACCAAGGCAGTATCTAGAAAGCTAACTCAATAAATAAAAACGATACTCAGATGGGCATATGTGTGCTCAAGAACAGAGCAACACCCCGCTTCTTAAATGGAACCCAGTTGCTAAGAGAAGATAAGTCTACAGCGTCCAGGTAAAGCTTCATAAGAAAATCAACTTCAGATTTCACCTAATGAGGATGAACAGGGACAGGCCGGAAGGGCTTTGGGGGTGGTCGTCGCCAGCAGCTCCGGGGGGACAGCACGCTCGTGCCTGGAAACTCCCTGCATCACCAGTGAACAGTGAGCTCCGCTTTAAGTCAAAGCAGCAGTGAGCCACAAACAAATAACATGTGAATTAGGCTCTGCACACACTTCCACGGGAAAACTAAAGGCCTGCAAAGATTACGGGTGACTGTCGGCAAAGAAAGTTACTTCAAACCTAAACTGCTGATGCGAAATGGAAAGGGTACGATTCAAAAATATCAGGGGCATTTGTACAGACTCATCTTCTCACAGGTATTAATGAGTTTAATAAAGTCAGAATCCTTACAGGGTTCAATAGAGAAAGGTAATCAAGAGTCCCAAGATTAAAAGTCATTGGCTTTTTTTTTATGTCCTGCTTTATATATTAGCTAGTATTTGTATCAAAAGCATAACAATGACTCTATTTGCTTGATGCTTGCTGATTCTGTAAAGCACTTTCTCAGTCTTTATTGACGATATAACACATGTTCCTACACAAATATTAAGCCACCCAGAAAACAAACAGTTGTCTTCCTCAAGGGACCAAGAGTTCAGGGAAGTCACCTTTATGCTCACCTCCATGAAGATTACTACCAACTTAAAAGGCAGTAAACATCACTGGATATCTGAGAATAACAGCAGTAGGGAGAGCTCAGAAAGACTCCACCACTGCAGTTTCCAAACTGTGCCCCCTGGAAGCTTTTTCTGGGGCGAGAGGGGGAGGTGAGTGATGCATTTATACTCTCCCCAGCCTCAACTTGTCTCTCCTTAAATCCCAGGCTACAGACTAATCCTCAAGTCAAAGTTCTGCTATCCTAGCAGCCTCACGAAGAGTCAACATCTTCAGCACATATTTGCTCAGTAAACAAGCCACTTGGTTACGAGCTGAAGGTCCGGGTAAAGCCCAGAGCCATGTCTATCTTTCTGGAGTTGATGAATCTCATAATCTGTATCCACTGACTTTCAAAACAAAGTTGCTCCTTCCACAGATGCCCGTGCAGTGCCTGGAAAAGCCAGGCAGGCTGGCAGGCAGGGAAGGACCAGGGTTTAGATTGTCTGCAAGGGACGCCAGAAGCTGCCTGAGAAGAGACGGTGAGAATCCTGGATGCAATTTAGAGGAAGATGATGTGCTGGAGTGCCGGGAACAGGAGTCAGCGGAAGACCAGAGACAAGCCCCGGAGAGAAGCCAGCAGAGCCTGGAGCCCTAAAATCTGTAAGGTGGGAGCATCTCAGAAGGCAAGCTTTCAGCAGCATGAGAACTGGATTGAAAAGAAGGCTGAGCGCCAAAGGACTGATGCTTTCAAACCGTGGTGCTGGAGAAGACTCTTGAGAGGCCCTTGGACTGCAAGGAGATCCAGCCAGTTAGTCCTAAAGGAGATCAACCCTGAATATTCATTGGAAGGACTGACGCTGAAGCACTAATATCTTGACCACCTGACGTGAAGAGCTGACTCACTGGAAAAGACCCTGATGCTGGGAAAGACTGAAGGCAGGAGGAGAAGGGGACGACAGAGGATGAGATGGCTGGATGGCATCACTGACTCAATGGACATGGGTTTTTGAAAACTCCAGGAGATGGTGAAGGACAGGGAAGCTTGGCGTGCTGCAGTCCATAGAGGTTGCAAGAGTTGGACATGACACAGCACAGCACAGCATACTGTAAATCAACTATTCTTCAATAAATTTTTTTTTAAATGAAACTTAAAAAATAAAATAGAGGAATTAGCAGGAGAGCGGGCCATAAAGAAACAGAGGCAGTGGACAGACCCTTTCAGTTCCGTTAAACTGTGGTCGACGATTTGCTGAGCAGCAGCCACATCCCACGTGGGGAGTGGGCCCTGGTGATGGGAAAGATCAATGAGACTCAGGTCTCTTCAAGAGCTTCTAGCCTGGTTTGGAAACAGAGTCATAAACAGGTAACTTCAAGATCAGGAAGTAGGTGAAGTCAAGTCTTCCCAGTGTGTCTGCGAGCACCTGCAGAGGGCTCTGATGCAAGGTCAGGTTCAGGGAAGTCTGGCAGCGGAAATTATGAACAGAGACAAAAGGCCAAGGGAGTGAGTGGCGGAGTCAACAGTTGAATCCACATGAAATGATGAAAACAGGCCAGGGCTGCTTCACGTAAACCGTGGGGGCAGGTAGGTGGTCAGAGGAAAACTGAAGTCCTGACGGAAAGGAATGCGATTCACATCAACAAAGAAAACAACCACTTCTGGTCATGGGTCACAGAAAGAGATTATGAAGTTGTTCCAAATCCCTTAGTAAACACTCTAATTTCGGAATCCAGTGCTTTTTAAAAATTTATTTGTTTTAGGCATGACATGTAATTACAATGCTCCTGTGGGTAAAGTTAGGGAAAAAGTGTTTCATATTTAATATCTGGTTTGGTTTGGATTTTAATCAATGTTGGAAAGGGGGTAAGAACTGCCTCCGAATGAAAAGAGGATGTTAGAGTTTAGTTAGACATGCAGGCCACAACAAAGGCAAACACAGTCTGCTACTTCTGAAGTTAGAAGGTGCACGCAAGGCAGCGGCAGTTGCTAATTCTTAGAGGTGAGCACACGCAGAAAGCTCCCTGAATAAAACGCTTTCATTTTCTCAAGACTACATGGAGCTTATGTGACAAAGTCAGTCCACATCAATATGTAAATTTCTACCCAAGTATTTCCCTTGTTTTATCTTGGACAACAATTCACAAGAAGCCATAATACATTAATCACCTCTCCTTTATCAAGTATGTTGGGAACGAATAAAGCATCAGAGATATGGAACATGACATAGTTACTAAGCAATGAGGTCACAAGTGTCCAAAAAGGAAATGTGAGGGTGTCCAAGGGATCCCTAACTGGTGAGAGAGCGCAAGGGAAGGACTAGCCACAAAGGAACCAGGAAAGTTTTCCTATAAATAAGGACGCCGGGCAGAGAAAGAGCAAGAAAAAAACAAAAAAGAAATCAACCTTATAAAATGAGTATTACATTTCCAAATTGGATGCCAGAAAATATATGGCAAAGTAAGTTTTAAAACACGGTAAGTTGTTATCCAGAATTAATTGTGATAAAGAGCAACTTGTCAATTTTAAAAGTTGTACATGTGTCTACAGGCAGAAGAGTCTACAAAGACACAGAGAAAACTGTAAAAGGATGGTGCTTGGGGAGAGTTTCTATCACTTTCCCCCCTTCTGTTCATCTACATATTTTCTAATTCTTCAGCCATTAACTAAATTTATAAAAATATGACTTTAAAGATGATACTCAGAGTAGCAAGGTACAAGATTCTGAAGTGTTTTTTGAATCATTGTGAGAGAAAATTAGGAAGCATATATTTAGAATCAAACTTGTTTTGTTACATTGTGAGCCCCTAGCAGGTACTTATTTAACGCAGTTCCATGAGTTATGGTGCTGGGTGCTCAACCTCAGGGGTTTATATGGAAATGAGGAAACCCAACTCTGAAATGCTCAAGGACAGAAACAGAGACAAGCATCCAACACCAAGAAAGCAGGGACAGTCAGACCAAGGGTGACACCTCCTCGTCACTGGCTTAGGGCCTTTCGGTTTTGTACACCAGCACTTCCACACTCAGCAGTTCACTTTTGTAAAATACACACCTCAGATACACACAAAAATGTGTGGCACGGAGGGGCTTGTAACAGCATTGTCTGTAAGAGGTAAAAGCTGGGACAAAGCTGAGAGTCCAGCGATGGTTACCAGGTGTCCACTTGCTACCACGCTCCAGAGCCTTATAAACGTACTGAAGCAGGTAGGCGTCCAAAACAGTATGAAGTAGAAGGAAAGCTGGCTGCAAAAGGGAACGGAATACGTCTTAACACAGACGCACGACTCAGCTCACCGCTGAGGGGCCACAGAGCTGCTCTAACAAGGGTTAGAGCCCACCAAGAAAGGCACCAGGTGATCAGCCAGTCCATCCTAAAGGGAATCAACTCCGAATATTCACTGGAGGGACTGATGCTGGAGCTGAAGCTCCAATCCTTTGGCCACCTGATGCGAAGAGCCGACTCATTGGAAAAGACCCTGATGCTGGGAAAGACTGAGGGCAGGAGGAGAGAGTAACAGAGGATGGTTGGATGGCATCACCGACTCCATGGACATGAGTTTGAGCGCTCTGGGAGATGGCAAAGAACAGGGAAGCCTGGCAGGCTGCAGCCCATGGGGCTGTAAAGACTCGGACACGACTGAGCGACTGAACAACAGCAAAGAAAGGCAGCGCTGTCTTAGAGAATGGGAGGGGCCACCGTTTGTTTGGGGGACGAAAACATAAACTAGACCATGTTGATGTTTGCACAGCTCTGAAACAGTAGAAACCACTGCACTGTAGACCTCAAAGGATATCCAAGTGACTGCACGTGATGTGAATTCAAATGATTGTATATTGTGAATTATCTCTTTTTTTTTTGCTGTTTGTTTTAAAACTATTTTTCTTTCAGTTTTATTGTGAGACAATTGACGTAGAATATCATATAAGTTTAAGGTATACAACATAATGATTGACAAAATTAGTTAACATTCTCCATCTCACATAAATACAAAAAAACTTTACCAAGTGATGAGAACTGTTATTTTAAAAAGCTAATGTTGTTAGTCACTCAGTCATATCTGACTCTTTGCAACCTCATGGACTGCAGCCCACCAGGCTCCTCTGTCCATGGGATTTTCCAGGCGAGAACACTGGAGTGGGGTGCCATTTCCTTCCCCAGGGGACCTTCCCAAACCAGGGATCAAAGCCATGCTTCCCGCACTGCAGGCAGGTTCTTTACCACTGACCTGCCAGGAAGGCCCTGAAATAAATGGTCCTTGGCTGGCCTGGTTCAGCACAGCCCCAAATAACACTGAAAGGCCATGCTTCCCATTATGTCCTATCTCCAATTTTAAAACAGTTTTCTCAACACCAAAATGTTTTTGCTCTCTTGAGATGCTTATCCCCTAGATTTTATGGATTAACATTTTGTTCTGAGCTATCTTGAGACGGTTCTGTCTGTGGATGTCTGAAATACGTTCTCCGGTGGCTTCTGCTGTGTCTTTGCCCAGCACGCGGGCATCTCCAACCCCAGCACCTCGAGCAGCCACCTCCCCGCAGATTTCACAGCCATTTTACAGTCTGCGAATCCGCCCTGAAATCCTAAACCCCCGAGTTCCACCAAAGCTGGCTCCTGGCATAACCCCATGTCACTATTAACCACCTAGGCTGAAGGAAATGAGCAGGCACAATCAACACATCAACGGGGGGGGGGGGCTTTTTGGGGGGGGGGCGTCTTACTTTTGGCAGGTGACAATTCCAAGGGCACATCTTAAAGCTAAAGGTGGAGCGTGAACTTGGTCCTTTCCAGTCAGATTCGCCCAGGTCGCTAAGCACACGGCGGCCCTGGAGCTCTGCTTCCCTCAGTGCCGTCAGACCCTCAGCTGGACCGCCTCCTCTGCCAACCACGCGTGCGGGAGGCAGGCTCCCTGGGCAGAGGCCTGGGAGCCACGTGGCCAGCAGTCCAGGGTCTCATCAGCGTGTGCACATAGGCACAGGAAAACAAGTCATCCGGGGCTTCTGATAATGTCGGCTGCACGGCAGGCCTGCGGCTGCAGAAGGGTCTCCCGGCTAGACTCCGGGGTGCACCCTTGAACGGGGTTGGCCGAGTGAGATAAGGAGGAAGAGCAGTCTTCAGGATGCTCCAGCTCAGTGCCTTTATCATGGGGGAGGCAACAGCACAGGAAGAAGGGAATGGCAGTCACCAGCCAGTCACGGGGAGGCAGAGTTCCAACCCCGGGGGCTGGTCTGAGGTCAGAGCATCTACCAGGACAGCGGCCTTGGGGGCTGGTCATCTCCCCACAGCCGGAGCTCCTGGGCCCTCAGTGTGTGCAGCTGCGGTCACTCTAAGGCTCTGATTGCCGGACCATCGCACTTGGCTTTGAGGGGCAAGATGGAGGCAGATCGGCTGCACAGGGGGCCCCGAGGTTAACGCGGGTCTGGGCGCAAGGTGTCTCCTTGCTGAAAGGTCGGGGTGGCAGGGACGTGCGGGGCCCAGGCAAGAAGTCGGTCCAGCGGAGGCGCGGGGGGTGTCAGCGCTCCAGGCGAGTAAACCTGAGTGAGCCCGGGATGAGCGGGTGTGACGGAGCAAGCCTGCGAACAAGGAGACCGAGGCTGGAAGCCCGTCAGAGCCCGGGCCTCGGCGGACGGAGCAGGAGCGGGCACCGGGGCTGCACTGACCCTCCTCCAGGGCTCAGGACAGGGCGGAGGGGAGCGGCCCCCACGCGGTCCGGACGTCTGATGCCGGGAGGGGGGACAGGGCTCCAGGACGAGACGAAGGCAGTCCCACCCTCGGCTTCCTCCGGGAGGAAGAGGAGGCAGAGCTGCTTCCCCATGCCTCCGCGGGGGCACCGCCCACTCCCGCCCACCAGGCCAGTCGGTGGTCAGGGTCTCTGGATGGTGGCAGAGGAGGTGCTGTCTCTTCGGAAGGCACAGTGTCTGAAAACTGGCTTGGTCATCGCACGTGGAGCCTGTGGCTCTGCACTGACTACATCTGGGGTCTGCGGAGGACCCCCAAGGAGCTGGGCCTCTGCCCAGAAGCTCCTTAGCAGGAAGGAGCCTGGTGGGAGGGCTCTGCAGGAGGACTGACTGTCCCTCCCACCTCTGCCCTGAAGTCTGCTCACTCTGCACTTTTTGGCAGCTGAGTGCTAAACCCAGGAAGGAAAGATGAGGTCAATTCTGTGGAAACACCTGTAATGGATTTCTGCTCCCTTGACAAAGAAGAGAAAATTGGAGAAATGCTGATAGGGTTCCTGGGCTATAAATAATGACTCAGATGCTCTCCACCCCGGTGCCTGCAGTGAGTAAACGGGGGGACATCCGTGCAAGGCTGGGGGCTGTGACCAGCCCGGGCACCGAGGAGAAGCCTGGGTCGTCCAGGAGCTTCGCCTCCAGCCTGGGCTCCAGGAGGTCGCCTCAGCGGTGTAAACAGGAAAAGCTTTGTTGACCAAACTGATGGAGCCAGTTCTGAGTCTTCTGCCTCTTCATCTCCTCTGTCCACATCCTCCAGAGAACCTGAATCTGAGTTTGCCCAACACCCCCCTCCCAGCTGTTAGGTGACCTTGAAGGTAAGCCCTCCTCTCCCCGAAGGTCAGACCAGCTTTGCCATAGCTTTTCACGAAAGGATGCAGGGAAAGAAATTTGACCCAATTTCCAGCTCTTCACCCCATTTTAGAAAGTGACTTTTGGGACTTCCCTGGCAGCCCATGCTTCCACTGCAGGGGGCAAGGATTCGATCTCTGGAAAACTAGGATCCTGCACAGTGGCCCCCAAAATAATTTAAAAAACAAAAAGGCTTTTGCTGTTTTGTGTTCCAGTTCCATAAAGCTTAGAAAACAGTCCTCTCAGTATTTGAGACTCATCCAGATTCACTAGTCTGAAAATGGGTTTCACATTTGTTCTCTCCACGGGGAGCCGAGAAGCCCAGTCTTGCTCTGTGACCGTCCTGTCTGTGACACATCGATCACTGCAACCCAGCTCCACTCAGCGCCTCTGTCGTGTGCCAGACACGGACCCGTGCAGCGTGACAAGCCCGGGACGCGCGAGACCACCGTGCCGGCAGCACATGGGCAGCGACGGCGGCCACCTCTGCACACGCACGTGGCCCTGGGATGCGGCCAGAGCCTCTTCCCGGGGCGGTGGCCGGGCCTTGTTGCTCTCCCCCGGCTCCCAACACCAAGGAGAGAGCCCACTCCCAAACCTGTGACCGGATGCAGCCTGCACCCACGGGCCGTGACGCAAACCGCCCTGACGGAAGGCTGCACCCACACCTCCTTCCCAGGCCCCCGAGGTCACAGAAACTAAGATCCTGGGGCCGCCTTTTCTCAGACTCCGCCCCGAGGCCTTGGCACATCCCGCCCCTTCCAACCTCTCTTCCTAAAGAACCACGAGGACCTGTACCCAGGGGCTGGGAGACCCACCCAAGCGACGTCCATGCTGCTCCTCGGCCTGAGACAGGGACACGGTGGGAGCCACAGGGGCTGGGGACCGAGTCTCCACGGGAGCCCAGGGGACGGGACCGCTCGACCAGCACACCCTCGGTGCCCCAGGCGGCCCGCCACCTGCTCAGGTCTGCAGGTCAGAGCTGACTTTGTGAGAATGATTGCTCACAATTACCAGCGACTCATTAAAAACACGAAGACCTGTATACGCGTGTATATGCATGGGTACATGTACGTGTGTATGAACAGACGTGCAATTCTCCCTTCACACCCTATTTTCTAGGCTGTACCAATGGTCAGTCTATGAGCTGCTTTTAGTAAGAGATTTTTCTTCTTAAAGATGACGTTTTATTCCCCTAATTAAGCTACGAAACAGAAAGCAAAAACTAGAGGTGGTAGGCAAAGATGTTCGTGCTTTCATAAACTGATTCTAAGAAAGCTGCCATCGTTGGTAATGAAGACCTACATCTTGGCTAAGAACTTTCCTTGAAAGGACATGGAAACTGTTTAAATGCTTTAGTAAAGTTAAGAAACAGTTGGTGAGCATCTTCTTTGGAGAAAGGGACAAACTTGAGATCGCAAAGACGTTTGTAGATGCTACAGGTAAGGCTGTAAGAAATAAGACACTCCGCCTCGCTGAGTAACGACATTCCAGTCTCAGGCAGATGGGGGTGCTCCGCTGGGGTGAGACCCATCCCTGCAGGTGGACACTGCCGGCCTGGGACTCCCTGCGCCCTCAGCGGGCGGCAGCATGCGGCTGCTGCTTGGAACGGAACACCCCACACTGCTCTCCAGCCTCCCCGTCCTCCCCTGTGCCCTCTCAGGGAGAAGCTGCTTCACAACAAAGACAGCCAGCCTTGGTCAAGGGGGCTGGTCTCAGGAACCGCAAAGCCTCCACCTGCCAAAGCACCGGGCAGCCTCCCTGAGTCCAGAGCGGAGTGACCCCAGCGGGGGTCACCCATGGTCCACAGCCAGGGCTTCACTTCAAAAGTGATGAACCGAGAGCTGAAAAGTGCTGAGAGCTGTTCATGAAGGGCTGAATCGCCTCAGTGACGCCCACAGAACACCTTCCATCATCTGGGAGCCCTTATCACATGCCCGCTGTCTCCAGAAGACAACTCTTTTGTTACTTGCAGCGTAGTTGATTTACCATGCCGTGCCAATCTCTGCTGTCCAGCAAAGTGACTCCGTCTCACACACAGATGCCTTTCTAAAAACGCTTCTCCATTGTGGTTTATCCCAGATATAGTTCCCTGTGCTACATGGGAGGGCCTTGTGATTTATCCGTCCTGCATTTAAGTCTGTATCTGCCAACCCCAAACTCCCAGCTCTTCTCCCCCCACCCCTCCCCCTTGGCAAACACAGGTCTGTTCTGTACATCTGAGTCTGTTTCTGTAGGTGAGCTCGTTTCTGCCGTATTTTAGATTCCGCTTACAAACGACGTATTTGTCTTTCTCTGACTGACTTAGTATGAGCGTCTCTAGCTGTCCATGTTGCTACAAATGACGTGCTTTGTTCCCTTTTACGGCTGAGTAGTGTTCCATCATGTTTATGTACCACACCTTTACCCATTCATCTGTCCATGGACACTGGGGCTGTGAATAGTGCTTCTATGAACACAGGGCTGCAGGCATCTTTCTGAATTCGAGCATCTCTGGATACAGGCCCAGGAGCGGAATTGCTGGGTCCTATGTCATTCTATTTTTAGTTTTCTACAATGGCTGCACCAACTTACATTCCCACCAACAGTGGAGGAGGGTTCCCTTTACTCCACTCTCTCTCCAGGATTTATTGTTTGTAGATTTTTTTTTTTTTGATGGTGGCCAGTCTGACCAACGTGAGGTGGCACCTCATTGTAGTTTTGATTGAATTTCTCTAACAGTTAGCAATGTGGAACATCTTTTTATGTGCCTACTAGTCATTTGTATGTCTTCTTTAGAGAAACGTCTATTATGGTCTTTTGCCTGTTTTTCAACTGGGTTGTTTGTTCTCTGGTTGCCGAATTGTAGGAGCTGTTTGTATTGATACATATTGGAGATTAAGCAGGTGTCAATTCTTAACACTCTGGCTGCCAATTAATTCACGAGCTCCCACAATGTCCACAAAATGCTTCTACATTATCATCTACTATCATGTATGAGGGCCTCCTGGTGGCTCAGCGGTAAAGAACCCGCCTGCTAATACGGGAGATGCAGGTTCCATCCCTGGGTCAGGAAGACCCCCTGGAGAAGGAAATGGCAACCCACTCCAGTATTCTTGCCTGGGAAACCCCATGGACAGAGGAGCCTGGTGGGCTATGGTCCATGGGGTAGAAAAGAGTCAGACCCGGCTGAGCAGAAGGACAAGCATCATAACAGAAACCGAGGTGCTCAGTGTTCTGAATATAAGAAAATCGAGGCTTTCTGAGCGCGTCCATGAGCGCGTCCATCACTGCTCACGAGACACTGGTATTTCCCTGTTGGAACGGTTCACTGTTACTAGGTGGTTGTCAGCTTACACTCTCCTGTACAAGATAATACATGCCTATAGAGATTGATCAAAACAAGTCGGGAGGAAATCTAGTTGGAAAAATATTTTTTATGTACAGATGAGGTGTTGAGTTTTTTACTTCACATCCTCCAAAAGTATTTGGATGTGCTTTTCTAAAGGACAGACATCTTGAGACAATCTCAGAGAAGACTGTACATCCGTGTTTCTATTTCGTAAACCTGTTACTGGGATAAACTCCAGGGAGGGGCTAAGACACTCGAAGCCTTTAGTCTCCCCAATGTCGCCTTTGCAAGAAAAGCTTGCAGCCAGCGAGCAGGATGGAAACCCGCTTTCATGAATGATTCATCCGTAGAGACTGCGGATGGATTACTCAAAGCAGCAGAGGTGGCTCCTCCTGCAAGGGGCCCTGGCCACACTGACAACCACTGCCCATCAGGCTGTGTGCCCATGCTCAGCCGCACCGCAGGAAAGCCAGCCAGGGATCAAGCAGAGAGCGGTCCTCACACATCCAAAGGGAAAAACAGCAACGGCCCCAATACTGATCCGCTTGAAATCGCCCCCAAGAGCATCAGATCAGTATGTACCACAGAACTGAGCAGAAACACCCCCAGCCTACGACCACACTTCCCTCCTGGCCTCTTAATGTCACTGAGGGAGAACTGGATACAGAGTTAGCCTCAGGACCAAAATGAACAGTCAAACCGCATTCACCCAGCACCACCAGGAGACAAGGTGTTCCACCAGAGGAACTTTCCAGAAAACAAACTTTCTGCAGCCACCAAAACTCGTAACTTGGAACCAACACCACTTCTAACGAGTGTGCCGCATGGCCCTGGCTCTGTGCGTGCGGTTGCCACGTGTCCACGGGCATGGACCCGCTGACACACAGGGCTCAGTGCCCAGGGCAGCCATGAGCTTGGGCATCTGACGGGGCCCTGGAAGCAATCCCGCAGACGCTGCGGGGCCGTCCCTTCTCAAACAAGAGGCACGAGACAAGGCTGGTCTCCGTGAGCGCCCACATACCACTCAGGTTCCAGGTCCCAGCGAGCACTGCAGCGTTCCCTGAAGCCGCCCTGCCTATGTCACCGTGCAGGTGTCCACGCCGGAGAGCAGGACACCATGCAGACAAGGAAAGAGGTTCAGACCCCAATTCCACTACCTCGTGGCTGGGCAGGCTTCAATCTCGCCTCTCAGAGCCTCTGCTTCCCCATCTGTGAAATGGGGACGAGGGAACCCGTGCCCGGTGCCTGGCATGCACACAGTAGGCTTCTTACAAAGGCTCCTTTCCTCCTTCTCCCCTTGCCTTCTCTAATCTGATAGAAACTGGGGAAGTCAGTAACCAAACCTATAAGAAAAATCACAGTAAATTTTCAGAAGATTCTGAAAGGGTCCTTAAAAATAAACCCAGTAGCAGGATTGGAAGCTCCCACTGGGGTTTTCACGGTGGCTGTTTATAGCTGCTCACTGCTGAGTGGCGAGTCCCGTCTGACTCTTTGTGGCCCCACAGACTGTAGCACATTGGGCTTCCCCGTCCTTCATCCTCTCCCAGAGCTTGCTCAGACTCATGCCCATTGAGCCAGTGCCATCCAACCATTTCATCCTCTGTCACCCACTTCTCCTATCTTCAATCTTTCCCAGCATCAGGGTCTTTTCCAGTGAGTTAGCTCTTCGCATCAGGTGGCCAAAGTACTGGAGTTTCAGCATCAGACCTTCCAATGAATATTCAGGGTTGATTTCTTTTAGGATTGACTGGTCTGATCTCCTTGCTGTCCAAGGCTGTTTCTAGTACTCTGCTTAATTTCAGAGTCCAGGCTCTGTTCCAGAAAGTTGTAGATTTCTTTGAGCCTTAATGTCTTAGATGTAACTTGATTCCAGTGGTCTAAACAGAAGGCAGATTCATTCACATAAAGATCCTAACAGAAGAACAAACATCTCACTGTGTGATTCTGCGAGACAGGTTCTCTTTCAAGGTTCAAAAATACCTCAAATTAAAAATACTGGAATCGGTACACCCCCACCCAAGCAGCTGGGGGCGCTCCTCTCGGGTCACATGGTTGTGGAAATCACTACCTTCGTGACTCTGTAAAGTTTGTCTTGTTGGGCGGCTTCTCCAAGCCAGCCTGGTGGAGGTTCTGGTGGAGGCAACAGAGGTTCTCATATTCACCAGGAGCCTGTGAAATCACCAGGCCCCAGTCTTTGATTTTATGAAGAGGAGACTGAGGTCTAGAAGGGCCCAGGAGGTGGCTCAGCTGATCAGTGATGAGGGCTCACCTCACCAGTGCCGTGCTGGGGACCCACCTTACAGCATCACCAGCCCCCGGGGGTGACAATGTTCTTTCCACCAGCTCGAGGGGGCTTCTCCAAGACCCGACGCGTCAGAAGCAAAGACTCCCACGTGGGCACGGTCACAAAGGCCCCACTAAGAAACCCAACTCTGCACCCCAAACGCAAAGGTCGTAACCCCAGTAGAAGACACAGAGGGACTGCTGGGTCCACACAGGCCCAGAATGCAGGGCTAAGGGCTCTTGGACAAACGCCTACAGCAGTGGTAAGACTGTAACCGTGGAGGATCCAAGGCAACCTTCCTGCTTCAATTCTTGGTGAAACAGGAAGCTGCTCTGCCTGCATCACCCCAGGCAGAACACGTCCTCCACCAAGTCACCCAGCCGCTCCCTCGGCCCCACGCTGAACGCCGCCAGCGTCCCCGGCACCCCTGGGATCACGCCCCGCCTGCTGTCACCCCGCACGATGCCTCCTCCTCAGCACACGGGCTGGCGTCCGCCCCTCAGCACGGAGCCTGGGGCGGACGGGGTGCGAGCCCCCAGGCCAAGCGGCCACCTGCCGGCCTCGGAAGCCAGGGCTGATGGATGGGGTGGGGGGAGAGGGGTTCCTGGCCTCCGCCTTCTCCTCGGAGGACGGTGACCCCCGACAGCCACCCCGTCACCCGAGACAACAGAGGAGGGGGCCGCCCGCGGCCCGGGGCTGGGACCCTGGCCTTTCCGGAGCCTCGGGCGGGAGAAGCGGCTGGTGTCCCGGCCGGGCGGGGCGGAGGAAGCCCCGCGTGAACGGCAGCCGCAGGACGCGGGCGCGGGCCTCCCGGACGCCCCGGCAGGGCAGCAGGCCCCGGGGGCTCCACACGCAGGCGCGGTCCCCAAGCCTCCAGCGACCCGGAGTCCCGCACGGGGCCGGCAGGGCGCTGCCCTCCGGGGCGGAGGGTGTGCTCACGGCCGCGCCCACCCGGGGCCACCTGGCCTGCTCACAGGACCGCCTCGGGCCGCGTGACCTCCTCTCCTGCCACACCCGCCAAGCCCGTTTCCAAATGAGGTCGCCTGGTGAGATCCCAAGTGGACCTGAATTTTGAGGGGACACCACCCAAACCCGGCAGAGGGGCACAGAGCGGGGCAGGGACTGACCTGCAGGGGGCCTGGGGCGGGGCCTGGGGGCTATGGGCGGGACCTGGGGCGTAAGAGGTGTGTGCTCCCCACGCCGGGACTCAGAGGACGGCGAGAGGGGGCGGGGCCCGGGGCTAGGGGCGGGGCCCGGGTCGTAGGAGGTGTGTGCTCCCCACGCCGGGACTCAGAGGACGAGGAAGCGGGGGCGGGGCCTGTAGGCTGGGGTGGGGCCCGTGGGGCTACGGGCGGGGCCTGGGGCATAAGAGGTAAGGGGTGTGCGCGCTCCCCATGCCCGGACTCAGAGGACGGAGTGGGGGGGCAGGGCCTTTGGGGTGGGGCCTAGGACGTAAGAGGTGTGCACTCCCCACGCCCACTCAGAGGACAGGGGAGTGGGCGGGGGGGGCGGGGCTGGGCCTGGGGCGGGGCCTGGGGCGTAAGAGGTGTGTGCTCCCCACGCCGGACTCAGAGGACGGGGAAGCGGGGGCGGGGACTGGGGCGGGGCCTGTAGGCTGGGGCGGGGCCCGTGGGGCTACGGGCGGGGCCTATGGGCCTGGGGGCGGGACCTGGGGCATAAGAGGTAAGGGGTGTGTGCGCTCCCCAGGCCCGGACTCAGAGGACGGGGGAGAGGGGGCGGGGCCTGGGGGCTAGGGGCGGGGCCCGGGGCGTAGGTGGTGTGCGCTCCCCACGCCCACTCAGAGGACAGGGGAGCGGGCAGGCGCTCGTCTCTGCCCACCTCGGACTCCGTGGGTCGAGTGGAGGAAAACCCCACGCAGGGCAGACCGCAGTGAACCGCAGGCCCCCGCAGGCTCTTCCCGCACGGGCATGGATGCCGTCCAGTAAGCCTGTCGCAGCCAGATGGCCGTCACCGCCACGAGCTGTGAGCTTCCGGAAACTAGGAGAGCGGGACATCTCCGGGGGCGACCAGGCCCATGGCCCCGCAGGCGCCTACATTCAGCGTCGCCCTGGCAGCGCCGAGTGCCCCGGGAACTCATTCCCCTCCCAGCACCAACAAATTCCCTCCCCAAAAACCTCCTGGCAAAGTCCTGGTGTCTGTGTGGCAATGACAGGCATTTCATTTCTTCAAGCTTATCTGTGAAATGTGTGGGGAGCCAACTAAAATTAATGAACTTTTCCTGCCAAACAGAACGAGGGTCCAAAATCGGTCTTGTGTTGCCAAATAGTGTGAATGAAGTCAGTTTGAGAAGGAAAAAAAAATAAGAACATTCCAGGGGAGCAGCTGAATACAGGCGGTCCCTGAATCATCTGTGCTGAGGACATTCCTAAGAACAGGCAGTCCCACCTGCAGCTGAGTCCAGAGCCGCCCCCAGGTGCTGCTCAGCGGTCCTCTGCCACCTGCCCCCAACCCTCGCCTCCTTCTGCAAACCCAACTGCTGCTAGGCCACCCTCCCCACCCCCTCTTCTCTGTTCCCGGCAGGGTCAGCCTGGGGTCACGGGCACCACCAACAGTGATGGAGGGGGCTTCCCCACCCAGCTCCTCTGTGCCTCAGGGCTTGGCTACCTCCCAAACCTTAAGCCTGACCAGACCCTATGACCTTCAAACCCAACTACCAAAATCCATGCGTGTGTATAAGTCACTTCAGTCCTGTCTGACTCTTTGCAACCCCACGGACTGCAGCCCACCAGGCTCCTCTGTCCTTGGGATTCTCCATGCAAGAATACCGGAGCGGGCTGCCATGTCCTCCTGCAGGGGATCTTCCCGGCCCAAGGATTGAGCCCCCATCTCTTAGTAAGGTCTTCTGCACTGGCAGGTGGGTTCTTAGCCACTAGCGCTACCTGGTTTCTTCAAAAAGAATGTTCAGTCCTACACCCCAGAGTCCACACACTCACCACCCAGCACCCAGAGCCTCACACCTGAGGCGGATCCCCCAAGACATCTTCCCTGGGGAGCTGGAACACTGAAAGAGGTGTCCCTGGGGCCTAAGCACACATGGTGGCTGCTGCGTGCAAGAGACTGTCCAGAGGGGTGAGGGGTCTGCGGATGGTCGGCCTGGCTTGTCTGGCACAGACCAATTTGCAGCTAAATAAAACTGTATAAACCGATTTCAGATTACTTCTGCTAAAACCACATCATGAAACTACAGCATGGGGCTGGACTGTTTTCAGAAAGAAACCAAAGTCTCTATTGGGTTCATACCCAACACTGGTGAGTATGCACCATAAAGGGCTGATAAATATCTCAGAGATCATGTCCCACCATTGTAAAAACAAAACAAAACCCAATGCTGCTGCTGTGGACTCTGGGGGGAAAAACACTAAGGTTTCTGACTCCCATTGAAGCTAAAGGGGTCCTACTGAAAAACCACAAAATGTGTGTGTTTACACCCAGCAGTGTAAGGGCAAGACTGAGAGGCCAGCATTAGGTCTGAGCAGAAAAAGCCCAATGTGTGGGGAGAAGTGTCATCGGGTCTCCTTCCCAGCAAGGGCCCACTTTCAACCCCATTCAACCCAGAACAGATGACGGCCATGGAGGGGGGCCATTGGGCTGTCTCGCGGTTGCACACGGAAGAGGGGATCGATGAAGAACCAGGTGGAAAATGGGGGGGTCCCCAGTCTCCTCCTGGGGCCCCACAGCACCCCACACCCCCAACCCCAGAGCCCCTGCCCCGAGCCACAGGATCCGCCGGGGTTTCTAACTTGGGGCGTTTCCACCTCCATGACCCCCAGCCAACAGAGAGTGAGAGGTCTAAGAACTTTTGGCTCCGTCTCAGGGGCAGCGATGGGGAAGGCATCCTCAGCCACCCAGACGGGCCGCCCTCCCGCCCAGCGCTTCCCTGCACACAAAGGTGGCTGGATGTGGTGGGGACAGGACTCTACTCTCCAGGTTCAGTGGGGTGTCAGGGGCCCCCTGCTCGGGGAGCCCAGCCACGTGTGTGGTTCAGTCACAGCAGAGACAAAGTCTAGGGCCTCCTTGGGAGTTTCAGGGACACTGCTTCAGCCAGGCCTGCCCCTGTCCTCCTACAGGCCTCAAAGCCACAGGAATGGGGGGGCAGTGTGTGCACAGCTGACGGGGAAACAGGCTCCTGGAGGAGACAGGGGGACGCTCAGATAGCAAGCGGGCCCTCCTCACCCCATGACCTCCACTGTGCCCCTCCTTGCCCAACCTCCTAGCCTCCCCGGGACCCTCACAAGGACACAGCAGCCTCCCCAGAGGTGCTCAAACCAAAGGGCAGTGTCTGGAGCCTGGCTGTGCCCGGGCTGGGAGGTGGGTGAAGCCCCACCAGGTGCTGGAGGCCCCAGAGCAGGAAGGCGGAGGCGCTTCAGACAGGCCGGGCCCTGCTGTGTGCGTCCAACAAGTCAAAGCAGCCAGGCCCGAGGACAGAGAGGCGGCTGGTGCCTCGCTCCTTCAGTCTGAGATGTGCCTGGCCCTGCGGAGGGGCTTTATATTGAGGGAGGGGCAGTGAAGCGGGATGCTGGCCCCGGGGAGGTGACTTCATATAAATGGGGGTGGGGGGGCCTGCTCCCACCTGCGAGGCGGAGGCCCCTGTCAGCTCTGCTTCCCAGCGACGACGACGTCCTTTCATCCCGCTTCCTGGAGGGAGAGGCTGAGGCAGAATCAGAGGGGTATTCGCCAGGAGCCACATATGGCATTCCTGTGTCCTGACCCCGTGAGAGCCCACCCTCACGGGGGCTGAGGGGTCCGGAGCTCAGGAATCCTGGTGGGGTGGGGGAACGTGTCCAGGTCGGAGAGGGGTCGTGCCCAGGGACCGGGGTGTGTGTCCACAGTGGGGCTGTGCCCTGGGGGCGGGGCTGGTCATCCTTCCAGGCCCCGCCACCTGACTCCCCATCGGGGCACCACCACCCAGGCAGGGAGCAGAGAAGCAAACATGAAGGTAACCTGAGTACCACTCCTCCAGAGCACCTGCGCCAACCTCTGACGCTGCCAGAACAAGACAGGCAAAAGCATCTTTCTTCTGTGGACATAGTCTAATTAGGAAAAAAAGTACAGTGTGTTATTCTAGGAAACAACAGAATTTTAAATATATATGATCTGCATGTTAACACACAAGCCCAAATGAACAAAAGCATCTTTTACCAATATCGTTCCAAGGAGGGGTGGGAAGTTTTTCTAATTCTGTACTTTAAAAGTTTTGTAAATTAAAGCTTGCTCCTTGACATTAGCTTCTGTCATGTTGTGTCATTACACTTTCCACTGAGAGACCGAATCTGCAAGAAACCAACATGCAGACCTTACGATCTAAGACTTAATACGTGGCTTTACCAGCCAGGCATGTAGCCCTTCTAGTTCCTTCTAAAGATGAACACCTGTGGCTAATTTTCTGAATTTCATCGTTTTAAATCCATACACCGCTTGGTTAATGAAGTGAGGAATCCAAGACAGAAGAGCAGAGACGGAGACGCAGACTCACTGTGGCTTCTTCTGAGTCAGCTGGCACCTCCTCCCCTTCCCTCTCTGACACGCTCTCTTTCTAAGGTGAGTGGAGAGCCGGCGAGTGGTCACACTCTGCTTTGCTTTCAGCGAAGTTCTAAGGTCTCCCTCAGCAGGGAACCTCCACATCACAGTTCCAAACAGTACTGTCTTCTTCAAAAGTTCAAGTGAAAAAAATCAAAATGTTTTGCTAGTGGTGTGAGCGGGTGGTCACAAACAGCGCAGCACAGTTCACTGCGACACACAAAGTGCTGAGTGTCACACACAGTACCGCGCAGGAGCACAGGGCTGGGCGCCAGCCCCCCGAGGCCCCCATCACTGGGGACAGCAGGCGCCCCACCCCACCACCCGGCCAGAGCTTCGGGGCGGTGTGGCTGAGGGTCGTCTCGGTGACGGCCAGGGCACCGGAGGAGAAGCCCCTGGCGGGGGCCTCTCCCCAACACCAGGCTTCCCGTTCCCCTCGCGCCCCTCACACCCAGAATCAGTCTGCTCTTCCACATCCTGGACCTCCTCACAGACGCAGCACTCTCCCTTCCAGTCCCCGTGGGCCCAGGGCCTCCCCCAGGTCCGTGGACAGGACCCAGCACTCATGTGGCAGACTGGGCAGTGGGCATCTGAGCCTATTTTTTTTTATTTTTTAGGCAGGAGATCATCTGGTTTTATTTATAGGCTGCTGGTCACATGATGGAGAGACAAGTATGGCACAAAATTACAGAGGTCTAGCTCATCACACAATACAAATCATTGGGTCTTTACAATTCATTAGTGTTTTTGAATTTAACTACCATTTCATGTGCAGCTAATCCATACAGGCCCCCTATCAGAGTGACAAGTTTATGTGAATCCATCCGGTTTGCAGAACTCCACTCACAGGCTCTGCGAGCTGACCATTCGGGGGCATGCAGGACCCTCCCGAAGACAAGGGACAATGGAGTCGGGGTCTCGTCCTGGAGTGAGGGAACAGACAGGCGGCCGGCCCTCTGGACACACGGCGGGCTACAGGAACACATCCTCAACAGTAAGAGCTGCCACCCTAAACCTGGACGCCACTGTCCTGGCCAATTTTTAATCCAGCCCCCTCTCTCCACACCTGCCGTCTGGCTTACAGAGGACACAGCTCCGTGTCCATGTGCCTCTTCTCTGGGCTGAACTGAATCTGAATGATGGACACACTGCTGCCTTCAGCCTGGCGTCAGGGACGCAGATGGGAGCTCCGGGGGAAGAATAAGGGCAGGGCAAACTGGATTCAGAGACCCGAACAAGGTCGGGGCTGGGCCTGTTTGCTGCTTGACATACATTTGTTTTTCAAAAGTGGCTGAGGAATCACAGGAAGATGCTTCAGTTTCTCCACCCATCCATGCGCTGAAGCTCATATAGCAGGATTTGGGGGTTTATTGCTTTTTGTGTGTGATGTCTCCTAAAAGCTGGGCTAACCTCTCTCTCAAGACACTATGAACACTGCAGAAAAGATGAGCAAAACTGACAGTTCTGCAAGTTTAAAACACGACTACATCTGGTCTCTTTGTTGGCTGGAGTCTCTTCTGTCCACAGAGGTACTTGGTAACATTACATCCACCTTATTTTTCAAAAGCATATTTTGGAGGCAAAGGTGTATGAATATCTTCACTGATCATTTAAAGGGGTTTGGGATGGAGGGCAGGGGGGCTTCTATTTTTGTTTGCCTCCTGGTTTTGTTCTGGCAAATCAAAGGGCCAGGAGACCATGGCGAGTTCTTCATAGCACAGACTTTTGTTATAACCTGAATAATCCAGTCCTGATGTGTTTGATCACTAAATTTAGGTTTTTGTGCAACTCATTTTCACAATAAACGTCAGCACAGAAATACGGGGCTTCTAACGAGGAAAGCGCCTACACGGACACGAGCTCCTTCTCCATTCACCACCCTCACCACACGGAGCACTTCAACAGCCCTGAGCCAAGCAGGCCCCAAGGAACACGAGGTGGTTGATTTCCGTCAGGCACGCTGATTCTAAAGCCAGCTTTCACGGAGCTCCAAAGCAGCTAGTTAGCCATCCCTGTAATGAGCTCTTGCTTTTGCAAAACTGCATTTATTAGGACAAACTGCAATATCCCCAAATAACTAATGACCCACAGACCCCAGTGTTGTTCAGCCAGCGAGTGCTGTCCGCCTCCTTGTGACCCGTGGGCTGCGGCACACAGGCTCCCCTGTCCTCCACTATCTCCCAGAGTTTGCTCAGCTTCCCGTCCACTGAGTCGGTGATGCCGTCTAACCATCTCATCCTGTCGTCCCCTTCTCCTCCTGCCCGTCAATCTTTCCCACATCAGGACATTTCCAATAAGTGGCTCTTTGCATCAGGTGACCAAAGTACTGAAGCTCTGAGGTACTAAGTTTGCACTCCGGTTCCAACAAAACAAATGACAGAGTGACACCAACTTGTCATGAAAAAGGACACAAGTGCAAAGGCCATCCTCCACCAAGACGTCGCTCTGAAGGACCTGGATGGTACAGTGCCGCTTGAAGGGTCCAACTGCATCCAACCCATTAGGGAAGTCCCTCCTCGGAGCCTTAGTGCGGCAAACCCACAGACACAGGAGGGACTAAGACAGCGTCACCTGCAGATGCTCACTGCCGGCGGAGGCGGAAAAAAACCGACACCCACACGCCGCGAGGGGCGCAGACGCAGCGCTTCAGGAGGTGGGCAGAGAAGCACTGGCTCCTGCCAAGGCCTTCAGAAGATGGCAGCTGCCAGAGGGACTGAGCGACGCGCGGACACCGTCCCCTCCTCGGAGCTCCCCTGGCCACGCCCAGATAGCCAACCAGCGTCCAGAGCTGGAGGGCAGAGCTGCCGGGGGAGGTGGACCGGACTTGGAAGGGACGCCCGTTAACGGCTCCCTTTCCCAACACTCTCTAGCGACCCTGACCCCTCTCGGCCCTGTTGCTGTGCCACGTACATCTCGAGGCACAGCACTTCCCTTACCCTCTGCACCTTAGAACCATCTTCAGGGTCCCGCCGGGACTTTCTCAGGGAGCTGGTCCTCCAAACACACTTGTAACGGTTTATCAGCCCGTCTTCTGACGGCTTGATATTGAAGCAATTCTGACTTATTTCTATGACAGACACTCTTAAATTAAAGGGAGTCATTTGCTGTTTGTTGTTGGAGCCGAAGCTCCAATACTGCGGCGACCTGATGTGAGGAGCCAACTCACTGGAAAAGACTCTGATCCTGGGAAAGCCTGGAGGCAAGAGGAGAGAGAGGCAGAGGGTGAGACGGCTGGATGGCATCGCCAGCTCAGTGGGCATGTCTGAGCAAACGCCAGGAGACATTGGGGAACAGGGGAGCCTGGGGAGCTGCAGCCCTCGGTGCTGCAGAGATTCGGACATGACTGAGGGACTGAACAACAACCTTTGTTAAGTGAAACAAGTCCACAGAGAAATAAGCGGCGTACGTTCTCTCATCTGTGGAGTCGACATGAAAACACCAAGCTCACAGATATGAACAACAGATTGGGGGCTGCCAGAGCAGAAGGCGGGGGTGGGAGAAATGGGTGAATGCTGTTTGTTTGAATAAGTTCAATAAATAAAAGAACAGTCTTTTCAACAAATAGTGGTGGACATCTGGATATCCACATGCAAAAAGAAAGTCATTGGAGCCCCATCTCACACCATAATAAAGCCCAAGTCAAAATGGACCACTTACTAGCTAAATGTCAAAAGCTAAAACTGCAAAACTTTAAGAAAACATTAGAGTGAACCTTCATCATCTTGGATTAGGCCGGGGCTTCTCAGATATAACACCAAAAGTGACAGAAGAGAAAAAAAGTAAATCACACATCAAAAGTTTTATCCTTCAAAGGACATCAATAAAGTGAAAAAACAACTCACAGAATGAAAATTATTGCAAATAATACATCAAATAAGGGACTTATATTCAGAATATATAAAAACCTCTTACACTGCAATAAGAAACCAATTTTAAAAAGAGTAAAGGATTTACATAGACATTTTCTCCAAAGAAAATATACAGACGGTTAATAAATATATGAAAAGATGATAAACGTGAGTCACTAGGGAAATGCAAATTCAAGGAACAACGAGACACCACTTCACACCCGGCAAAGCTGACAGCAAGCGTTGGCATAACCGTGGAGGGACTGGAATGCTCACAGCCATGGGCTGCGACATCATGCTTGGAAACAATCTGGCAGAACTTCAAGTTAAACATTGCTACCACAGGATTCTGCAAGGCCACAAGCTCTGGGACACAGTGAAGGGTGAAGGGCAGGGAGGCCTGGCGTGCTGCAGGCTATGAGACTCTCTCATGTCACAGAGAGTCGGACATGAGTTAGTGACTGAACAACAGAATGAGTCTGTCTACAGGTGGAAACTGAAGTCCTCTGAGGCATCACAGTTAAGAGACCCTCCCTGAGGATGGCTTCAACCAGGCCTGTGCCCTGGTGGGGGGGGTTCCTCTCCCCCAGGCCACCAGACTCCACGCTGGGCCACTGTTCTACGTAGCCAGACCTCAGATGCTCGGGCTCCAGGGTCGTCATCAGCACAGACCCCGGGGGCAGCCTGGAGACGTCGGTGTCAGCCGCGTTTGCACAGGGAACACGGCTGTGCGTCTAGTGTCTCTTCCTCGCCCCCTTCTCAGGGTTCAGGCCTGGAGGCACCTGGACAGGTGGGGACTGGACCCCAGGGAGCTCACTCTGCAGGGAACCACGGGGGGAAGGGCTTTATTCGCAGCCCTGCCCCCCATCCTGGGGACGTCACAGTCCAGGCGGCGACTTCAGGGGCAGTTCGTGTCACCAGAACCTCAGGGCCCCATGGCGAGGGCTGCTGAGCCGCGTGCACTGTGCGTGGGCCACGCGCCCAGGACTTGACGTGCGCTGTGGGCACTGTGTGTGCGCCCTGCGCTCCGGGTGGAGGGGAAGGCGCTCAAGGACGCCAGAAACGGAGTGGGATTTTTCCAAATCACCAAGAAAAGAAACACGGAGGGAAGGAAATTATGTTTTGCTGTCAAAAGCTTTATTCTCTCCACCAGGTGCAAACAAGGGCTTCAGAGGCGGGAACACCTCAACAAATAACTCACAGCTCCTGCGCCCAAGCTGAACTCCTACTCAGGCAGCAGGGGAACCCTCGCGAAGTGCAGCCTGAGCCCCACTGTGCAGACGGCAGAGGAGCCCACCCTCAAGGCGAGCCCCGCCCCCAAGGCAAGCCGGTCAGTTTACCAGCATGGGGTCCTAGACCTTCCAGAAAGGTGTTTCCTGCAGGTCACAGGAGGAGGGCTGAGCCCTGGCCTCGCTCACTGGGCAGTTGGCCTCTCAGAAGCCCTCGAGTGAATCAGACCATCATTGCCACCCACCGTAAGGACAGAACACTCCCAGGCACACCACGAGAGGCCGCCCGCCATGAGGCGGGTCCAGGACTGGAAGGTGAAAGATGAGAGGGCAGCTCCGGGCAGGCCCAGCTCCCATCAGCAGCTCCTGTCTGGGAACAGGAAGCCCCGCAGTGCCTCTGACCCGCCTCTGACCCGGAGCCCTGGCCCTCACTCTTTGAGTTTCCGGGATCCCCACACACCCCAACCTGCCACCCATCAGAGCAGCTGAAGGTAAAGGCCAACTCGTTTGGCGAGTTGCAGAGTCAGGTTCCTCTTTTCCCACCCACGAGGGAATTCTCTGCCGCCAGAGCAAACAGGCACCCTTTCTACATTTCCACTTCCAAGCAGTCTGACTGTGCTGCTGAGCAGCAAGGCTGAGCTTCTCTCTAGGGGTGACAGGAACCCCTCACCTCGTCATAGCCATCCCCAGAGTTAATTCTCATGCACTGCTTTTGGGACTCGGGCCATAGGGCACTTGGCAAGTGACCCACCCCAGCATCATGACAGCGTTGGGCAGAGCCACCGGGACATGGCTCAGAAAAGGCAGCCCAGGCACCCGGCTGGGGGCAGGAATGCAGACTGCTGCACCCTCACCCTCCACCTGCGACTTGAGGCTGGGCTGCTGGCCTAGGGGCATCACGTGAGCTGTAAGAGACCCTGTGGACCAGCCCTGGGAAGGCAGCACGCGGGTGAGCGATGACCCCCCAGAGATGGGGGCGCAGCTGAGCTGTGTCCATGTCAGCGCCTTTGATGTCACATTTCCCACACGCGAGCAGTCACTGGTCTCAGACAAGCCAGGATCCAGGAGCTGCTGGTAACCACCTCGTTTCAGAAGAGTCACCCAAGGAAAGAGAGGGTGTGAACATGTGCGTGTATATAAGTAAAACCACGTGTGAAAAGTGAAATCACTGGGTAGTTATGTGCTAGATGTTGGGGTTCAGGAGTTAAAGATGGCCAAGCTTACAGATGAACAGGACAGATACGGACAACAGTCATTTTGAAAACATCATCCCTAAGATGAACACTAGGGAGAAAGAGCATGGGCGACATGAGAGCAAATCAGGGGGTCTGAGATGGCCTGGGCTCCAAGGAAAGTCTTCAGGGAACACTCATGTCTCAGCGACATGAGAGCAAATTAGGGTGTCTGAGATGGCCTGGGCTCCAAGGAAAGTCTTCAGAGAACACTCATGTCTCAATGACATGAGACCAAATCAGGGGGTCTGAGATGGCCTGGGCTCCAAGGAAAGTCTTCAGAGAACACTCATGTCTCAATGACATGAGACCAAATCAGGGGGTCTGAGACGGCCTGGGCTCCAAGGAAAGTCTTCAGGGAACACTCATGTCTCGGCTGGAAGCCAGGAGACACGAGGCCACAGCAGGTGAGCAGTGGGGAAGAGCAGGAGGCCCAGGGAGCAGCAGGGCAAAGGTCTGGGACAGGACAGGTGCAGGGCACAGCCAGGGCCCCTGGAAGGGAAGAAAGGCTCAGAGAGGGCGCGGAGGCAGAAGACACAGGGCCCACGACCCATTTAGAGAACTGGGGGTGGGAGTGCGAGTGGGAGTCTTAAACATCCCTCAGGACAGAGGCTGAGGAGAGGAGAGGCGGAGAGGGGGGTGTAGGGGCGGGGTGTGGGCTGGAGGACGGGACCCAGGAGCAAGAGAGACGGACTTAGCGCCATCCCACGAAAGCCATCCCTTGGCAAAGCTGAGGCCACAGAGGTAAGCTCGTGGGAACCAGGGGGTATAATCCTCCTGTCCTTCGGTCTGTCTGTCCGTCCAGCCACTCAGCGTCTACCAAAGGCCACCACACTTGCAAGTGTGGGGTGCAGTGTGTGCCACAGAACACAACCGCAAGGAGTCCACGGCCAGCCCAGGGCCCTTCTAGAAAGCCGTCGCCCAGCAGTTACACTGTTAGCGTCTCAGTCAGTCAGTCAGTTCGGTCGCTCGGTCGTGTCCGATTCTCTGTGACCCCATGAACCGCAGCACACCAGGCCTCCCTGTCCATCCCCAACTTCCAGAGCCCACCCAAACTCATTAGAGTTCCAGAAAAACATCTGTTTCTGCTTTATTGACTGTGCCAAAGCCTTTGACTGTGTGGATCACAATAAACTGTGGAAGATTCTGAGAGAGATGCAACACCAGACCACCTGTGAACATCTGTTAAGCTGTAAGTATGCACACCCCTTAGGAACAGGCGCCAGGGAGCAGATCGCCTCCTGTGAGCGCAGTGTTCCTTCTTCACCTGCACTGTGAACAGAGACAACGGGCTCCCCGCGGAAGCACAGGCCAGGAGAGAGGAGGCGGCCTCGCGGGCCTCTCCGGACTCTCGCTGCCACCCCCGCAGGGGATGCAGGCCGGTGACCTAGCCACCCACCTGAACAGAAGCATCCTGGCTGGATGAGACACACGTCATGTGAAGCTGTATAAAAATAAGTGTCTTCAAGGGTTTAAAAACCAATCACCAGACAGATGGGGTTTCAGATCCTTTACAGATACAGACAGACTTTGGCAGAGAAAGAGGAAGTCGGGCCACGGTCCGGGGCAGCGGCTGCCATGCTGGACTGGCAAGCACGCAGGTCAGGAGCCTGGATGTGTCCTCAGGGGGCCGCTGCGTCCCTCCTCCCCGATGGTCCCTCACCAACTCTCACCACCCCATCCCCACCTGCCGCCTCCTGTCACCCACCCCCGAGGGACTGGGAGCACCTTGAGCCCAGGGCATCTTCGTAGCGCTCACCATTGTCAGGATCGCCTGGACACTGAGGGTTATGACCGGGGGCCCATCTCCCTGCCGGACCCTCCATTCCGTGGGGGCGGAGGCCCCTTCTCCACCCTCCGCTCCACCGGGAGCTCGAGAGAAGGGTGTCTGACAAGTACGTGCTGTCTAGGCCAGTCAAAACCAAATACGTGGACAAAACCTTCTAACAATCAAAGAACCCGCCTGCCGATGTGTCTCCTGCTGGCAGGAGGGTTCCTTCACCGAGCCACCTGGGACACCTTCATGCACTGAGGCCCTCCCTGATGCTCCCCACCACTGCCAGTAACTATTCTCATCACCATCGAGATGGAATGCTTGGCTCTGTTCCCCCAGAAACCCCATCTTCTTGGCTTGGTTTAAATGAAATAACTGGTTCTCACAGAAAGACTCCCCACGAATGACAGTTTACCAGACAACCTGTTTTCTTTCTAAAATGCTCCCTTTTCTGATCTTTTTGTGGCCAAAGAGAGAGACCACTTGGACAGTGACAGGCTTGGGCTCCTGATTGCACGTGGACCGTGTCCAGGCAGTGTCCACTGGAGATGCTGGAGCCGTCGGTGGCGGGAGGCTCTGAAATGCTCAGATTCACCCTCTGCCCACAGAGCTGCTTTGCTGATGGAGAGACTGGAGGGATGAAGCGGTCAGGCTCCCGGGCCCAGGGGCCAGGACCCAGAGGCCCCGGATCCTCCAAACCCGGAGACAGGAGTCACAGCCCTGCGGCCACGGAAGCTGTTTGCTCGGACACTAATCCCGGTCACCTCCGGGGGGTTAGGCATTTGTTTCCACTCCTCTCACCCCCGACAGCCCATCAGAGCGACACCGTAGCGGCCCACGAGAAGCCCGCTGTAGGGTTGTAAAGTCGCCTGATTTACTCACTCACAGTGTCCAAACAGGAAGAGCTCCTAGTAAAAGACATTTATGGACACTGGGTCAGTTCTCTGAATGGGCCAGCAGGTAAAGGATACCAGAACACTAAACAGGCCAGGGAGGGAGACCCGTCCACCTGTGTGGGCCTGGGTCGGCCAAGGAGACGTGCCGCTCTCACCTACGCCGTTAGCCGTCGACAGGAGGACACAGAGGGACCTGCCCGTCTGCTTCTAGGGTTCACGGCGTCCTGACCCGAGCGGCCCCGGGGTTTCCTCCCCTGAATTCCTCCTGCTCAGCACTGCACCATCCTGAGACACAGCGTCTCCCAGGGGACAAGCACACCCCTCTGTGCAGTGTCTCCAAACGCAGGTTTTCTAGGGGAATCACCACCTCAAAAGACAAGCTTTTCAGACTGAGCTGCCTCTTAGTGCTCAGAAGCCTCATGAAGGAGAAAACTACAGCTTGTAAAGCAGGTTTCTCCTCCCACAGGGACACCTGGGTGCAAGGCCTGCGCTCCCAGCCCAGCGCGCTCTCCCTATGCACTGGCTCAACGTGGCCGGCCGGGAGCCCCTTCCCCTGCCCACCTCCTTCCTCCTGGCAGCAAGCCCTCCTTCACTCCCATTGCTAACGTCCTCCTCTCCTGGTTGTGCTTTGAGCCACTCCCTGCTCCCCTGGGGAAGCGGGGCTTTCATTCACTCTGCAGTCACCAGGGGTCCCGCATCCCTAAACCCGGCTTCTAAATTATCCCACGGCTGAACCACTCCAGCGCCTTTAATAACAGCCAGGCCCGATCAGCGGTGTATTCTTTCCTCAATTCTCAGTCAACTCTCAATGGGCTCTGACTTGCCTGACTACATTAAAAAAACACAAAAAAAACCCTACTGGCCTTCCTTGGTTTCCATGACAACAGTCTCTTGCTCTGTCTTCTGCTCCCAACCGGCTCGCTGTGTGCCTCTGCTGTCCCCACGGTGCGCCCGCTGATCCAGGGGGTCCCCATGCAGCCACCCCCCACTTAGCAACCTGTGAGTCCATCCGCCAGCGAGATCCTTCCGTGTCACTGGCACCAGCTGCACCTGCGCGTCTAGACGGGCGCCCTTGTGTCTGCCGCCCTACACGCGGGTCTGGCTTCCAGTGTGATGAGCAACAAAGACGGTGGAACCAGCACCATGTTCACTGACCACTCGCTGCACGCCAGGTGGCTCTGAGCCTTTTGTGTGTGTTGCCTCGTTCAGTCCTCAGGATCCTGATGAGGTTACAAATGAGGAAACGAAGAGGTGCAGTCAGCCACCGCGGCCCGCTGACCTCAGGTGGACCCAGGCCTGGAGCCAGGGCTTCCTCTGCCCTCTCCGGAGAGGAGCCAGGGCGCCCCTAAGGGTAGGTTTCCGGCTTCCAGCTGACCACCTCCCAGCGGGCGCCACGGCCGGCCTGGTGCTCCAGCTCTGCAGACGCGCAGTTGCCTCTCTCTCCTCTCTTCCTTTACAGTTCAGTTCTCACACACAGCCTGACGCTCCCCCCACTGCCTGACGACGACCCCACGTTCCCTGCCAGCACCGCAGCCTGGCCACCAGTCTCCTTGGGTGATGCCCGACCCCTCTTTGCCAACGTCAGCTGAACAGGTGCCGTGTTCTGGGGAGCCCCGAGGGCCCAGGCGGCTCCAGGGACTGCGTGTCACTCTTTGCAACAGCCCCGTGAGGTGGCCGCATCCCTGTAACTGGGGACTGTTCTGTGACGGGCAGGTGCCCCAATTTCAACCAAGGCCATCCGTCCAGGGCCTCACAGAGCCCAGGTATGACTCCAAAGCCACAGGCCGGGCATGGAGGGCGGCGGGGGCAGGGACACCTCCCTGTGAACAAAGTGCAGCCACACACCTGGCTCTGCCTTTCTCCAGAGCAGAGGGAAGCGCAAACGCCACCGCGCCACGAAGGCGTCTCCAGCAGCAGCTGATGGACGGGCCGTCAAGGCCAGATCCCTGCTTCCCGTGCCCTTCACTCGTCATGTCAAGCCCCCTATTTCCTTTTATTCCTGTCCCCTTGCACCGTGGGGCCCTTACTGACTGCAACGGGAAGTCCCCCACCAAGCCTGGTCCACACTTCCACTGCAGCCCACCCCTCAATGGGCCCCTTGAGGATGAGAAGGGACAACGCAGCCAGTGCCCACGGGGAAAGCAGAGCTATGGTGCAGATGAAGGATCAGCCTCCCGCCCTTCTCAGAGCCTCAAGGCTCCAGCACAAACAGGACCAGCTCCATCAGCTGCAGACATGCTCGGGGGGCTGCAATCTGGGGCCCAGGAAACCAGGCTCCAACCCAGCTCCTGCAGGAACCCACCCTGTGCACCCCACTGGTGGTCCAAGTTTCAGCAGATGTGTGATTTTACCATCGCATCTTTAAGAACCCCT
This sequence comes from Antilocapra americana, assembly GCA_007570785.1. Classification (NCBI taxonomy): domain Eukaryota; kingdom Metazoa; phylum Chordata; class Mammalia; order Artiodactyla; family Antilocapridae; genus Antilocapra; species Antilocapra americana. The sequence goes on from ML663574.1 coordinate 460,120, forward strand.
CACTCCCTCTGTTTCATCAAAATCAATACCTGTCACGAGGAGGAGCCATCCTCTTAAAAGATTTCAACTTTTCTGGAATAGACTAAAAAAAAATAACTGTGTGGTTTCCCCCGTGAATGCAGCTGGTGTGGTGCTAACCACTTTCTCCCCAAAACTGCTCAAATCAATCCCCCTGGCTCTGGCTGTCAAGGAGCTGATACCTCTTCTCACCTGTTCATTAGCATTCTGAGGCCAGCTCAACGCCTCTGCTTCAGTCTCTGCTTCATGCAAAGGCCTGTGAGCTCACTGCTGATCACACATGGTCATCATCAAATCCATCTATCAGCTTCCCTGATCCTTGTTCACTCAGGCATCAGAACCATCAGGCTCAGAGCAGCAGCTGCCAGCACGTGGGACTGATGCCCATAACATCAGTTTGGCCTTGACTATGGAAGGCCTTCACTCCCCACAGCAAAGGGGCGCCTGCCAGTCACAAGCCGAGGGCCTCACTCCTTCACTGTGCGCCCAGCACCACAGGTGCAGGCATCACAGAAGCTGTAAGAACTTTCCTCAGCTCCTTCCTTGTCTGGGACCATCAGATTAAACACGACTGCTTCTATCGGGTTGGGCAAAAAGTTCATCTGGGTTCCTCCGAAAGATGTTATGGAAAAACCCAAGAGAACGTTGAGCCAACCCAATATCTGAGACCCTCAAGATACGTCTCACTTCAAAGACTGGATCTTTTAATTTAAGACAGCAATCTCCCCAGCCCGGCTTTTCCTTCTCATTCATTTCCTCTTTCTAAGCAGCTGCCACCTCTGTACTGACACCGTAGCCCATCTGAACGTGGCATGACCTCTGACCCGGCTCTTGGAAACGCCCTTCTCCTTGGTTCTCGGGAGGCTCTCCTGACTCTTAAATGTACATCTTCAGTCCGGACTCTGCTTCTGACCTGCCAAGCCCTGGTCTGCACAACGATCTCCAGTCCACAAGCACAAAACAAGGCGACATCTTTATAGGAAAGGCTCAGATAAATAGAAAATATAATTTAAACTGACTTGAACCAGGAGTCAGCGAACATTTTCTCTGAAGGGCTAGACAGTAACCATTTTACAACATAGCGGCTCAAGCCTTTTTCACATCTACTTGACTCTGCAGTTACAAGGCAAAAGCAGCCACAGACAATAGGGAACAGTACGGGTTTTGCTGTGTTCCTATACAACTTTAGGAAAAACAGGTTGTGGGTGGCCCGTGGGCCATAGCTTGCCAGCGCCTGCCTGCCTCAAACAATAAAGGGTATTTATCTTATAAAACAAGGGAAGCCTGTGGCAGGAAAATCCCAGGGCTGACTGACTCAGCCACTCAACCCACAACCCTCTGCCATCTGCAGCTGTCCTCACGGTCACAGAATGGCTGCCATGACTCCAGACATGCACACAAGGCAACAACTACCAGCAGCGGAAATGGCGCCTGTGAAGCCTTGGCCACGACAGGTGCTTCAGAGGCACCACAAGGACAGAGCCTCCTCGGTGGCACCAGGCCTGGCCTGTGTGTGTCCCCTCCCTCCCGAGTCACAGCACCTCTCAGAGTCCTTCTCAGAAGACCATCCTGCCCCTGCAAGTTGATCCTGTTCACACGCGGGCTAACAAACCCCACACGGCATGCAAACAAACCCATAATATGCTCCTGGGAATCACTGGGTTTGCAAACTACAAGACTTTCTTCCTGAGCTCCAGGTAGTCACTCTCCATCAATATTGCTGTTTGTTCAGTTGCTCAGTTGTGTCCAACTCTTTGTGACCCCAAGGACTGCAGCACACCAGGCTTCCCTGTCTCTCACTGTCTCCTGGAGTCTGCTCAAACTCATGTCCGTGGAGTCAGCGATGCCGTCCAACCATCTCACCCTCCCTTGCCGCCCCCACCCCCCATCAGCACTGTTCAGTTTCAGGGTCAGGTAATCGAGCCACAGAACCCCAGCCTTCCTCTCACCCTGGACTGTGCTGCGAATGTGTCTTCAAGTGATTCTGCAGCGAGACACCAGTACCATCCCTGGCACCTTTGACAATGAAAACAAAGTCCTCAAATAATGGTTTGACAGGGAGCTAACAAATTTCATTCATGTAACAAAAAGCAAAGAGCAATTCTCCTGACGCAGCCTGATCGGAACTGCTGGCCTGGGCGGGCAGGACAGTGAAACCACCACCACATTCGGAAGAAAGTGGACACAGCCAGCCTGGACCGCAGGCTAACACCAGTGAGGGTGCTCGGAGTTCACGGCTTTGACTCCAGAAGTGATGTGTCTGGATGCTGGCAGAGGGGGAGGGGAAGGCAGCTCAGAGAAGCCACTTCCCCAAATTAGTCAAGAAAGGGAAGAAGAACCCGGCAGCCCTTGGGGATCAGCAAGCTGCAGGTGACGTTAACGCAAAACCACACAGTTCAAATGGTTTTTACGAGCTAGGGGAGCCACACTTATTACTTGGATGTTCATATGCTAATGGCATTTAGAAACACGCAGGAAGAATAGACAAATTCAGACATTAAGGATCTTCCACAGATGGACTTCCTGAGATTTTTAGAAGATGTCCCTATCACAAACGCTTACTCCAAATATCATTTCATAAACCAGTGAATTTCTGGAAGAGTGAGGGTCCATATCACATAAGTGAGAGATTGCGTCTGATCTGCAGAGTGCCTGCAGTTCATCAAAAAGATGCCGGAAGTGCACGGGCAAGCAGAGAAGTGGGCCTGGACCGAAAAGGGTGCTCCTTCTAAAGACACTCGTGGGGGAAGAGGGATGCGCTGGTCTCCCCACAGGAGGTCCCAGCCCTCCCTCGTTCCTGCGTCATCATAATGCCACAAGGTGTCAAAGAGAGCTGTTTTCATAAACAGGGATTTTATGCTCTTAAACTTGAACCAGAGCACTTGATTCTATTAGCTAAAGTGCACTGCAGCTAGGGAAGGGCTCGCAGCGGAGAGGAACAGCGTGCTGTGTTTGAAGCACGGGACATCACCCGCACTCAAGATGGAATGCTTAGACACACTCCGCTCCAGAGAAGCGTGCCCAGCCTAATTAGAGCTATCTGTGTAAGGTCTGCAAGGCTAAGTGTTTAAGGATTTCTTACTGCATAATACGGTTGTGTTTCTCAGCTGGGGGCAGGCCATTCAAGCAAACCGTAATTATTATTGCAGATTACCTGGGAAGAAAATCAGGAGACATTAAAAGCCTCCGTAACAGTCTGCTGGTCGGGGGGTCACCAGGACTGGCAGGCGGCGGCCCTCGGGGGACCATCTTGGGTTGGGTTAGCAATTATGGAATGTAAATGATGCTTCCAAAGATGCCTGGAAGAAATCGGAGCCTCTCTTAATCCTCATTCCATATTCTTCACTTGCTCAGTAAATCTGTTGTTTCTAGATTATTTAGAAAATAAGACTAAAAGTAATCAAAATTTCAAACCTGTAAATTTCAAATAAAGAAAGATCTCCAAGGGTAGAATCCCAGTCACGTCAGGCATAGCCATTGACTGTGGTACGTGAAAGGCTGCATCAGGCAGGAATCTGGGCCCAAAGCACCACAAACAGCTTGATCACTGCAGCGGCAACATCCTCGCTCTCAGGCAGGGCCCTCTTTCTCGGTGAGACGAGCGAAGAAAACGCCATGAGAAGTGCCCCCGGCCGTTGCTAGCGGACCCAGGGTTCCAACAGCCCCTCTCTCTCTGCAGCATCACTTCAGACCAAGGTCAGAGCACTGTTGCCCGTGTCTGGTGAACTTTAAGCTGGCTGTAACAACCCAGCCACCGGTCTCAGACTACCACGTGAGGGTGTGCCACAGCAGCCTGGCAGAGAGTCTCCCACAGGTCCTGGATCTCAGACGATGTGGTCAAGCCGAGACAGGCTGGGACGAGCCTGTCTGCTCGCTGCCTCAGGGCTCTTGTGCCAAGCCCTAAGGTTGACAAGAATCGCTGGCTTCTAGTCGTTTTTTTAAAATGAACCTGAAACGAACATGCCTTCGTGGCAGGCCTGTAACTTTCTCACACTCTTGCCAGGCATGTTTCCAGCAACCTTCAGGGTCTGAGGGTCCACTCCACACTCTCAGCGCTGGCAATGTCCCGGTATGAAGAAAACAGACAAACCTCGCGCTGTGTGCATTCTAACTCGCGACCACAAGGCGCATGCCCTGAACTCTTACCAACAGAAGCCAACTTCAGGAACTCAGAACTACAGAGTAACAATGCAGAAAGTGCGGAGAGTAAACAGTGGGAGGGAGAAGGAAGACGAATGCAGTAGCCTGTCCCTGTAAGGCTGAAAGACACCACACACCTACCAAACATTTGCTCCAGCTACAGTCTGACACTGTTGGTATGCAAACCAACAACAGAGCTGGGAGAGGGAAAGGCGGCTCCTTCCTTAAAGAGGGAGGAAACCTGATGCCGCCTGGAAAGGGCGTCCTCAGAAAAGCCTGTGTACTTGTGACAACCCCCAAGCCCCCAGATGAAGTTCCACTTGACCTTCTCTCCCCATCTGCTTTGCTCAGCCATATCCTTTGGGTTTCGCTTCCCTTCTGAGTAAAAGCAGAAGATGGTCTGCGAGTGGGCTGAGGGCAGAAAAGTCATGTAACAAGTTCTTTTGGATCCTGTGGAGAAATTCATCATGTCAAGTGTTGATGGAGACCATCAGACATTCACCTACTAGTTCAGGACCTAAGAATATCTCCATTTTGGTACAAAATGAACATGTTATCAAAGAGCCAGTAGACATTCCAGCCCTTCCTTCTTTCAGGGTTAATTTCCCTTGAGAGAAAAATTCAGAAATTACAATTCTGAAGTATCGGGAAAGGCAAGAAGTCAAGCCTGGAAATCGCTGAATTCCAGGGCTTCAGGCCAAGAGAGACTCCCTGTCTACTTGATCAGAACCTGGTCTCAAATTTTAAAGACTGTCAAAACAGCCAGTCAGGAACCCTCCAAACACTTTCTCTTCCCTTTCAGTGTAGCCAGTTCTCGCTCCCAGCGAAGTTTAGACAAAGCAGGTCTTCACAGGCTTTGGGGAGAGTCCCTGACACTGGGGCAGTTCACTCATTCAGCCAGCACTGGAGACATGGTTCCTGGGAGCCTCTGGCTCAGGAAGTACTGGAAGCCAGGAGCGGGCCATTGGACACGTGCCCTGAAGACTCATCATCTCCCAGGATGATTAAACTAGGCTCATCTGCAAGTAGGGAGTTCTCAGGGCTGCTACAACTTATCCCACAGAGACCTTCAAGCCACCCCCATCTTCTCCAACAAGCCTCACCCTTCCCTCACTCCAGTGGCAAGTCTGCGGAAGCCCACGGGGCTGCACTGAGCTGTCTTCCCCAGGAAGGGGGCCACGCTCCCCCGTGGATGACTCGGGAAGAGAGAGGTGAGCAGCATCTCTGCAGCTCAGCACAGTTCATCTAGTGTCAGAATTAACAATGGAAACAACGGCTCAGCATGCGTCCGGGGAACAGATGAAAAACTAACCCACGTCTTTTTCTGCCATGGAGAGAGCAATTGTTTTAAAACAGGAATTCATGGGGCTTCCCTGGTCCTTCCGTCGTTGATAATCCACCTGCAGTGCAGGAGACAACAGGTTCCATCCCTGGTCCAGGAGGATCCCAGATGCCAGGCGCAGCGAAGGCCGAGGGCCACAAGTCCCGAGCCAAGCGCCCTAGAGCACGTGCTCCATGACAAGAGAAGCCGCTGCGATGAGAAGCCGCTGCGATAAGAAGCAGGCGCGCACCTGGAGAGGAGCCCCCACTCGCTGCAACCAGAGGAAGCCCACACGACAACCAAGGCACAGCACGGCAGAAAAACAAACATTTTAAAATGGGAATTCAGTAGTGGGTTCAGTTCACTATTTTTCTATCAAGTCAAGTTTTTCACCCACTGCCCGAGAGACAGCACTCGTGCCCGGGTAGCAAGGAAACAGGTGGCTGTCATCACGCGGCCGTGCTGGAGGCAGCGGACCCTCCTCACCAGGGCCGGGCGCTCTCTGCAAGTCCGCTTGTTAGACTTAAGACCTGAGCCCAAAGCAGTTAGAGAGAGACAGCCAGGACTCCACGAGTGAGGATGGCCAGAAGCGATCCTTTTGGGTCGGAGAAGGGTGAGCCGCAGAGGCAGCCACCGGGCAACGTGGGGCTGGAGCTGCCAGGAAAACATCGCACCCCAAGGAGGGGTGTCACCAGGCAGGGGACGCCAGGACGGGCCAAGTCAGCACGGACGCCAGGCTGCTGTGTGGCACAGGGGTGGCGGGGCCTCTATAATCACCCTGACATGTGATGGTACTGTAAATTCCACTGTGGATTTGGCAGTTTTCAATTAATCTTTTTCTTTGTTTTGAAAGAAAAAACAAAGGCCAGAGTTCCAGGATCTCTTCAGGTGCTGTGACAAAGCTGACCCCAAGCGAACAGAGCACAGCAAAGATTCTGGCACCCAAAGCAGCTGCCCAGTGTGGGGGCTGAGGACCCTACCCAGTGGCAGGAAGGAAGAGGACAAGCAGGCTTCAGGGTCCACAGCCAGGGCCAGGGCCCAGCCCTGCCATCCCCAGGAAGGACACGACTTGTTTAACAGTTTTGTCACCCGCTCCCTCACCTGTATGGGCTTCCCTGGTGGCTCAGATGGTAAAGAATCTGCCGGCAATGCGGGAGACTCAGGTTCATCCCTGGGTTAGGAAGACCTCCTGGAGGAGGGCATGGCTACCCAGCTCCAGGATTCTTGCCTGGAGAATCCCACAGACAGAGGAGCCCGGAGGCTACAGTCCATGGGGTCACAAAGAGTCAGACACGACTGAGTGGCCACACTTCCCCTTTCCCTGCACCTGTAAGGTGAGTATAACCACACCACCGCCCAGAACCGTCTGGTGGACCCAACAGATTGATCTCTGTATGACGCCTCGCGCAGGATGGGCACTCATCATCCTGGGGTCAGTCCTGAAAAGCCCCAGTGGCCGCTCTGGATGGGGTGACAGACTGCTGGACCTGGCTCTGCAAGTCAGCCCACAGCGGCAGCCGCGCCCTCCAGCCCCCTCAGCCCGCTCCCCAGTCTGAACCTCCCATCACCCACCCGCCCCATCTCTCCTGTCCTTGCCCCCGCCAGCCCACCAGGAACACACGGTGTTATGGGATACTGTTCTGTCCCACCTTCTGCTCAGCCCTGACCCTCCCCCCTCTTCTGGGCCCACTCCTGGCCGGTCTGCACGGTGGCTGCCCATCCCGCAGGCTAGAGGATGCCACCCCCCAAGAGGTGGTGGCCCTGCAGCCTCCATCCTCAGTCACCACCCTTGTAGGAGCAACTAACCGGGGTGCGACTCTGTCAGGACGGAGTCCTTGCAAATACTCTCAGATGATTAAGAAAAGGCCACAACCAAGGAGGCGTCTCACCACCCATCCATCCATTCGTTCGACATCGAGGGAACGCCCGCCACATCCCTGGTCCCAAAGCATCCCCCAGGACAGGGAGACACACGGTCTGACGGTGCCGGCAGCCTGTCATTCATAGCAGCCTGACGCACACAGAGACTCGCTCCTTTGAAGATAGACTCATGTTGCAGGAAGTTTAAGGAAATGTCTGGTCTTCATGGAGACCAAAGAGCATGCTTTAGGAGTATGCACTCTTAGAAAATTAGATGGTTTGGTTTAAAAAGCTCTGACAAAGGTATTCCTGAATGAATCGCTTAGGACTCTCAGGAATGCCTTTGGGCCGAAAGTTAATCATTTATAGCTGAGAAAGTATAGGTAAACTGCCACTTTAAAGCAAGCTTCTAATCTCTGGTGGATCACAGAGAATTACAAAGGCCGTGCTCCTCAAGCGCCAGCCATCCTGTCCACCTGGTGCTAGTTTGACGCCCTGCCCTGGGGGGAAGAAAACCCACAGGAGGTGCTTGTCCATCTTGCTGTTTTCTAAAGGGAGATGGCAGCAAAATTTAGCGTTGGCATCTTTTCTCAGTCATGGTTAAACACAAACATTGCTGAATCTAAAGCCAGCAGAGACTATATGGACTTCACTACAAGATACGGGGGCTTCACAACTGGCTCAATGGTAAAGAATCCATCTGTCAGCGCAAGGAGATGCAGGAGACTCAGGTCCGATCCCTGGGCGGGGAAGACCCTTTGCAGGAGGAAATGGCCACCCACTCCAGTATTCTTGCCTGGAAAATCCCATGGACAGAGGAGCCTGGTGGGCTACACCCCAGGGGTCAACAGAGGTCATGCACGACTAAGCACGCAGGCACTGCTTCACTGAAGACATCCTTTTTTTTTCTTGCCACACCACATGGAATGTGGAATCTTAGGTCCTGGACCCTCTACGTTGGCAGTGTGGTGTCTTAACACCGGGCCACCAGGAGGCCCCTCCCGGAGGGCATCCTTCAGTGAGGGCTCTGTTATCACCACCAGCACATGGCGGTCTGGGGCAGTCTCGCCCACCACCCACTGCCTGTCCACCATCAGGGCAAATGCCGACGCCACCGAACAGCAAGAGATGCTTAGTGTCACCAAGAAGCCAGCCTGACCTTGAAGACCCTCTGAAAAGCTAAGACCCCCGGGGGTCCACAGACCAGGCTTTGAGGACAACTGGCCCCGGTGGGCAAGGAAACGAAAGGAACCTCAAGGCGGTTCCTCACTCTCTGTTTTTACAGTGAGGACACAATCACCCTTAAATGCCGAAGTACATCTGAAGGAACAGTCTCGTTTTTAAGGATTTCAGGATTCTCAAATGACCAACAACAGTCAAACACAGCAAATGCTAACTCACACACAGACCAGCATCTCTAGGCCAAAAAACCAGAAAACCCTCAGTCCAGAGGCGAACGCACATCTGAGGAAGTCATTTGCTGCTCAAGTTCAAGAGTTCAGCGACTCAAGAATGTCGATGAATTGGAACGAAGTTTATACAGCTGCTCTCAGAAACCAGGAATAGCAAGACATCATCTTTTTAAGAAGATTGAGACACTGTGTCCTTGTACTACAATACTTCGCAGTTTCAGTCACTGTAAACTGTCCTTCTAACCAGGCAAGTGAAAAACTTACTACAGTTTCCAGTGACAAAGTCAGAGACTAGTTGCTTCTGAGTCTCCATTTGTGGCTTCACTTACAGATTGTTAAATTATACTGGGAGGGCTTTTGGCAACACTCACAACATACGTAGAAAGATGCTCCAGCGTTCTTGCCCAGAGAATCCCATGCAGAGGAGCCTGGGGGCCACAGTGCACGGGGTTCCAAGAGTCGGACACGACTTAGAGACTAAACGACGACGACTCCTCAAATAAAGAAAAATCATCCTCCGGCAACGGAGATGTATATGATCCGGTGATTTTTTTAAAAAAATAATTCCTTCTTGATATCTTCTACAAAATAAAGAGGCTCCCAAGGCAGAAATGCATTCACACACATACCGTGGGCCTTTGTGGAGGGGACCAAGGAGATGCAGAGCAGCCCTCACATCCCGGTGGGCTGACATGGCATCAGGGAAGACACCCAGCCAGTACCCAGGGTGGGATGAAAGGAACAAACGAGAAACCCAGAAGACGGTGGGCGGACTGAGCAGTAGGAGCTGCTGACTGGCGCTGGTTCCCATCTGGACCTCTCATTTCCTCTATTCAGGGCTAGGGTTATTCTGCTCAATGTTCTGTAGTAACCTAAATGGGAAAAGAACTTGAAAAAGAATAGATACGCGTTTAACTGAGTCACTTGGCTATGCTCCTGAAACTGACACAACACTGCTGTTCAACTGCCTTATTCAATTACACTCCAGTATAAAACTTAAAAAGTACAAAGAACAGTAGAGCAAACATCTAACTATGAACCTATTCTCAGATATTTAATTCTCTGAGATGTAAATCATTTCTGAGAGAGAGAGGGGATATACCGTCTAGGGCTATTGGATACACTCAAGCAGTCATGAAACATTTCTGAAGTTTTCCCTTCCACAGAAAGAGGACTAATCTTAATTAAAAATGCTCATTCATCAACAGAACTCTGTACACAGGATGTCAAGATGAAGGTGTTACCTGCCTGAATGCAGCAGACCCACGTGGTACCCTGAGACCCAGAGAAGCATTTCTGGCCACTGACGGGGATGGAGAAGAACAGCCCTTTCAGCCGCTGTAACTCCCTCTCCCCGGTATTTCATGAATGTTCCATGCTTCACAAGCAGACCTCAAAAATGCTACCAAATTTCCTCTAGCCATCAGTTAAGTATAAGTCAAAAAATTGCCAAAAATTAAGGTTTTCTGATAACTGCCAAATACCATCTCAAAAGTGCTAGACTTCCCTCACATCAAACCAACTAACTGGAAGCACACGGACTGGCTTGTATCTGGTGCTCCCTTTCTCAGCCCTGATCACAATGAGGGTAAAATGAGTGTTCACACTAAACATGGACGTAGGAAGGCTAAAAGTAATTTTTTTTTTTTTTTAAGAAACCAGATAAACCAAGACATGCATAATCAGATAACAAGTTACAGGTGAAAACATTCTCGTTTGGTTGGGTCCATTCCAACACATATCTGGTGCTGTAACATCCAAGCTGCCCTTTAGATCACTGATTCAAACAATTAGCTGGCAGAGAATAAGTATTTTCTCATTTTCACCAGCTACTTTTCAATGTTCAACTTATAATATTAAAATGTTCGACAACCTTCAGTCTAAAATGCTGCCCTAAAATGCAGTGCTTTGAATAAATTATACCATTACAAAGGTTACTAATTAACTAACAATTAATTACTAGTTACTAATTAACTAACAATCACTGGAAGGTAGTCAACACAACCTCATAGCTAGAAGGTCTTTGAAACACTGAATAATAAAGCTTAATTTTTTTCCTTCTCAATATTTTTCTTTTTGCATAATTTCAATTTTATCTGCAAATAATGTGTCATCAAGCTATAGTTGCCTCTGACAGTCTATTTTGATTAGACCATGTTTTCCAGTAAATCTTCCTTATTCTGTATTCATCCATCCACTCAAAAGAGGTACAGAAAGTAAATTAATGTCAATGCCAATTTTCATAATACATAATTGAGCATAACCTTCTTCGTGTTGTGGGTGGTTCTAACAAATTAGATAAATGCTTAAACCCTCGTCCAGCCCATTTCAAAATGAATTTCAGTTTTTAATGATTTTGAGCTGCTTACATATTACCAATTCCTAAGAAACACACTCAAGTGTACACCTGCATTCAAGACAGTCTTCAAAGGCTGCTTGTGATGTTCAAGAAGGAACACTACAATCGTTGGCCTGTTGATACTGAAAGTCCGTTAATGTATCGCAAAATGCAACCCTTCTGCTAATGTGTTCACTTAACTGCAACAAAGGACTTTTTTCTTTTTTTAACAAGAAATGCAAAATATTCTCAGTAGCAGAATCACACCACTTAAATACACCATAGAAACTGCACTGATTTCCACTCTGACTGTTCCTGGGACCTGTCTGGGTTCAAATGAATAGATGAGGGGCGGGGTACAAATGAAGAGAGATGACCTAAGATCGAGAGTCATCTCAGCACACTGAACCCAAACCTCCACAGGACGCCTACTGGGCAAGTACAAGAGGGCTGTCGCTGGGTCCACACAGCAGTGTAAATATTAACACCCAGGTTTTCATTTTCAAGGCCAGGAAGACGGTCCAGAGGTCACCTGGGAAAGGCTTTCAGTCTTGAAATTAGATTTCCTGGAAATGAAATGTCTTCCATAGATGAAGCTGCCAAGAATTCAGTCAGAAGCACACGGGAGACAAACCCTCGTGGAGCTCAGCCCCTCTCACCCAGCAGGCTGCAGGGGGTGGGAATCGGGAGAGAGTGAAGGCAGAGGGTCTCTACTTGATCTCTTTGGCATTGGGCTTGGGGCTTCCCTGGTGGCTCAGACAGAAAAGAATCTGCCTGCCAATGCAGGAGACTCGGGTTCAATCCCTGGGTCGGGAAGATCCCCTGGAGAAGGGAACAACCCAGTCCTGTATTCTTGCCTGGAGAACTCCACGGACAGAGGAGCCTGGCGGGCTATAGCCCATGGGGTCACAGAGTCTGACAAGACTGGGTGCCCAACACGTTCACTTTCCTACCAACGACCGACATCTAAGGGGTCGAACCTGTTTTTCACACTTGACATTTTAACTGCCAGATTCACATCCAACTTCAGTACAACAGATTCAGATCCACCAACATCTTTTCTAGGACACTGAAAAACCCAGAAAAGCTCTACAAAGCTCCGCGAGGCTGCCTGCACAGCGTCCTCAGCCCCGCCAGAGACTCCTGGCAAGAGACGCTGTAGGTTTTCCAGGCAGGATGGAGACAGCGGTAATCAGCCACCTGGGAGCCAGTTTCGCTGGGATCCCAGCCACACAGCCTGAGGGGACTCAGACAAGTCTTTTGTTCAGGAGTGCTATCCCCATTGTGCAGACGCTGACATTTTTACAGAGTATCTGAAAGTAGCCGACCCAAGCTTTTCTGAGCAGGTCATCCTAGTTAAGAGATTATACCCCATTAAGAAATCATTTTTGGTTCAATGTTGCTTTTCTTTCTTAAGGGAGATCTGTAGTCAGAATGAGCAAAAAAAAATCAACGTACTGAAACCTAGAGGCGAATCTTTGTTATCCTGGCTTTCTTAGATATCCGTGGCGAGGTTTTTTTGGGGGGGTTGTTTGGCAACTGGCAATCACTAATGGGTTTCTGCCAGCTCTCATCACTCAACCCACTAACTCCATGCATGACAGTGTAAACTGGGGCAGGCTTTCAAGTCTGACAGCTGGCTGGAGAGAAGGGAAGGAGGCCGCTTTTTCTCCCCCAGTAAAAAGGTGAGAATAATGCACACCAGTCTTCCTGCGTCCAAACCACTATAACTGTCCACAGGAAGCCCTAAAGCCCAGCACCAGGCACAGAGCCACAGAAACCTGGCAGAGTCCAGCAATGCATATATTCTGTCAGCAAAATGCTTGACTTCGTTAAGTTAAAAAAAAACTGCCAATGAATAGCCATCTGCCAAGAATTGCCAACTTTCTCCCATTCAGGCTGTAGTACCTACTGGGGAGGATTAATTTTACCTGCAAAGGAACAGGTTCAATTACTGGATTACAAATCCTCAGAGAAATAGGCTCCGCCTACCAGGAACTTCTAAAATTTACATTTTAAAGCCAACTAAACTGCAGATGGTGATTGCAGCCATGAAATTAAAAGACGCTTACTCCTTGGAAGGAAAGGTATGACCAACTTAGATAGCATATTTAAAAGAAGAGACATTACTTTGCCAACAAAGGTCCATCTAGTCAAGGCTATGGTTTTTCCAGTAGTCGTGTATGGATGTGAGAGTTGGACTGAAAAGAACGCTGAGCACTGAAGAGTTGATACTTTTGAACTGTGGTGTTGGATAAGACCCTTGAGAGTTCCTTGGACTGCAAGGAGATCCAACCAGTCCATCCTAAAGGAGATCAGTCCTGGGTGTTCATTGGAAGGACTGATGTTGAAGCTGAAACTCCAATACTTTGGCCACCTCATGTGAGGAGTTGACTCGGCGGAAAAGACCGATGCTGGGAAGGATTGGGGGCAGGAGGAGAAGGGGGCGACAGAGGATGAGATGGCTGGATGGACATGGGTTTGCGCGGACTCTGGGAGCTGGTGATGGACAGGGAGGCCTGGCGTGCTGCAGTTCATGGGGTCGCAGAGTCGGACACGACTGAGCGACTGAGATGGACTGAACTCATTAAATGTCTGCTCTAACTGTGGAATTCAAATAGCGATTACAGAGGTTGGGTTTTTTTCCGCATTATCACTGAATATGCGGTGACAGAATATAATGCTGGAGGATCTCGTGATGACACTGAAATGCAGGCAGATGTTTTCCATGTGAAAGGACAACTGGACCTGATCCAGAGACAATCACCACAGAGACGAGGGGTCCAGGGGTGACGTCTACGGACGACAGCACCGATACTCAACACTGTGTCCACTCAGGAGGACCAGAGTGAGCAGCAAGAGCAGGCCCTCCAGGAGGGCCCCGCAGGGGCTGGGGGCTGCCTCGGGGAGGCCATCCACAACTCCTCACCCTCACAACCGCCTCCCACAAATCTCTGAAGACTGTGTCAGAACCTTTTGGCAAAGCAACCAAAGACCATCACAGGGACAATCACGGTTCTCTGCCGCCCCTGCGGGCTGAAATTCCAGGAAGAGGGGTCTCCACCGCATGACGAAGGCCTGCTGGCTTGGTAATATAGCGGCAGTGACAGAGGGCAGGGTTCAGCAGTTCTCCAGTGTCAGCGCTGCAAGGACCAACCTGCAGCTAACCTCCAGCAGCCTGGGAACGGCGACTTGCCCAAAATAAGTAAAAGATGAACAAGAACTTGAAGAAACAAACAGACCAAGACGACTGCAGAGTCACCCTTGGCACGGGCAGGAGTGGAGCGCCGAGACACGTCAGCAAAGGCGGCTGGAGGGGTCAAGAGGGGGAGCTTGGGAGGGCTATCTGCAGATGACGTTGTGCAGGCCACAGACCTTCTGCAGGGGCTTCTCTAGCAGGACAGAGCGGAAGCTGCCCACACACAGTTCCTGGGCATCTAGGTGCCAGTCCAAGGCTGGGGGCTGTAGCTGAGCAAGTTAACGCCCATCTCTCTCCTTCCAGCAGGTGAGAGCATGGGAGGAGCAGAAAGACAAAGGCTAAAGGTCTGAATTCAGGGGGAACAGTGAGTGGGGGGCTTGCCTGCAGCCCTGTTTCTTAAAATACAACACGCACAGCCGGCTGACTCCACATGATTCCTCCAGCACAGTGGATGCAGCCACCCTGGGAAGACCACAGAAACCCTCAATCATACAGCACAAACGAAGGACTCTTCTCTGCAACACACCCCATTCCCTGCCAAGGAACCGAAATTCAATAACCTGCACAAAGAACAAAACAAGAGGGTCTTCTGGGTCCACTGCAGATCAGTGCTTATTCAGTGCTTGTTCAGACTTACACAGCTCCGTTTCCCCCTGCATTCCATTTCAACTTCTGATTTCTTTTAATAACATCATTATGGAGAACTAGCATTATGCTGCAGAGTTCTACTATTTGAATGGTTCGTAAATGGATTTACGGCTGCCGCTGAGTTCTCTGAAAGACGCACTGTATGCCCTCTCGCTGACAGAATTCACCCAGGTGCCCCACAGCTGCACTCACGTCCTGCAGAGCTGGGTATTTATACCTGGAGACCTTTCACTTTAGTGGCTTCAATGGGTTCTAAGTCAAACACGGCTCAGTGGTTCATTTTTCCATTTGATTGGCCAAGGACAAGAATTATAGCTCACAGGATAAACTCACAAATAAATAGTGCTAGTATCTTATTCGGGAGCTATAATGCAACATGGAATTTGCGATTTCTATTTGTCCATCACGGACTTGCTCCTACGGTGAGCATCCCACAGCCAGGTTTGCAGGTGTGTAGAATAATAAATCCTTTATTGTTATGAATAACAAACCTCCTTCTCCTCCTCCCCAGGTCAGGGTCGGGAATCACGCCTCTGCAGGCTTACCTGGAATGCAGAAGTGCTTCAGAGGTGCTGGTCTTAGTGTTTAGAATGTGTTGTGTTAAACGGGGTCACAGCGCTTCAGGTATTCCCAGAATAAGATTTCTTAGCAAGTGTCATTCACAAGCGTCAAATGTGCTCAGTCGTGTCTCTCTGTGACTCACGGACTGCAGCCCGCCAGGCTCCTCTGTCCGTGGGATTCTCCAGGCAAGAATGCTGGAGCAGGCTGCCATTGCCTCCTCCAGGGGATCTCTCTTACGTCCCCTACACTGGTGGGCAGGTTCTTTACCACCAGTGGTTCTTGTTGGGATGCCCTCAACAAGCATGACAAGACTTCAGAAAGCCACAGTGGGTTCCTGACGCAGCCCTGCTGAAGTAAGTGCCGTGCTCCGCTGGGCACCCGAGACTGGCAGCGCTGTCAATCAGCCACACTCCAACATAAAACAAGTATTTAAAAAGACAACAGCGCCATGGACTCAATCACAGATCAAATCCTAAGAAGTCAGCCAATCCATAAATACCACTGTGTGTACTGAGAGATCAACACACGCGTTCCTTCAGAGGACACAACCCGGCAGGTGGGCAGTGGGTTTCAGGTTGATGTAGGGGCCAGTGACATCACTGACGATGAAAAGGAAGTTGTAGGCGAAACTCATCACAAAATAACCCTTCAGGTGTCTTCCCTCGCACCAGGCCCATCAGCTTTAGGAGCACTACTCAAACTGCTTCTGAACATTTGCCCTGAATGTCTTCCTCATGTGATTAAATGTTTCATCTTTAATTTCTCTCTTCAAAAAAAAGAGCACCGATCCCACAAAGACTGCAGCCCCACCGTCTGGAGTCTCCTGCTCCCCAGCTCTATAACCCCTCCTTCTTTGTCTTGTCTTTGACGTCTCTCTCAAAACCAGAGGCCCTCAGGGCTGTGGTCAAGCATGAGATGTTCGCAGGTTATAAGACGGGGCTTCCTCCATGCCTTTGCCACCTGGAGCCACTTATCTAGTGCCTCAGTTTCCTCATCTGCAAACTGGGTTGCAGTGAGGACCGGTGGGCTCACTCATGGACAGCTGTGGAGTGCGGTGGACACGGAGAAAGCCCTCCACCATGGGGACCAACCTGAGAGCAGCTGACCTCTTCCCTTCCACTAAACACCCTTGAGTCCCTTTATCTTTTCAGAAAAGCTCCTCCCAACCTCTTTCCGCTCCTTTTCACTTCTCTTTTCTCTTGAGCTTCTTTAAAGAATACTTCGTATGTGAGGTCTCCATCTCCTCCTGAAACATTTAACTGCAGTGAGCTTCCCACAGCCACGGGCCACAGAGATGGAATCCCGCCAATGTGGCTGCATCTGCAGGAGCTGACCACGGTCATCCGCTGACCATGCCTCCTGGGAGGACAGCCCTATTTTCTTTGCCCCTGTGACCCCTCCATCCCTCTCGGCCCTCGCAGCCGAGGGTTCCTTCTCCGGCTCCCTCAGAGGGTGTGGCCCACTGCTCTGCCGTGTAACCCGTCTTGAGGCCCCTCGGCCACTCTGATGGTCTTCATCGCCATCGCACCTAAAGGGTCCCCGGAGCACGTCTCCGCCCCAACCTTGGCCAAGTGACACTCACAGCGCCCGTGTTCGTCTCAAGACGCGTCTCCAGGCACAGACCTGGGGGTGGTCTGCCGGTCCCCTCTTCTCACCAGCTGCCCACAGACGGTGAACGGCTGCTGCTGTACCAAGCACTTCGTAAGCCCCCTCGTCTCTCATCATCCCACAACCACTGCCCTAGTTCAGCGCTCACCTCATCTGAAGTGTCACAGATCTCGCTGCTGGCAGACCGCTGCTCACACACCAGGAAGCTTCCCCGGCTTCCATCTCTGACCAGGTCAAACCCAAGCTCCGGACTCACACCAGGCCAGCTCTGCACTCTCCCCTGCCTCCCACCGACCTGCAGTGCCAGCGGGGAGCTGCCCTCCACTCGTGTGGGCCTGACCACACGGACTCCACACACATCCCCAATGAGCAAGGGAACCACTGACTTTCCAAACGTCAACTCCCAGCTCATCTGCAGGGAGCCCTCCTTCTCCCTGCTTCCCCTCCTCACCTGGGCTCCTGCTACAGCCTGTCCCTCACCTGCCCCTCCATGCACCCCACACAACCTGCCTGCTTCTCATTGGCCCCTTGAGGGTCTGGGTCCGGTCACTGTTGCCTTCTCAACTGGTACTCAGCAGGATTCAACATTTACGGGACTGAATAACCCATCTAAACACTGACAGAGGATCAAGGCCTGGAGCATTGTTGTGCGGTCAGTACTCTGAGACAAAGACATTTTTAATGCTCTCCTTCTGAGTGGTGTAGTGGGGCCAATGTGGGTAACTCTCAAACGGTACTTGATTTGCTTAGAAGTATGAGGCAAAGTCTGATGTAATAGATCGGACTGACCTCACGGCCATCAGGATGGTTATCAGGAAAACCACAGACCCCAGCATTAGGTCAGAGAAACTGCAACCCGTGTGCGCTGTTGGGGGGCTGTAGGATGGTGCAACTGTTGTGGAAGCAGTGCACGTTTCCTCGAATGGAGAGCAGAGCTGTCCCCGCACCCAGCAGCTCCTCCTCTGGATACACGTGCAAAAGAACTGAAAGCAGAGTCTCAAAGAAGCATGCGCACAATTTGCACACTTATGCACAGTTTGCACACTTATGTTCATAGTAACACCATTCACGACAGCCAGGCTCTGAAAGTCACCCAGCTGTTCCATCCGCGGGTGACGGGTTCACAAAAGATGGTTTATACACACAGGAATAGTATTCAACTACGTCCGCAGGGTCGCAAAGAGTCAAACACGAATGAGTGACCAGTGCTGACTTGTAGTTTGTTGCAGCTGACCTAGATGTGCCCCAAGGACATCATCCTAAGTGAAACACGTGAGTCCGAAGGAATACTGACTCCATTCGTGCGTATCTGCAGCAAACGGATTCACAGAAACAGTGTGGAATCAGGGTGACGTGGGGCCAGGGAGCATTATTTAATAGGTATAGAGTTTCCTTTTTGCAAGATAGAAAAGCTGTGAAGATCTGCTGGACTCAGCATCACTGAACTGCTGGACCGAGTGCTCAGTTGCTTCAGTCCGGTCTGACTCTGCAACCCCATGGACCATACCCACCAGGCTCCTCTCTCCATGGCATTTCCCAAACAAGAATACTGGAATGGGCTGCCATTTCCTTCTCCGGGGGATCTTCCCGACGCGGGGATCAAACCCACGTCTCTCACGTCCCCTGCACTGGCAGGCAGGTTCTTTACCACTGAGCCACCCGGGACACCCCACTGAACTCTACACTTAATAGTAAATACATAATGTGAAATTTACTATCTTAACCACCTTTATTTTATCATTAAAAAGGAACTACTAGACACTTACTCCTTGGAAGAAAAGTTATGACCAACCTAGACAGCATATTGAAAAGCAGAGACATTACTTTACCAACAAAGGTCCGTCTAGTCAAGGCTATGGTTTTTCCAGTGGTCATGTATGGATGTGAGAGTTGGACTATAAAGAAAGCTGAGCGCTGAAGAATTGATGCTTTTGAACTGTTGCTGTTGGAGAAGACTCTTGAGAGTCCCTTGGACTGCAAGGAGATCCAACCAGTCCATCCTAAAGGAGATCAGTCCTGAGTGTTTACTGGAAGGACTGATGCTGAAGCTGAAACTCCAATACTTTGGCCACCTGATGCGAAGAGATGACTCATTTGAAAAGACTCTGATGCTGGGAAAGATTGAAGGTGGGAGAAGGGGATGACAGAGGACGAGATGGTTGGATGGCATCCCCGAATCAATGGATATGAGTTTGAGTAAACTCCGGGAGCTGGTGATGGACAGGGAGGCCTGGCATGCTGTGGTTCACGGGGTCGCAAAGAATTGGACATGACTGAGTGACTGAACTTGTTGAAAATTTGATAAATTTTAAAGGGAACACCCAAAATCTCATTTACTGCTTTAAAGGAATGGTGAGGGTTTTTTTTAAATGATTTGTGATAAATCTATCATTTTCTTTAAAGAGCCATAGGAAAATCCCACTCAATCGTATGAACACACCGTCCAACCAGCAGCTCACGCCCATGGCATCGCTTCTTGATGCTTCCCACGGCCAAACAGCCTGGGTGCCTCATCTCTAAACTGGATCTGAATCTACCCGAGGAAGTGCAGAACCCGAACACACAGAACTGAGCAGACAAAATGAAGCCTTTGGGACAAGCACAGGTTTGGTTTGTAAAGCAGACATGACGACTGCCTGCCTCCTGCACTGAAATCCCTGGATGCTTCTAACAGCAGCGAGACACAAGCTTGCCTTAAACAAGTGGACGACATGATGCTGCGACTTCACAGGTTAAAAGAACAAACGAGCAGCGACACCGGCCCTCTCCTCGTCACCCACCCGCCTTTCCTGCCCTTAACGACAGACACCTGTGAGTCTTCCTTCCCAGTTAGCCCCGGACACTGACACACTTCTTCCCAAATGGTGGAAGGCTTCCGTGTCGCTTCCCAGCTGCCGGGCTGAAGCACCACCGTCTGGTCTGAGCGCTCCTGAGGTTCCTCAGGCGCTGCCCTCCCCGCCTGGCATCTCTCCACACCCAGCGCCTTCCTTGCTCCAACCGCTCTCCTCCACTTGTTCTCATTTTATCTGCCCAAGCAGCCCACATCAACTCTGACATTTCCCCTACGACAACTCAAAGACAACCTGAGTCCCTGTTCACGCAGTAAACCTGATGGGGTTACAGGCAACCGTGAGGCCGCCCACCATGGGGGGACCCCACAGCGGCTGTCTGTCATCTGAGCGTCAGCCTGGTCTCATCTCTGCCCCGTTTACCTCCCGCTGAAGGACACTGGGCCTGAACTTCGGAATAAACGCAATCCCCATTCCTAGCTGCCCACTCACAGCTGTGTGATTCCAACAAAGTCACCTCACCCTCTGAGCTTCAGTTGTGTCATCAATCAGCTGAAGCAAACAGTGCTCAGGGGTGCTGTTATAAGGGTCAACCACAGAAAGAAGGTCCTGAGCTTCACGGCCTGGTACAGAGTCACTGGAAAAGGTGCTCTAGGGACCAGGTACTCCAGGGGAGGAAAGGCTATGAGCCTCTCAGGTCTAGACACCATCGCCATATTTTCCTGAGCCCCTGTGTCCTGCAGAGGGATAATGACCTCCAGGGACAACCCCCGGGGGTCACAGCCAGGCCCCATGACCCCTGCTAAGGCTAATGACCTCCAGGGACAATCCCCCGGGGGTCACAGCCGGGCCCCATGACCCCTGCCAGTGTCACCACAAAACCCAGAGCACCCTGACACTGTGAGCCCTCTCCTGCCGAGCAGACCTTACTTAAGAAAACAAGCAAGGATGACCACCTGTGAGCCAGGCACCCGGCACCCCTCAGCAAGACACCTGGTCCTCATGGGTCACGGGTGAGGGCTCTGAGAGAGGCTAAAGACAGAAAAAGTGTCTGAGTGTGCTTTCTTTCTTATTTTAAAAATGTCCATCAAAACGGCATACCTATCATCGAGTTAATAAACCCTTTGAAAACTATAATCCCTTGGGCGTACAGCGGAGGGGGAGGCACCCACACTGTAGGTAAGGAGGTGACCTCAGGTGGTGTTTCTGGAAGGTGATAGAGCAGCCTCATAAAAAGTCCTAAAAAATTTCTATTTCACCTAGTAGTTTCACTTTTAGCAACTTATACTACAATATTTAGATTTTCATATAAATGTGTAGAAAGATCTTCATCCCAGCATCACTTATAATGAAAAATAACAAACAGGTCAAAGTTAAATCAGTGACAGAACACCCATAAGGTAGACTATGCTGTCATATATTCTCGAAAGTCATTTAAGAATGAGAAAATAGCTAAATATAAGAAAGAACTGCGTGAAAGAGCGTGGTAAAATGGATTCAAGAGGGAGAGAAAAAAAGGGAGGGGATTATGAACTATTTGCTGTCTTGTATTTTTTCAGATTAGCACTAAAGATCACATTATCTTTATATATGACCCAGCAGGTGGGGTGACTTGCAGACTCCCCGCTTGTGTTTGCAAGCAGGTCTTGCCTGTCTCTCCATCTCTCCCCACCTAATGCCCTCACACACAGCTCTTCCCACTGTTTTCCAGCACCTCCTTTATAATCCAACTCTAAACCAAAGCCTTGATTTGCAGCTGAACCAGAAAAAAAGTGAGGTGGAAATTATTTTAATTCCATTCAACAAGCAGGATTTCACTCAGTCCAAAGGCTCTAAGTAGGTGGCACAAAAACTGTACTGAGTAATCACGTCCTTGCTTAAGTCTGAAATTAACAGCTACACTGTTCAATAAAGTAACTGTTTAAAGCTGTAGCAGGATGATGCTACAATAGGCCTCCAGGGCCACTGACTTTCCCCAGTGGGAGACTCTTCAGGTGAGCTGAAGGTTGGAGGAATTCCTCATCACTAAGGAAAGCAGTGGAAATCACAGATGTATGCACTTTCTCCGGAAGGTCGCTGAGCTCTCTTCTCCTCTGCCACGTCCTGGAACGTGGAGAGACTCTTGCTGCATGCCCTCAGAGCATCCCAGGGCCCGGGACAGGAGCCCAGACAGGCCCATCCGAATCAAGTCAGCTGTCTGAATCAGCTGAAGTGAGATAAGTGGTTTACCACGGCAGCAGACACACCAGGTCTGCTGTGGGAACTGCTCCTTGCCTCAGCACAGGGATGCTGTTCGCAAGGTGTCCCTGACAGCACGCGCACCCACGCTCCTGCCCCCGCAGGCCTGCCCGGCAGCTGCGCGAGCCAACCTGTCAACTGAGCACTCGGCATTCCAGAACGAAATTAAAAACTTATGGTGAAGCAATGATCGGAGTGGGGCTTCCCTGGGGCTTGGTGCTGAAGGCTCCACCTGCCGATGCAGGAGGCTCGGGTCTGCTCCCTGGGCGGGGAAGGGCCCCTGGAGAAGGCAACGGCTACTCACTTCAATATTCTTGCCTGGGAAATCCCATGGACAGAGGAGCAGGGCGGGCTACATGCTTAGCATGGGGCTACTCTTAGCATGGGGTCGCTAAGAGTCGGACACAACTTAGCAACTGACCAACAGCAACGGCAGTTCAGTCACTGACTGCCGAGTAAAAACTGCTGTTTTTGACTAAACGACACCATTTAGTGACTGAGTCAGGGCTCTGGGAAGTTTTCATCCAATGAGCATGTGAGCCCCACCAGCAGATGCAGGGGGCGGGGCCGTGAGCCAGCCTGTCCCCAACCCCGGGATCATCAGGGAGGAGGACGGGGGAGCTTCACGGGTGCCTCATGCCCAGGCACATCTGTGCAGCAAGCCGGGATGAACTTGGAAGCATGTGGGAGTGGAGAGTGTCCTGAGAGTCCAGCATCTGTCCACACGGGGATGGGTGAGCCCTCTGACAAGATGGACACGTGACACTCCCCCAAGCCCCACCCCAGGACCCCTCTCAGGAGACGGACGCAGAGCCACAAGCAGCACGGGCCATGGAGTGGGGGGCCTGGGGCACCTGGGACTCTCATCAGTAATTCTAAGGCCCTGCTGACAGGGGCTGGCAGGGGACGGCCCATCTGCTCTGGCACGGGGGAGATCCCCCCCTCCCAGGCACAGAGTCCCCCGGAACACCTCAGGGGGGCTGCTTTCATCTCAGAAGCTCCCAGACCCCACAGAGGCCCCTCTGCTGAGCAGACCTGGGTCCGCAGCTCCACAGCTGACGGAGGTGCGCCCAGCCTGCCTTCCCGAGGCCCCACACCCTCCCTCTGCTTGGGGACTTGCGGCTGCTCATCCCCAAGGGAACAAGCTCCCGAAGGCTTTGCAAGTCATGCTGGCAGTTTCCAACAGTGGAGAAGCATGTGGAAGCTTCTACTCGGGTCGCGTGAACAAGTGGCAGCTCAGGCATAACCTCTATGGGATCAAGGGTGGGATCAGCCACCAAGCGTGTCACATGACCACACGGAGCCGGCGGACACAAACCTCACAGCATCTCCCCTCCACCCCCCACAGAATCTCTGCAGGCTCAGCTGACAACTCACAGAAACATCTGTGGAAACAGTGCAGCCTTTTTCTCTCTCAAGATAAAGAGCAGCATTCTTGAAAAACAAAAAGCCAAGTGGGTGTCACTGTGCTCCCTTCTCCTCCTATTTGGCTCTCTGTCGGGTCAGGCTCTTTCTTCTGAAAATTATTTCATAACCCAATCTTGGCTGTTGTATCCAAGGAGGCTAGGAATGCAAAACTATTAACAGAACCATTTATCACGATTATGAGCATCCCAGAAGACAGGAAATACCTCTTGCAAAATGGCCTGCCCTCATGCCCTGGAACTGTGCCAAGCAACTCACTTTCACCTGGGTTTTACAAGCCCACGAGTTATTCCCGACCTCTGACTTTTACAAAAGAACATGAAGACTGTGCCTAAAACTGAAAAACTGGGGTCTAGTGTCCAATACTTAGAGGACCACCTTTCAGTGAACCAGCCTGGCCACAGAAGGTGGGGGCACGGAATGGCCTTGCTCCTTGGTCAGGATCTTCAGAGGAGGGTCGCGTGCGTCAGGCGGGACCAGTGCCCGTGGGCGGCGCCAGGCATGCGCAGGGTCAGCCGTCCTCGTTCCGGACGGCAGCGGCATCACTGGGACAGTAAGAGGCGATGCGGGTTTCCTGAGGACCCACAAGGACCCAGACACCAAGACACACACTCTCTCCAGTCCTTACCATGCCCCACAAAGGTGCCCTCCTGCAGCGGAGCTGAGACACTGCCCCCAGCCAGGTGGCTCAAGAGTAAGAAGCGGAAACGTCAGGGAGGGTCCAGACGAAAGCCTCCACTCTCACGGCTGGAAGCCGCTTTCCCAGTGACCGCCCCCAGCCCCTGCCCCTAAGCCCTGCAGGGAGGTCAAAGTGAAGGGCCCCTTTGCTTGGATGGTCAGGAGCCTCTTTAAAAAGAAGGGTGCCGTCCACTCAAGGAGGCCGGGGCTGCCCAGGCTCGCCGAGAGCCTCTCGCGGCCCCTCCCTCTCCCCCCAGCAGAGCAGGTCACTGCCAGACCCGAGGGGCCCGGGATGGCTAACGAGGCCTGCTGCCAGGCTGCGGCCTGCGGAAACTTCCATCCCTCTTCCCGCGCGCTTCTTCACCAGCGAGGCCGCATCTGTCCCCGCAGCCCTGCAGCGCGCAGCACCCGCCAGCATCTGACCTGCCCGGGAGGGGGAAAGTCCACCAGGGTTGCTTCCCTGGGTCACCGCGAGCGGACGTCAGTCACCCACGCAGGTGGTCCAGCAGGGTGGACCTGCTCGTGCGCAAGCGTCAGGGAGCAGGAAACGGAGGAGTCTTCGCTCCCAGGCAAGCACACTGTACTGAAACGACAAGAGAGAAAATCTCACCCCCAAGACCACTGGGGTTCGTCACCATCATCAGCGCTTCCACAGAGGCGCTTCACGATGCAGTGGTCCCCACCCGACATCTACAAGCCGTGTCATTATGGAGTCAGAGCTAGAGATCAATGAGCAGAGTCAACGGAGGAACTAACTTGCTCTCAAGACTTCTGTTTAAAAAACAAAAACTCTGGCTTTTCAACAGCAGAAGGTGGAGAGGAACTCAGCGCAACATTTGTACAGACACCTGGGACACCCCCTCAGCACCTGGGCTGCACGCGTGCGTAACCAGCAGCCCAGCAGGTCTGCCTCGGGGGAGCCCCTCCACCGACACGCGCACAGCCCCAGGCGGAGGGACGACCCGGCCAGGACCTCCAGGTCCCAGGGATGAGCTGAGGGCCTCGTTTCAAGCAGCACACTCTGACGAGGCAGTCTTGTTACCACTCCTACCTTATCAAAGGGACACCCAGGAACCGGAGAGGCAGAGCAACCTGTTCAACGTCTCAGAGCCAGTAGCTGCTGGAGCAGGATTCAAGACCCGCTGGTGCAAGGAGGTCCCTGCAGCTCTGCTGAGAAAGGCAACCCAGGGCCTCCCTGGTGGTCCAGAGGTTCAGGCGTCACATTTCAGGGCTGTGGGTTCCATCCCTGGTGGGGGGGGCTAGGACCCCACATGCTATGCGGCACAGCCCCCAAATTATTTTAATTTTTAAAAATTGTTTCAAAAGGCAACCCACATGGAACTGAAATGCACACTCACAGAAACCAAGTAGATCACAGCAGAACCATGGAGCAGAACGCTACAGAGCTACTACAAAAGCCATGTCTGCAAACACGGGATGCAAAGTCTGGAGGACTGCAGTGGCCAATCTCACCAGGATATAATGCGTGGAGATCGCCACACCACATACAATGCACACTATGCGCCACGTACAGCTGACCTGGGAGATCGACACTGCGCATAATGTACACCAGCCAGAGTGGACCTTGAGGCAGACGCTGCGTACCAGGTACACCAGGCACTGTGTAGAGCTGACCTTGAGGAGCGGTACTGTGCCTAATGTACACCAGGTAGAGCTGGCCTTGAGGCAGACACTATACGATGTACACCACCCAGAGTGGACCCTGAGGCAGACGCTGCGTACCACATACACCAGGCACTGTGTAGAGCTGACCTTGAACAACATGGAGTGGGGGAGCTGCCAACCCTCTCAGCAGTTGAAAAACCAAGTAACTTAGACGACCCCCCGTTTACCAGGCCCCCCCACATCCAAGGCTTTAACCAACGGCGTACCATGTAGACAACAGTGAGAGGAGGTGAGGCAGCACAGCCCCGGAGGGGCGGTGACCACCGCTCGAGCGTGATCACAGGGGCTCCTCAGTCTCAGCCCCACTGGCGCCTCCCTGCCTCCCTCCACGCACGCCTACCCCAACCCAGCCTGCCCGCTCCTGTACAGCAGGAGGTCCTGGAGGGCAGACGCCCCCCAACCCCACACTATCTGTGATGGCTTTTAATTGCCTAAAGTCATCTCCAAAAGCCCCACAGTCCCCACAGTCCCCCTAACATAGTCACAACTTTTCTCGTCTGCACTGGAAGAGAAAGAGCACCTAGGTAGAGACTTGAGATTTCTGCTGTTTAATTAAGGAACGATCGAGATTCCACAGCAGAGCCCTCACTGCCCGTTTAGTTCTGCTTTTGACCACGGCTGGTGCTGAGGAGCACGGCATCGCTCAGGCTGACACAAGGACAGGCGACCAGGCGACCCGTCCTGCTGCCTGGGTCCACGGCCGCTGCTCTGAGTCTAGGTTATCATAACCAAGCGGAGAAACGACGTGAACAGCGCCAGTGCTGGGGCTCCTCATTGAACCAGTCACAGGTGCTGTTCATCATTCCTTTTCTGTGGGCAAGAATGATTAACACATATTTACACGATAATTCAAAGATGTCAGAGCATTCAGCTTTCAAGTGACAAGTACAGGTTATACTGACGGCCGAACTGTGCCGAACATGTTAAAGACAAATGGGATATTTAAGAAGCACTCGGTGAACCCTCACTAACCATCAGGCTCTGTCCTAAGCCTTTTTTTTAATACTGAGTTTATTTCACATGTATGTTTCCGTCTCCCCACCATTTCCATCTGTCTGATCACTACTACCGTTCCTATCATAACATTCCATACATGCTTAAAACCAAGCAAAGGGAGGAGTTCCATCTTTAAAAACTAAACAGGCATTCCTAAGCCTTTTAATTTGTCGACTCACCTGATCCTCACAACAGCCTCATGAGGTGCATACTATTAATTTCCTCATTTAAAAAAAAAAAAGGCAATTATGAGGAACCGGAGCAGATGCCCTGCCTGCTCTCCGATTAAGATGACAGTCCACTTACTACCTGAACGCACGTAACTAGGGGCCTCGGTTGGTGAAGAATCCGCCTACAGTGCAGGAGACCCAGGTTCGACCCTGGGTCGGAAAGAACTGCTGGAGAAGGGATAGGCTACCCACTCCAGTACCCTTGGACTCCTCTGGTGGCTCAGATGGTAAAGAACCCGCCTGCAATGAGGGAGACCTGGGTTTGATCCCTGGGTTGGGAAGATCACCTAGGAGGAAACGGCAGCCCACTCCAGTATTCTTGCCTGGAGGATCCCATGGACAGAGGAGCCTGGCGGCTGCAATCCGTGAGATCACAAAGAGCTGGGCAGGACTGAGAGACCGAGCACACACAGACAGAGGGGCAAACCACCGAGCCACCAGCTTTCAGGTCCCCCCAGAGCACCACTCTCACCAGCTCCCCAGAGTCCACCCGCCACGTGACTGTTCACAGCCTCGTCTCTGTTACATGGACTTCAGGGACTGCTCGCTGGGGTCCATGTCAGAGCACTTCCTAAAACGAATCCTGTCTTAGTAGTCAGCTTGATTTTAGAAAAAAATGATTTGAGACTGACTGGGGCATTTACTTACTCCTTCAAAACACTAAACCTACAATTTTATTTTCCTGTGACTTGTAATCTCAACAACAGGACAGCTGAGCATCATAATCCTTTTTAGAAAAAAAAGTAAAAGCGATTTTTTAATCCACAAGCTCTCAAAAATGCTAACCAAAGATTACTTTTAATAACAAAATTAGAAAAGCCTCAAAACTTAACTCAATTAGAGCCTAAGGCCTAAATATAGCTAATTCTATAAAGTTCTCAGGGGGAAACAGGAATAACTCTTCCCAACTTTAGATCTGGCAATAGTTGCCTAGATATGACACCAAGAGCATAAGCATAGACTAGACTTCAAAATTATAAATGTCTGCGCTTCAAACGGCACCACTAAGAAAGTGAAAAGAGAACCCATAAATATTTGCAAGTCACACATCAAATAGAAGACCTCTGCCTTCTACTTTAGCACAGTCACAAGTGAAAGAATGAGTAACCTAAGAATCGGAAGAGACATTTCTCCAAAGACACAGCCAGTAAGCATATGAGAAGACGCTCAGCATCGCTCGTCGTCAGGAAGACGGAGATCAGCACCGATGAGAAACTGCTTCTCACCCTCCAGGAAGACGAATGACAAGCAGCAAGCATTTGGGAGGAGCTGGAGCCCTTCCTGGGTCGCTGGCAGGGCTGTAAAATGGGCATCTCCTTTGGAAGCTATTTTGGCAGTTTCTTGAAATGTTACCCATAGAATTAACATGACCCAGCAAATTTACCCAATCTCATAGGCATGTACCTGGGAGGAATGAACAGGACATCCACATAAAGACCTGTGCATGGAATGCTCAGAGCAGCGTCACTCCAAAGAGTGAGAAGGCAGACAAATGGTGAGTGAGACGTGGTGTGATCCACACAGGGGAATATTACTGAGCCATAAAGAGGAACAAGGCTTTCCACGTGGCGCTAGTGGTAAAGAAATTCTGAACTGTGGTGCTGGAGAAGACTCTTGAGAGTCCCTTGGACTGCAAGGAAAGCAAACCAGTCAATCCTAAAGGAGATCAACCCTGAGTATTCACTGGAAGGACTGATGCTGAAGCTCCAATACTTTGGCCACCTGATGCAAAGAGCCAACTCATTGGAAAAGACCCTGATGCTGGAAAAGACTGAAGGCAAGATGGGAAGGGGATGACAGAAGATGAGATGGTGGGATGGCATCACCGACTCAATGGACATGACTTTGAGCAAACTCACGGAGATGGCGAAGGACAGGGAAGCTGGTGTGCTGTGGTCCATGGGGTCGCAAAGAGTCAGACACGACTGAGCAACTGAACAAATTAAAGGGAATGAAGAACTGACACTCGTCACTGATACATGGATGAACCGTGACATGACGCTGAGTGAGAGGTGCCAGACACCAAAGGCCACCCATCACTTCCTCTCTGCCACGTGTCCAGAGTGGGCGGACCCACAGAGCAGGCAGGCTCCTGGGCAGCAGGAACTGGAGGGGCCTGGTAAGGCATGTGGACGAAGACAGTGTTCCAAGATTTGGGGCGGAGAGCTGCACAATTCCATGAGTATACTAAGAACCAGCAAACTGTGTACTTCAAAGGAATAAATTCTACGGCATACAAATTGTTTAGTCCCTAAGTCATGTCGGACTCTTTGCGACCCCATGGACTGTAGCCCCCGGGCTCCTCTGTCCATGGGATTTCCCAGGCAAGAGTACTGGAGTGGGTAGCCATTTCTTCCTCCAAGGGATCTTCCCGACTCAGGGATCAAACCTACATTGGCAGGCAGGTTCTTTGCCGCTGAGTCACCAGGGAAGCCCTGTGGCATACAAATCACATCCCAATAAAATCTGCTATCTGAAAACAGCATGTGTGGCAGAGAAAAGAAACAACAGAACTTGCACGTTAAAACATGTCGGGTAAAACTCCTGTGTGTCCATCAATGATTCTCAACTTTCCCTCTTATCCACTCACACTGAACAGTGACAGTGGTGATAATGGGACCTGTGTCCCTGGGTTCGACGCACACCAGCCCGCGCACTGGTGGGCCTGGGACAATTCCTGCTCCTCAGCCTCAGCTTCCTGAGAGGCGCAGGGAACAAGAGGAGCAACAGAAGCCCTCAAACCCTCCACCGGAGGGTGATCGCCCCCAGGAGCCAGGGGCCCACCTGGACGCTGTGCCGAGGAAGAGGCTCAACCAGAAAGGGTGGGGTCACGGGGGCGGGATGCCCAGGAGGACGTGGGGTCCTGAAGTCCTCGCAGGGGTCCACCCCACTGCCCACAGACCCCGAGGTCCGCCCCACTGCCCACAGACCCCGAGATCCGCCGCAAGGGGCTAAACAGAGACTCGTCTGTTTGCTGATTAGTGCGGGGCTGTGTGGCAGAGGGGGCTGGAGGAAGAAGGAGGAAATCAGACAGCAGTGGGTCCCTGAGGCTGGGATGATACCACGGGAACCAGGGGGAGCTGAGGCCACATCTGCACGGCCTTCAGAGCAACAGGCCAGGACCGAGAAGCAGGTCAGTCTTAGGGGCCCAGCCCTTCAGCGGCCCCGCGACAGGACGCTCAGGCCACACTGGGTGCCCCACGGCACAGTCAGCGGGGCAGGGAAGCTGGTCCAGCGCCGAGCGCTGCAGGGCCTGGCGGAGGCGGGTTGGGTGAGTAAGCCTCGGGGAAGGCTCCCCAGGCAGCACAGGAGGGGCAGAGCTCCTACCCACCCTAAGACAGCCGGGCAGCACCACCGAGCAGCACCCCTGGGGTGGTGGGGGCTGGCAGCCACCGCCAGCCAGAGGGGAGGCGGAGGTCCGCCCACACCCGGCTCTGCAGGAGAAGTGCCCACCGGTGACCCTGCTGTTCTTGAACCTAGGGCTGCTCAGGGCCTGGGATTAACCGATTAGATGCTAAAAACCTGAGGACCATTTAATCTGGCTTCTCACCTACATTCAGGCCTCAAACACTACAAACCAGGAGGACGGGAGGAAAATATTTCCAAGGCACCTTCTCTGCAGCTGCAGCAGCAACCGGGTACCGCTTCTGTGATGGTCGCCATGTAAACTCCCGAAAGGGAAACGCAATGACCAATTCTACACATTAGAAAGTCATTAGAAGGCTGCTGGTTTAGTCGGTGTTGTTATTAAATGAGTGGCTGGTGGCGGGGGGAGGGGGGGACGAGGATGAAGGGAGGCAGAGAGGGAATGCCTGGGCCACCCTATGGTCAGGACTCTGAGCTTCCGCTGCAGGGGGCCCTGGTTGGGGAACTAAGATCCCACAGGCCTCACGGCACGGCCAGAAACAAAATAAAGCAAAGAGCAGCGGGAAAATGAAATCACATTCTCACCACTCGGTATCACGGACACTCTGGGGTGCATCCTCACAGACCCTGTAAAGGCACCATCCGTGTAGAGTCAGAATCACACGCCAGTTAAGGCACACGAGCCGTGGGCCCACTCTCAGGTGTGTGACCTCGCTGAGCCAGGTCCCCTCTGGGCCACGTGTCAACCAGCCAACAGGGATGACGGCAAACTACAGGTCCAACGTGAGGATGAAAGGAGACGGTCCGTGCTAAGTGTCTGCCAGGCAGCGAGTCCTCAGTGAGCACCAGCGCTGTTGTGTCCACTGTGACGCGCCTTCACCTGCCTCCTCCTCCGGTAAGTCGGGTCGATTACCTTCCCACGACTGCAGACAGACTTCTGCCTTTCCAGGGTCCACATCAGCAGCTCTGCGTCTCCTCTGCGTGTGAGCCAAGAACTGATCCATCCTCCTTCCTGCCCTTCGCCATGGCTGCTCACCTGCCCAACTCACTTCCTAGGGAAACTGTTCAACTGCTAAAGTTACGTGGGCTGTGAGGTTTTTTAAGAGCAAAATTTAGTGATTTCAGAATGTCTTAATAAATACACCTAACATAAAGATCCAGCTAAAAGGTTTCTCAAATTCTTCATAACTGAAATTACCACCTTTCAAACTGTTTGTAAATGTACCACTGCCTCAGTTTTAAAGAATTCACCAGTGCTCAGCCATTAAAAGGAACAAAACTGGGTCATTTGTAGAGACGTGGAAGGACCTAGAGACTGTCACTCAGTGTGAAGAAAGTCAGAAAGAGAAAAACAAACATCGTCTATTAACACACAGATGTGGCATCTAGAAGCAGTGCAGACGAGTTCATCTGTCAAAAGACACGCATGCAAAGGACACACGTTACAGGCACCGAGGGGGAGGGGCATAAACTGGGGGTAGACTGGGATCGACACACACACAGCTCGGGGTGAAGCCGATGGGGATAAACTGGGGGATAGACTGGGATTGACACACACACGGCTCTGGGTGAAGCCGATGGCTTATGAGAACCACCGCAGAGGCCCGGGAACTCCACTCAGTGCTCCGGGTGACCTGCATGGCTAAAACAGAAAAGCTATATGCACACATGGGGCTGATTCACTCTGCTGCAGCAGAAGCAAGACTGTGAACTACACTCCAGCACCATTCCAGATAAACCTTTTCTCCAAGTCTGGTCCACAGAGCACCTGCCTCGAAGCGCACCCCGAAGCCCCACCAGGTCAGTACCTCAGGCTGGGGATACACTTCTAAGTGAGGCTCCAGGAGATTCTAGACACAGGAGGGCCCAGAGGGTGGGACCTTCGAATGATGCACAAGAGATTCCCAAGAGCCAGCCTCCATCCACATGCTCATCTTTTCAGCTTCAGCCTCTGAGTACAACTTCTTCTCTCCTATGTTTAGACACGAGGCATTTTAAAGGGCTTCCCGGTGGCTCAGCGGAAAAGAATTGCTCTGCCAATGCAGGGGATGTGAGTTCAATCCCTGGGTTTGGAAGATCCCCTGGAGAAGGAAATGGCAACCTACTACAGTCTTCTTGCCTGGAGAATCCCACAGAGGAGCCTGGTGGGCTGCAGTCCATGGGTTGCAAGAGTCAGACACAACTAAACGACTATACATTTTAAAAGTTTAAAAGTTGCTGAATTGACAAAAAGTATTAAATAGATGCCAATTATGTGCCTGGCCTCAGGCAGGCAGTTTCAAGAGACTGCCTTGTGCCCCTAGAAGCACCTGAAAGGAGAAAACCCAGCATCTGGTTTTTAGGCAGTACTGCCCTAGGTCCCAAAGGCTGGGACCACTGGATGGTAACTTTGTTCTACTGTATTGAGTAGCGGCCTTTTAAAAGGCAACATATAAATGACACAGAAAGGGGTTACAGTGTTGCTCTATCCCAGGCCCTATTCTAAGAGCTTCATATACTGATTAAACTGCTGCAACAATCAGAGAGCTTTGTGGTATTATCTGTACCTCACAGATGAAGCAGCAGAGGAAGAGGGGACAGCTCGATCTGCCTGAGACCCAAGTTAAAAGTGGAAGAGCTGGGACTTGAACCTGGCCAGTCTGAGTCCAGAGCTGCACCCTCACCACCAGGCGAGTCTGTGTCTCCCAGGCTCAAAGCCCAGCACCAGCTCCCATGAGGAAGATCCTTTCAAAAACGGTCTCACGTGGAGTCGATCTTCTTCACCCTCCAATCCTAACCTTGTTGGTGACTACAGGACAGGGCAGGCAGTGATCAGGAGATGAGAATTCATCGTTGATGCTAAGGGATCACTTCTTCATGGGATTAAATGGGATTATTTTCAAAGATGGGGGGACTTGGAGAGAATAAATGCATAATCATACCTTTTGTTTGGTACTCATATTCTATAACTCTATAATCAAATTCATCTTCCTTGGTTGGTGATAAACAGAAAATAACTTGTTTCTGAGATTCTAAATGAATGTGCAAGTGTGAAGTGAGAGTCGCTCTGTCACATCCGACTCTTTGAGCCCAGGACTGTAGGGGTCCTCTCCCCACGGACTCTCTCTGTGACCCCAGGACTGTAGCCTACCAGGCTCTTCTGTCCATGGAATCCTCCAGGCAAGAGTACTGGAGTGGGTAGCCTATCCTTTCTTCCAGACCCAGGAA
This sequence comes from Antilocapra americana, assembly GCA_007570785.1. Classification (NCBI taxonomy): domain Eukaryota; kingdom Metazoa; phylum Chordata; class Mammalia; order Artiodactyla; family Antilocapridae; genus Antilocapra; species Antilocapra americana. The sequence goes on from ML663574.1 coordinate 493,840, forward strand.
TCGAACTGATGTCTCCTGCATTGCAGGTGGATTCTTTTCCAGCTGAGCCACCGGGGAAGCCAGAGACCTGCGATTCAGGAAAGTGCTCAGGGTAACAGACAGCCATGCTCTGAGTCCTCTCACCACCCCTGCAGGAGTTCACTGAGAGCACAGCTACTCTCAGCTTCTACCTGGGTTTGAGCCCTACCTCCAGCTGCTTACGATTCACTTCCAGGCAAACACTTGGCTTCTCTACACAGCACATCCTCCTCTGTGAACAAGGGAGAGTCCCTGGAATCATCACGAGGATTCAATGAGTCTCCAAAGCACCGACTCACAGGGCACGCCTGGGAAGCCCGGAAGCTCAACCCCTCAGGGGTGCACCACGCCTGCCCCAGGTGCACCCAATGATCTCATTCACTGTTTCAGAAACCGTCACGCGGAAGGATGAGGAGGTATAAGGACTGTCCCCACCGTCCTGAAGGTATGACCAGGCACAGCTGACAAGGGGCGAGTGTGTGTCCTGGGTTGCCTGCACAGCCCCGCTCACGCCAGCTCAGTTATTTACGGCACCCCCCTCACTGTCGCCAGGGTCCTGGTTTGGGTGATGAATCACATGTGCACACTGGTGATAAGACGAGAACAAAGCAAAGAAGAACAAAGCCAGGCAGTGACGCCTACAAGCTGCCTGGGTTCTCGGGGGGATGGGAGCAGGACGGCCCCGGAGACTCGGTGGGGCCCCCGGAGGGGGGGGATGCCCGAGGGGGGAGGAGACCAGCACACGGAGCTGCCCCTCTCCTCCCAGAAAAGAGTGGGCAGCGCCATGTTCACGAAAGCGCAGGTGATGGTTTACGGTGAAACGAGTCCACTAAGCTGCCCTGGGCTGACTGCGGTGGAGGTGGGAAATGCTCGGAGACAAGGGGGCACTGCGAGGTCCCCAAGTTCAAAACATCCAAGCTTATTAACCAGTCACCTCAGCATCCATGGCTTTTCATCCAGTCGACACCCAGCTGCAGCCAGCCTTCCGGACTTGGAGAGGGAAGGGAGGGTCGTCCCACCTCCGCAGACAGCACGGGAATCTGGGGGCCGGAGGCCCACCTCCCCACGGGTTTCCTACTGTAAGTACAAGACCACCCGGGCCTCATCACAGTGACTCCTGAAGAGGCAGAACCTCGAGGAGCAAGCCTGGGACGAGGCCCCAGCAGTTCACATTCACCCTGACCCTCCCTGGGCAGAGCTTCTGATCAGCCGTGAAAGCCCGATTATCAGCTGTTCTCTGAACTACAGGGCTCTCCCGGTCGCTCAGTGGTCAAGAACCTGCCAGTCCATGCAGGAGACACAGGCTCGATCCCTGGTCCTGGAAGGTCCCACAGGCCACGGAGCAGCTAAGCCCATGTGCCCCACTGCTGCGCCTGCGCTCTGGAGCTCGGGAGCCGAGACCACGGAAGCCCCCATGCCCTAGAGCCCGCACCCCACAACAAGGGAAGCCACCACAATGAGAAGCCCGCAAAAGAGCAACCCCTGCTCCCCACAACTGGAGGAAAGCCCACACAGCTACAAAGACCCAGCACAGCCCAAGATAAATAAACCTGAATCATAAGGAAAAAAAAAAAATACAGCCCTGACCCAACGCCTGCCGGCCACGCTCCCACAGCCTCTCGCAGAGAAGGCGCCGGTCAGCGGTCCTGGGACAGAGCAGAAAGGACGTCTGAGAAGGGAGAGCCCAAAGCCAAGCTGCACAAACTCTCTCCATCGACAGGTGAGACAGCTGGAACCCGCAGACTGTGGGCCTTTCCCGGGTTAGACAGGTCCGGGTCTTTTCCAGACAGCAGGGCCCAGCCCCCTGCTTGCCCCCTTTACTCTGAAACCAACAAACTGCCCGGGAGGCTCAAGACGACCACCATGTTTCGTGTTTACACAGAACCTACTATTTTTAAAAAGTTGTGCTCACTGTGTGTCTCCCCTGAGATAAAGAAGCCTTTCTACCCCTTTATTATGAATGAGAACAACGAAATAGGCCAGAAGTCCCTGGACTCATTTAAGAACTGAATCTGAATTTTCAAAATGCTGCATCAGCTACAAAAATCAGTCAAGTCCTGGGGTTCAGTACAAGGTAAGGATCACCCAAATTTCCCCGCCGTCCACACAGGCTCTGGCAGGAAGGCCTGGGCCGGACAGCAGGCCCGCGGCTGGAGTTGGGAGCTCACAGCGCTGACCCGGCAGGCTGCGCAGGCTTCAGCCCATGGTGCACAGTGAGGCCGCAGAGGCCGCGGCTCAGGCCTCTACCTGGTCTGGGGAAACCGAGAACTAGTCGTCCTGACGACGACTTTTATTTAATCCAAAAGAGTCCCTCACCCAAGGGAGAGACAGAGCTCAAGACCATTCTCCCCCCCCCTGTGCAGACTCCCTTAGAATGACGAAGCCTCACAAGCTCTACTGGAGGTGGGCTGGCGACCCACTGCAACATTCCTCCGTGGGGAGTTCCGCCAACAGAGGAGGGTCACGGGGTTCCCTGGGGTCACAAAGAGCTGGGCATGACTAAGCAGCTGACACTTTCACTGACAGATCCTACAGGACCGAGAGCAGAGTTCAGAGAGATTGAAACAGCAAGCCCCAAGTTCTAAGCCTTCAACATCAGATTCACTCCTCACTGCTGTTTAGGAATGGATGCCTCCGACATCCGTTTCTACTGAGTGGCCCTGGCGTCCAGATGGTCGTTTTTCACCTGCGCTCCAAGCCTCCATGAAGTCCCTTCTCTACCAGTGTGACCAGCTGCTCTCTTTCCAGCTCATGTTCCAGGCCAAGGAGGTCCTGGCTGAGGGCGCAGCGCTTGTGAGCAGTGGGTTTCTTTCTTCCTGCTCCCCTGACATCAACTTCCACAAAGAACACGGGGACCCTCCGCTTCTCTTAAAGAAATCAGATGCTGTGCACTCAGTATGGTCCTGTAGAGAACATAAGGCTTCCTAATCGTCTGCAAACTGGGGTCTGTTGTACATGCTTTAATTTTTGGCACCCTGAAAGCAACGTTTCAGAAGAGTTTAGTTTTGGAGGGCAGGGGTGGCGGGTGCCCTGAACAGATCACTGTGACATGACATTCACTGCTCTGAAAGGCTGACACGGAATGGAAATCCCAGATGTACTTCTCCAGTCACTGAATAATGTAAGTAAAGGTTTAATTAACATTTCTGATGTGAACCATTTCTTCAGGACTGACTGTGGATGCTGCGTAGAGCCTCTTCAATCACTGTGGTCAGTCGTGTTCGACTCTCTGCAAACCCACGTGGTGCCCCAGGTCCCCGTCCATGGACTGTAGACCCCAGGCCCCCGTCCATGGGGTTCATGTAGCTCCCCAGGCTCCCCGACCACAGACTGTAGACCCCAGGCCCCCGTCCATGGGGTTCGTGTAGCTCCCCAGGCTCCCTGACCATGGACTGTAGACCCCAGGCTCCCCAACCACGGACTGTAGACCCCAGGCCCCCGTCCATGGGGTTCGTGTAGCTCCCCAGGCTCCCTGACCATGGACTATAGACCCCAGGCTCCCTGACCACAGACTGTAGACCCCAGGCCCTCCCATCCAAGGGTTTCACATAGCCCACTGGGCCCCCCATCCAAGGGGTTCATGTAGACCCCCAGGCTCCCCGTCCATGGGGTCCTCCAGGCAAGAATACTGGGGTGGGTAGCCTATCCCTTCTCCAGGGAATCTTCCCAACCCAAGGATTGAACCTGTGTCTCCTGCATTGGCAGGCAGGTTCTTTACCACTGAGCCACCAGGGACGCCCCCACAGGACACTTGATTTTAGCCCCAAACAGTAATTTCTAGGCTCTCCCGGAGATGCCCATGAGAGCTACAGGAGTCTGCTGTCTGCCCTCCGCTCAAGGAGACTGGCCCACACCTGCTCCAGCCTGCCCACCAGGCGCTCATCACACTGCCCCTCCTCTCCCGGTCCTGCTATTTCACCCCCTTCGAACTCGCGGCCACTGCTCACTGCAGCGAACCCCCTACACCGAACTCACACTCTCAGTGCAGTGAGTGGGTCAGGGAGTGTCTTCCAGAGTCATTGCCGCTGTTAGCCCTGGAGGAAAGAACACTGCTGCATCAACTTCCACCCTCAGCCCGGGCCCTGAAGATGAGAACTCAGGGGCGATTTATTTTTAATCAGCTAGGCAGGTGCATGTCACGATGAAGAGCCTCACAGGGAAGGTTACTCAGAAACAGCTAGTCTTGCTTTAAAGTACATTTCCTACCAACAGCCATCCAGGTTTCAGGGTTTGAAGACCTTGTAAAACTTCTGGCTTCAGAAGGACTGTCCAGCTGCATCATGAATGAAAATGACCCTCTGGCTTAACATCTAAAAGGCCGTCGTTAGCAGAGTTGCCTTTAATACTCTAAATCAGGAAACGCAGAGCTCTTCACAGGCAGGAAGACGAGGATAATGGGTGAGGTGCTTTCGGAGGCACATTTATAGCCACCACGGTAACCGTGAAGCCGGCTCCAAGGTACACAACGCCCCGGCCGTGACACGGACACGCGACAAACATCGCCCCCACAGCTCTCTGGGCACTCGGGAGAGGTGAGTCAGCCGCTTCAAATGCTCCCACAGACGCAGAGAGGGCACAGAGGCCGCGTGACGGTCAACGCTCAGCTCACCGAAGAAAAGCCGCGGCTCGGATCACGTTGAGCAGCGTGTCGCCGATCACTCACGCGAGACTTTGGCACGAGTTCTAGACTTCTGCTTAAGCAAGTGTAAGATGGTCAAGGCACATCAACCATTCATGCCCCTGCCCGATGGACACACCGAGCAAAGTCGACCTTCTGCCAGCGAGAATCGTCTTCCTTTTAGAATTTACTGGGCATCGAGGATTACGCGAGACGTACTCGAGGTACCGTGAAGGGTATCCAGAGCTAACCCGCTGGGCACAGAGGGTCACAGTGGCAGTGAGGACAGGGCAGAAGCGCGGTTAGGAGCATGAACTCCCAAGCAACACAGCCGCACTGTGTCTCTGATGAAACGGGATTGAACAGGACCACGCACGCAAGGCGCTCAGTCTGGGCTGGGTCACCCACTCCCACTGGAACCCCTTAGGCAGTAAGAAGCCAACAAGGCTCCAAGCCCTCCTCACCCCCTCCCCTTCCTGTGGGGCTATGCAACGCTGTGACCTGTTAACCCAGCTGTCTCGCTCAACAGACACCTCAAGTGCAACAGGATGCTGCATGTGGGGTCTTCCCAGAAAGTCTGCCCCAACTCCATGAAGCCTCGAGAAAACTGCTCTGTGAAGGCAAGTCTATTCTGGGAGGATCCAGACGCAAAGACAAACGCCACCTTTAAAATGCCGAGCCGCTCCTCCCCTCTTACACAAGCCTCGCAGACCGACCTTCCTAGAGTCAGCACCACGTTCACAACACCTATGCAACTCGATCTTCCTGTCCCTCAGTTCTGGAAGAAACTGCAAGGAGGAAAGTACTATTTTAAAGGGCCTGCTGAGCTATGCAAGCAGGAGGGAAAAAAGAAGTCACACTGGTTGGTTTAAAATAAGACAGGGTCTGCAGAAGACCCGATGGATGGGAAGGCAGGAATGAGAGAACACGAGAGGCCCTGGCTGTGCAGGGAGAGCGGCCGGCCACCGGGAGAGGCAGGGACCCCAGATCGGGGCGACATCCCCGTCCATCAGGTGCCCGGGCCCCCAGCAGGCACAGCCCTCCCCTGCCTCCATTCTCCCCCGGAGATCTGCCTCTGAGATCTCCTTACACCAGCCCCCTGATGCAACACCCCCCGCCCAGGGCTCCTCATTCTCAAGCACTTCTTGAGACCAAGCTCAAGTTCTTCAGGACCAAGCTCAGACAGCACCTCCTTACGCCCTACCCTCTGCTCCAGAGCCCCCGGGGTCACCTGTCTGGCGGTGTTCATCAACCCTGCCCTCTTCGGACCCTTCACTGCTCCTCCCAAGGGACCAGCATCCTTTTAGAGCCTGAGCCCGGCTTGTCCATGGCTATGTCCCTACGCGCCTGGCACAGCTCAAAGCACACGGAAGCTGCCCCTTAATTTTCTGTGAAATTGAACTGGCTTTATTCAAGCAGTGCTCCTTCTTAACGAATGTGCTTGTAGCAAACGCTACAAATTACTAAACTGTAGACAGTTTGCCTCATTAAGTCATGACTTATTACTTCTGGAATGTAAGATGTTTTTACATTCAGACAGCTAGTTTTTTTTTTTTTTTAACCAATGAAGGGCAAGCAGTTGCTTCCTTTTTTTCATTTCACACCATTATTATTCACCGTTTCCTCAAAGATTGGTTCCATGCCATTGCCATGGGAAAAGACTGCCTTGCATAGTGAAAACGGGTAAAATACCAGGATTGAGACAAACACATGACAGCAGTCACGCCTTGTTTACCTCGCACCTTGGACTGGCTGGTGCCAGCCCTGCAATGTCTTTTCAGCTAAAATGTACGTATCTGCAGAAGAAAAACACGATGAGCAAGCTGAGACTGGAAGAACACACAACTGCTGGGCGCATCTCCAAACGATCAGGGGTCTCGGATGCAACTGGGACGGAGCAAGACAGCCTGTGTGAGGGCCCTACACGCCTGTCAGGCGCCACTGGATGCGGGGACCAGAAAGACGCTCCCGTCTGGTAACACACTCCACCAGGATCGAGGGCCCAAGGCTTGCTCTCTGCCCTCAGGATCCAGCGAAGGCACCCGCCCAACCCCAACGCAGAGGAGCAGCTGAAGCCCTGAAGGTCATGGGCCGACTGGGCAGAGAGGAGAAGGAATCACCTGAGCCGAAGAGCCAAGAGGTGTCAGCCAGCCTGGGGTGGGGGTGGCAACCCCACTCAGAGCGGCAGCAGCAGCGGCAGAGAGGGGAGACTGCCCCCTCCTCCTAGAGCAGCTAGGCACTGCAGGAGGGGGGACCTCACTGACTGCCCCGAGAGCCGGACCCCAGGGGCCTGGTGACGACACAAAGGACCGGCCACCCACCTCCGCCCTCCCGTGTTCACACAGGAGGGCTGACTGACTCCACTTCCTAAGGGCAAGCTAACGTCCTTGGACGCAAGAAGTCCAACCTAAAGGAAATCAATTGAATACTGTGTGAGGACAATATTGAATATTCATTGGAAGGACTGATCCTGAAGCTCCAATACTTTGGCCACCTGATGCAAAGAGCTGACTCATTTGAAAAGACCCTGATGCTAGGAAAGATTGAGGGCAGGAGGAGAAGGGGACGACAGAGGATGAGATGGGTGGATGGCATGACCGACTCGATGGACATGGGTTTGAGCAAGCTCCGGGAGAGAGTGAAGGACAGAGGAGCCTGGTCAGCTACAGTCCCTGGGGTCCCAAAGATCTGGACACGAGTGAAGTGACTCAACCCACAACGCACAGAAAAGAGGCTGCAAACGAGCCGGCGTGGACCTCCTCAGCCACCACGCCCGGGCTCCCGCAGTAGCGGGCGCCCATGCCCTGCCGCCACCCATGCCCCACCCGCGACTTCTGAGCAGAGCTGAGGAAAAGGCCCAGCCCAGCCGTGTCTACTGCAGACACAGGAGATTCTGGCGAGACCTGCAGGAGACAGCGGGCATTCCTCTGTGAGCAGCGACAACTCGCAGGGGGGTGAGGCTGCCCAGCCTCTGCAGCCCGAGCGCTGGCAGGGGCCCCCACGCCCCCGGGGCCTCATGCACCCACAGACCAGGTGACAGGCTCTCAAGGTTTGCTGAGCTGAAAAGCTATGGAAGCTGTCCCTCCAACCTCAAATATTACCAAAGAGGCCAAATCCATTTAGGGTCTTGGAAACCAAGCCCAGCAACATCTGGGTGGAACAGTTACTCTGAGAGAAGGTCTTCGGGGCTGTTCCGACTGCTGCCACAGTGATGACGAAACCATCCCAGTGCCACAGAAACATGAATTGGAAATTCCAGCTAAAAAATCTTAATTCATCCACTTTAAAAACATTGTAACATATAGTGGAACTACATGAAACTTTGTTCTGTATTTTCCAAGTTTCCTGAAAATGTATTATCATACTTTCATAATTAAAAAAAAGAAAAAGCATGAATCATCTGCTCAAAATTGAATGGCTTCAGAGACACCCTAACCATCACTGCTGGAGTTTGGGTCTAGGGAACACTAAATCTAAGGGTGAAAAAATAGGGCTGAATAAGAGACATTTAGACAGCGTACATGGTCTAGTAGGAGTTAAACAGTCAGAGGCTACAAGAAATAATTACTTACTCCAGCTTCTCTAAAATATTTCAACATGCTTGCTTAAAACCCTTTGAGTTTATGTGCAAGTTTGTGCCTACTGTAAATATTTCTATAATGCTTTTCTGTTCCCAACTCCACGAGAGAAGCTTTAAAAATCTCAAGTATTTTTGCTGTTGGCCTGGAATGAATTGTTATTAGTATTTGGGACAAAACTGGGCTGTTCGTGAGCAGCCTTCACCCCAGCCCTTGCACACCCTGTGCTCAAGTGCACAGATACACCCCCAAGGTGTCCTGTGGAATAAACCCAGGCCTTCCCGTTGGATGACTCTGAGCCAAGAACGCAGGCCTCCAAGCCTCCAGGCCTCCAGACCTACGGGCCGGGCAGAGCTTCTGGAAACGAGACGAGGCCTCAGTCCCACCGGGGTCACCGCTCCTGGGGGGTTACATCAGTACGTGGCCAGGCAGCCAGGCTTCTGCGGGTCAAAGCCAGCTCTGAACAAGCCCACAAAGCACAGCTCTTTTCAGGAGAAAGGTCTGTGGGGCAGGCTAGAAACACCCAACGAGCTTTCATTTCTGGTGAGTGTGGGTTTTCAAAGAGTTACAGTGAGGTGGGTCTGTGGCCTGCTCGTGATTAAGAGTCTGGGAAGCTCTCTTCATCAAGGACCATCTTAAGTTCCATAACTTCTAAATTCATGCTGTGAAACTTAGCTGGCTCTCATAGGATGCATTCTGGGAATGGAAAGTATTGAAGAATTTTTTAAGACTCAATTTCTGAACAGCTTTCCATTTTCAGGTGAGCTCAGCTGAGAAAAAAGGCAATCAACCTAGGTACGATGAGGACCGAGACTTTCGGCAAGTCACTTCATGGCAAATTTTTAGGTTCATTTCAGTGCTCAAGGTGAAACATTCCCTTAAACAGAAGTTAAAGGTACTCTCGGGCTTCCCTGGTGGCTCAGACAGGTTGGGAAGGTCCCCTGGAGAAGGGCAGGATGACCCACTCCAGTGTTCTTGCCTCGAAGGAGAAGGCCACGGATAGAGGAGCCTGGGGGGTACAGTCCACGGGGTCTCAATGCATCGGGCACGACGGAGCAAGTAACGCTTTCACTTTTCACAAAGGGACTCTCACCCCAACACCCTGTTCGGCTTCCTTCCAACTCCCCAGACTGACGTAATATATGCAACCATGAAAACCAAGAACATGACTGTCGCATGAAAATATAAGGCTCTTTGTGTGAGTGGGACCGGAGAAGACATTCGCACAGTGAGCCAGCCAGGAGGTGCTGGATTTATCTGAGCAAAGGCACCACCCCTGGAGAGGACAGCAAAAACGAAAGGGCTACGAGGGACCAGAAGCCGCTGGCGCACGCTCTGAAGGTGAGGGGGGAAGAGCGCTCCTTCCCCCCCGACGCTCAAACCCGTCCCGCTGTGAAGAGCAAAGTGGCCGTGTCCTGCTGTTTGCTCGTCAGGGTAGTTTCAGGCTCGACTCTTTAAGGAACCGGGCAGACAAGGAGCTCACCAGTGATTCGGCACTGCAGGCCAAGGACATCCCAGGCACTGCAGGGGCAGAGGCGCCCAGCCCGAGGGCTGCCGTGTTCTGCAGCCTCTGACACAGAGCATCACACAGTAGCCCCTGCCGTGGCTCCTCCAGTTCCTGCGAAGAGCCCCTCTGCCTCCAGGAATAATGTTCAGGCTCGTGTGTGCTCAGTTGCCTCAGCCGTGTCCGCCGCTTTGCGACCCCGTGGACCGTAGCCCAGCAGGGTCCTCTGTCCTTGGGATTCTCCAGGCAAGAATACTGGAGTGGATTGCCCTGCCCTCCTCGAGGAGATCGTCCCAGCCGAGGGATCGAACCCAGGTCTCTTAGTTTCCTGCATTGGAAGGCAGATTGTTTACCACTAGTACCACCTGGGAAGCCCACATATCACAGTTCAGTCCTTAAATAAAGAACGCCGCTGATACAGACAGCTACATTTTACCAAACTTCTTCCCTTCAAAACACTCAAGAGACTGGATTATAAAATTATAGAATATGAAGTAGAGAGCAAAACAAGATAATTAGGTTCTCACTGCCATATTAATTTAAAGTAATATCATAACACACCAAGCTTTTGTTACCATTTTCTCTGCTTCCAAGTTGGTGAGAAAAAAAAATGTCTTCCCTGCAAGGAACTTATTTGCTATTATGCTGCTGTTCACTCGTGCTTCCAAGGAACCATGCAGAACCTGGACCAGGCTTCTACTCCAAGCCAGGGTAACAGACGCTTCCCCATGACAGGGCACCCTCCGGGCCTTTAACGCGATTCCCGCATTAGCTCATGGCCGTCAGCCACCGAGCACACACTACGAGCTCACTGCGCTGACAGCCTGGGGTCCCTCCTCCCTTAATACGCACAGGACCCTACAAGGCGGGCCACACTGTTTGCACTGTACAGATGGGAGGACGGACAAGCAGGACCAGTATTCTGGCTGGCTCTGGCCCCAAAGTCCTTCAGCCATCCCGCCTTCCTTTATCAGAAAGAATTAGGGATATACATTTGCTAGAAACATTTGCCACACTGCATTCCACATCTAAGGCTTTATTACTGCTTACTGGGATTTGTTTTTGCCTCTGCTGTCTCTACCATCAGGAAAGACCTTGCCATTCTAACCACGCCTGGCCGCATCCACAGCTCACAGCAGTGCGTATAATGGTAACAGAATCAAACTAAACACAAGTGGGCCGGTCCAAGACCAGGAGCACAGGCGCCTTAGGCATTCTCCCGCCCACTGGGGGCTCCCTCTGTGGCCACCAACCCCCTCACTCAGGAGCTGGGGCACCAGTGGACTGTTAACCGGGACCTCTTTCACCTCTTGGCAGCCCTGCCCCCAAATGTAGAGAAGAGACTTCCACACCCAAGAGGATGCACTTGAAGAGTTACTTTTATTACCAAAGCATTCATTTCTATCTATGTCTTGCTCACTTTAAAGTAACCACATGCTGTTTCTTTATACAATGTGATTCCTTTAAAAAAAAATAAAAAATGCAGAAAATCAGCTAACTATCATCTGATGAGTTGCCACCATCACCATTCAGGTTTTACCTGGAGATTTTTGTTTAATCACTAACCATACTGTGAATACAACTTGTTACGAGCAGCAGGGTCTGTCTCCATGAGCACTTTTTCCTATTCATCCTAAACAGAAATTTGAAAGAAAATTTAGTCTACTGGAATGTTGGTACTGTTGTTGCCGTTCAGTCACTAAGTTGTGTCCAACTCTCTGCAACCCCATGGACTGCAGCAGACCAGGCTTCCCAGTCTTTCACTCTCTCCCGGAGCTTGCTCAGACTCATGTCCATGGAGTCAGTGATGCCATCCAGCCATCTCGTCCTCTGTCGTCCTCTTCTCCTCCTGCCTTCAATCTTTCCCAGCATCAGAGTCTTCTCCAATGTGTTGGCTCTTCGCATCAGGGTGGCCAGAGTATTGGAGCTTCAGCCTCAGCATCAGTCCTTCCATGGAACATTCAGAGCTTTTTCCTTTAGGATGGACTGGTCAGCACTGATCATCACTAAATCATTTCCCTTAAAGCTGAACATAAAGGATGCATCCAATTCCTTGCTATTCCAAGTAAATCAGCACTGGGCAGGCAAACTCACTGTGCAAAAGTCTTCCATACTTAAGGTGACTTCTTAAGGAATGACTCGCAGAAGCTGGATCAGAGGACAGAATGACTCCACATGACGAAGACAGCCGTGATTATGGTGATGACAGATATTCTGGACACACAGAAGCTCAGAGAATGATAATGACACCTGTGCGTTCCCACAGACGGAAACGTAGCGGTAGGAATTCAAGACCCGGAAGCAAAAGTAGTCGTGCCTCAAGGAACCCCATCACCTCTAGCGGAGCAGCTCAATACTTAAGTCGAGAAACCCTAAGTATTTACTGGTTAAAACGACAGCAGCAAGAGGCCTCTCGCCACCTCCCTCTCATTGGCACCTACCTCGAGATTTTCAGGGGCTGGCTGCCTGCTTATAACTGAGTTACAATGGTCTCAGTTGTACTGAAGCCTTCTCTGCATATATAAAATGGGGGGAAAGCATTCAATGCGAAAATCTGACCTGTAGGAATTTGGAGACTATTGTTAGCAAATACCATAAATACCATGCGCTTATTTCCAACTAATCTTTCAGAAGAGACTACAAGCCAAAGACTGCTTCGGTTCATGCTGTCTCCTCTCTCTCTGGCAACCGGAATTCACAAGGGGTTGATGAAGCGCAAGCATGGAGGAGAAAAACCTGTTAAGATGCTGAAAATCACATCATCAGCAACAATGAGAACAATGCTTCTCCCCGGACCACACCAGAAGATAAGGAAACATCACAAAAAGGCCAAGGCACAAATGAAAATTAAATTTCTGCTTAATCATCCTTTTGAAGAGGAAAAAAAAAAAAGTACTTTATGTGCAAGGAAATATCATCTCTTAATAGCTATGGGACACACTGCTATCACTCTGCAGCTTCTCAGCTGGAGAAATAGGATTACTGGCCTAAGAGGGAAGCGCTTAAACTGATTAGGCAAGTAGGCGGTCCTGGGCCAAACGAGCAGGGAAGAGAAACAGGCCAGCCTTCTGTGGCTGAGTGTCCTGCAGCGTAAGAGACCTGGGCTTTAGATTACAATTAGCACGAGAAGTTCTAATCCTCTGTCTTCAAAACAGACCCCAGGTGACACAGGTCAGACTCTGGCTGGCTCAAAACACAATTTTATCTTACAAGATTTTCAGAATAGTCACCATGCATCTATTCATTTTTTTTCTTTTTCTTTTATTCAACAGTACTTACTCAGCAGCTACCATCTTAGGTGTTAAACTCGGAGCGTGCATGCAGGGGACAGAGATAATAACTGTAACTTATCATTCTACCTGCTAAGAACCTGAAACTCTCTCAAACTTGGACTCTGCTGCGCTGGATTGAAAGCTATGTCCCAGATGATGTGGACTCTTTCATTCTGCAAAAGACCCCTGGAGTCCAGAGGTGTATATTAAGGAACACGATGTGAAAGAGGCCACGATCACATCTGCCATGCCAGCCACGAGCTCCTTCTGCTCAACAAATTTTAAAGAAATCTGCCCAAAACAGACTAATGTCGAGTTTGATGGTGATACTGACAACGTGAGAGGGAGCCTATCTGTGCTGGACTCTCTAACTCTGGACAGTGCCAGGCCCCGTCTCGTGCAGAGAACAGCTCCCGGCAACTGTGGAGTACAGGCCTGAAGTGAGAGCCCGGCATTGGTTTTGAGATTCTGGAGACAGTCAGCCGAGGTCACAGAATCCCAGAGTCACAGGGAACTGACACCATCTTAATTCCTTCATTTCCAAATATTTTCCACAGTGTTTCTACTGGGGACTCCTCAGTGCTTTCATAACAGAAGTCAGAGGGAAGACAAACTCCCTTTCTGAATCAAATGACCTGATTCTGTCTGTCACGAAAGAAAGAGAAGCTGGTCCTAACATTCAGCAGACAGCCCGTCGAGGTGGTTACCGAGAGCAATTACAAAAATTAAAATAAAGATTAGGGTCAGAGTGAGTCATCAAAAACGGTTAAGCTTCAGCAAAACGTGAAGATCTGTGTGTGCTATCCTTAATGGAGAGGATTTCAAACGTTAGATCCAGGACATGACCCTTTAACCAGGGATTTGACCAGTTTGACGGACTCACAGGTACCCACCTGTTAAACAGGTCTCTGGAGGGCACAACATGAAACTGAAACTACCCTCAGTGCCACTGGGTAAAGCCGGTGAGCAGCCAGCAGCAGTCTGACAGGCTTACGCCTGGCATCAAGATCAGACTGCCAACGGGTCCTACTGAAGAAGTGTTTTTGAAATACGAAATGGCTGGAAAAAACTACGCCCTTGGAGAGAAGCGCATCCGTCATATCCCATCCCTCCACCACCCGTTTCCTCCACAAACCCCGCAAACTCAAAAGCACCCCGAGCCCCAGATGTTCTTTCTTCTCCTGACACTCCTTTCCTGTCGTTTGCTCTAGAGCTGTCTACGGCATTCCACGATTTGGACCAAAGTACAGTTTCAGCAAGCCTGTGACAGAGACGGTCTGGGCTATCTGCACGACCCACGCCCTTGCTCCGGAAACCTCAAGGACGGTCCTCCAGGCCCCGGGGGAACATGAGGAGCCCCCCGCCCCGACAGACAGAGGGAGAGGAGAGTGAGGGGGAGACGCAGAGCTGAGATGGGACCAGCCCCAGGGGCTCTGAGCAGAGAGGAGGCCCCACGGAGCTGTAAGCAGAGTCCTGGCCCCTGGGGCACCCCAGCTTCAGTTACCAGATCAGCTCCAGCACTGGGGATGACCCGCCCCTCCCGTCCCTGGGCGGACTTTTTCTGCAACGTCTGTAACCCAAGAGACGGACCACGCGACGGGAAAAGAGTGGCCTAAAAACCCCACGTCTCCAGTTCCAGCGGCCGCGGCTCACCTCTCCCATTTCACACACGGGAGACATTAACCACGGCCCTAAAAATAAGGGCTGCAGGCGGCCAGAGGACACCCAACACCAATCAGAGCCGTGGGCGAGAGGGCTAGCAGGCTTCGGGAGCGGGGCCAGGCGCTCTCCTCCGTGGAGAGCGAGTCCAGGGCCCGGGAGCGGTCAGCGGCCGGTGGAAGGTGCCAGAACACACGAGCTGGACGGCAAGGGGCCCGGGAAATACCCCAGCCCCGCACGGCGGCCACGATGTGGGCCGATGTTCTACCACTGCCCGGGAGCAGAGGGAGACTCATCCCCACCCAGCAGGCCAGCAGAGCAGGGGAGGGGACAAGGGCTGCAGCCGGAATCCCTGCCCCGCTCACCACGCGGGCTCCCGGTGCAGAGCACCCACCACCCACGGGCAGCCACAGAGACCCAGCGCCCCCGGCGTGCTAAGTCGCACCCTGTTTAAAGTACTGGGATTGACACATGCACCCTGCTGACACTATATATGGAACAGGGGACTAGCGAGAATCTGGTACACAGCACAGGGGACTCCACTCTGGGCTCTGTGGTGACTATGTAGGAAGGAAATCCAAAAAGAGGGGTATGTGTACACAGAGCCGATTGGAATAGTCAAGGCTATGGTCTTCCCAACACTCACGTACAGTCATGAGAGCCAGACTGTAAAGCGGGCAGAGCACCAAAGAATCGATGCCTTCATACTGCGGTGCTGGAGAAGACTGCAGTCCAGGGGACTGCAAGGGGGTCACAGCGGCCCATCCTGAAGGAAATGACCCTGACTGTTCATTGGAAGGACTGATGCTGAAGCTGAAGTCCCAGTATTTGGCCACCTGATGCTAAGAGCTGACTCATTATAAAAGTCCCTGACGCTGGGAAACATTGAAGGCAGGAGGAAAAGGGGGCAACAGAGGATGAGACAGTTGGATGGCATCACCGACTCAGTGGACATGAACTCGGCAGCAAACTCCGGGACATGGTGAAGGACAGGGAGGGCTGGCAGTCCACGGGGTCACAGAGAGTCGGATACGACTGGGTGACCGAACAGTGAGAGGTAACTGTGCTGTACAGCAGAAATCAGCACCGTTGTAAAGCAAGCACACTCCAGTGAAATACAGAAATAAAGGGCTTGTGAGCACAACTGCCATCAGACTTTAAACGGGAGGCAGCATTAAACCCCTGCTGCACACACTGCCACAGGCGCCTTCGCAGTTGATCAGGGGGCCGCCCATGAGGAGCCTGAGGGGCTCTGGAGCCGCATGCAGGAGAGAGGAGCTGTTCGCTGGACAGATGCTCCTGAGAGAGGCAACCTTGGCTCTTCACGCTTCTTAGGGCCTGGTGTGCTGCGAACACTTCCGAAGAGAAATTACTGACACCTTTAATAACAACGTTACGTTCCAAAGACAAAGGCTTCATGAAAATCCTCAAGGCAGCCCCAGATACACCCTCAGCTAAATGCCACCTTAGAAGTTTGCACCGTGTCTATTTTGGAGACCTGTAATTTTTAATTGTGTCTTTCTGCTTTTCAACTAAGCTGCTGCCTAAAGGCAGATCCACTTTACAATCTGGTTACGCAGATTGGGTGATTCACTCGTGGGGTTATCCCATCCCATCGTCAGGCTGCCCAGCCCTCCCCTGTCCGACCTGCCCCAGGGAGCTGTCAGCTGCGACAGGCCAGGTATGCAGATCACCGTTAAGATGCCAGAAACAGAACGGCGGCGATGTTCTGGGCCTGCGAGCATTTCTTTTTTTTTTTCCCCCCCTTTTATTGTTTTTGCCATACAATGTCATGATATCACCATGGGTTTACATATGCTCCTCCTCCAGAACCCCCCTCCCTCCTCCCTCCCCCGGGGAAATCTTGATGCACCAGCCCCGAGCATCAATCCTGGGCTGGCGATTGATTACACATATGATAATTAACGTGTTTCAATGCCCTTCTCCCATATCATCCCACCCTTACCCTCATCCACAGAGTCCACGAGTCTGTTCTATACATCTGCGTTCCTTTTGCTGTCCCGCATGCTGGGTTCTCGTTACCGTCTTTCTAAATTCCATATATATGCGTTAGTATACCGTATTGTTGTTTTTGCTTCTGGCTTAAGGGAAACAGGGCGCCTCAGTGGCGGCTGTCCTAGACCAGCGCTGCAGTGTCTGTGACGTGGGGGCCTTACTGTGGCTTCTCCGAACCCTTAAGATGTGGCCCACTGACCTCCAGGGGTCCCTGTGAACAAAACTCTGCCTGATGAGAGGAAAGTCACATTCTCCTCCTTGCCTGTGTTGGCATCAGCCGTGACAGTGAGAAAGCGTTTGTGGTAACGAGACAGCCGGTGCCTTAGCCGGAGTCACCAGGTGGACAGGCAAGATGCTCATCCCGCCACCAGATCCCAGGCCTTTTCTACGTCCCGGAATGTGTCACCCCCATCTCACAGGCCAGTATACTGAGGCTTAAAGGAGCTAAGTATCTTGCCAAGGAGTTTCAGCATGCCTCCATCAAACAATAAGCACCAATCCAGTCTCCCCAGCATCCACCCTAAAGAGAATTTAGCTAACCCCTATGGGCCCCTGGTATCTACCAGAAGGTTGGGTATGTGCTCAGCCATGTCCCACCCTTTGTGACCACATGGACTGCAGCCCACCGGGCTCCTCTGTCCGTGGGACTCTCCAGGAAAGCGTACTGGAGCAGGTTGCCATTTCCTTCTCCAGGGGATCTTCCCGACCCAGGGACCAGACTCACACCTCCTGCATTGGCAGGCAGATTCTTTGCCACCTGAGCCACCGGGGAAGCTGAGCCTCTCTAAAGCCGGTTTCGTATTTAAGAAAGCCCTGATGACGCCTCTGAAGCCCCACGTTCACATTCTACTTGCATCACAGTGCTGTGGCCGCTCCCCATGGGTGACAGCTGGCACAGCCCACTCCTTCTGTGGGGCGCTGCTCTTACTTGAAAGGGCTACCGAACTATGGGTATTCGGACTTGGAGGTCTGGCAGATACTTTCATGAAGATGAAGTGAGCTGTCACTTTGTGGAAAATAACTGACAGTGTTTATCGCCAGTGATAAACGTCAAGCTTTCAAGTGAAAAATAGAATTTTTGAAGACTTCCATCTGCCATGAGCTTGACAGCTTCCTAAGACCTAAAAGGTTTTTCATGAGATGGACGGTGGTATTAATTATAATTTTTTGATGTTTTATGATGATGTGTCAACACTTAAAAGACCCACAGGACTAAATGAAGCCAGTATCTGCCAAACTAAAGAAGATCACAAGCGCTTAGAAGAACTGATCAATACCTGGGGCCGTGGACACAGACACAGCCTCTTCGTCTACACTGCAAGCCCCCGAGAGGTTCACTTGCCTACCATCAGCGAAGAGCATCTCCAATTACCTGAGAAGGTAGATACTCCCCCTTTTTACTATTACATGTTCAACGTACACCTCAAAGGCACCAACAGATTGAAGCAAAAGGAGCTGAGAGTCCAAGCATGTTCCATTAGCCAGATGTTAAATTTCTAGTATGTAACACTCAATTTTGTTTTGGAAAATATACTTCTTTATCACAAAATTATGTGACTCATGTTTGCATGTGAAGGGTTTATCATTGCTATTTTCTTATCAATTAAAAAACTTC
Source organism: Antilocapra americana (assembly GCA_007570785.1). Classification (NCBI taxonomy): domain Eukaryota; kingdom Metazoa; phylum Chordata; class Mammalia; order Artiodactyla; family Antilocapridae; genus Antilocapra; species Antilocapra americana. The sequence goes on from ML663574.1 coordinate 512,120, forward strand.
CCATTTTTAATCTGTAATAAGGTGAATATTGGTAGATAAAACCCAGATAAACAAAAGCCCTTTGGAATTTCCAGTAATTTAGTGTAAAGGGGTCCCGAGATCTAAGAGTTTAAGAACTATGACCATGATACAATTTATATACAATTCAAAATGTCAGCTCTTATTTAGTATTTCCAAATAAAAATGGGCTTCAGGCCTCATAAGACACAACACGATCTCGAAAGCTTGGCTTGTTAGTACATACTCTGCTCTTCTCTCAGGCTCCGTCGTTCTGGTACTGAAGCCAACCCTGCGGCTTGTCATCAGGTGTCCACTCACAACGCAGTGATCAAGTCCCTTCTAGAAGATGCTAGAAACACAGCTTACCCTCAATGGCATTCATCCGCCTGCCTCCCTGAACATTCATTCAATAAAATCAACCATCTGTTTGATGCCAAGCCCCACCCTTGGCCCTCTCAACATCACAACACTGATGTACTTAACTGCATTTTTAGGAGGGCTATGAATTCTTTTTAAACATTTGATTTTTGTTCATTTCCCTCTTTTTTTTTTTGGAGTCAAGATATTTCATGCTACATCTGAAGGCTATTGTTACATTCATTTTTCTGTCTATAATTTCATGATAAAAATAAAATTTCCTAAGAGGAGGCGATGTATTAACCACCAGAAGGACTCCCCTCTGACACTGCCTCCTCTTTCCGGTGATAAAGGAGCGGTCCCGACCAGGCACTGTAGGAAGCCAGCTGACAGCATCAGGAAGGGGACCGGGAGACCACGATTCACGCTGAGGGAGGCAGGGCACCCCTACTGGCAGGTGATCCGAGGCCCCAAGGCCGGGTGGGTTTCCTTGTAAAGCTAATCAGGCAAGTGATGGTACATAAACAAACGCTACTCTCAAAGTCATTCAAGCAAGAGTCCAGAGGAAGCTGAAAGATAACTGTCCATTAGTCACACCGGCTGAACATAAGTGACCACTTCAAAAAGTCAACATCCTAACAAGGTTTAATTCAATCACAACCTAAAAAAACAAAACAAAAAAACCAAAGCGCCACCACAAACTAAGAGCTGTCCAGGAAAGCTGGTGTGGGAGGCCGGGACGGTCACACAGAGCGAGTCTGACTTGGGAATGATGCTTCTGTGAGTCTGAGTCCTCCACCTTCTCCACAACAGACGAGGTATGAGCCTTCCTAATGAAGCCCTGCTGTGGAGGATGAAAGGCATCTTTCTACAGAAAATTAGAAGAACTAGAGGGGGAGCCTCACGATGAGCCTGGGCAGGGGCATTCCAGAGAAGAGTCAGCTCCGACCAGAGACACTCCCTGACGCTCGTTCACGACCCGCTGCCAGCCTGCCTTTTCTAAGCTTCAGCGTCCTGTCTGTAAAACGGGAAAGTGAGCTCCAGTCTCACAGCACAGCTACATAAGTCACCCAGCACAGGGGCATGCTCGTGGCTTCAGGTGTGGCCACCGAGGAGGCAAAGCCCCATGCTGACGCAGTTTTCAGACACCAGCCAGTGAAGACCTCCGGAGAAAGGGGCTTCAGGGGAGGCCTAAACTCCCTACTACAGGGCTGAGCAGGAAAATTGCCATTCCTTCACATTCTTGCGCTTCATAAGACTGCAACAAGCATCTCCGGAGTGGCCTCAGCGACAAGACACACTTAGTGGATCCTAACCTGTGTGAGTCACGGCCCTCCGAGTCTAAGTTACAGAGGGAACCTCTTCTCAGAAGATGCTGACAATTTTTAACTTAGGGAGGGACAGGCCCCCCCAGGACACATTCACAGGCCAAGCCGAAGACAATGCCTCAGATGTTCTGAGGTTATTGATCTGAATTGAAGGCCAAGGCCACCTGGTCCAGGGTCAGGAACCAGACGTGAGCCCAGCTGGTTTCCCACCACGCCTTGTCTCCAGGAAGGGCAAGCCAGCCTCCTAGGAGCCAGCTGGGCACCCAGCAAACCGTGGACGCTCCCTCCCCTCTGCCTGTCTAACCCTCCCTGAGTCCCGTCCGTCTCTGAAGCTGGGACCCTTCTGACCGCCCCGAGTCCCGTCTGACCCCCCCTGAGTCCCGTCTGCCCCCCCCTGAGTCCCGTCCGCCCCCCCCTGAGTCCCGTCTGCCCCCCCATGAATCCCGTCCGCCCCTCACTGAGGCCCATCTGACCCCCCTGAGTCCCGTCCGACCCTCGCTGAGGCCCGTCTGACCCCTGCCAAGTCCCGTCTGACCCCCCTGAGCCCCCTTGTCTCTGAAGCTGAGCTCTCACTCCCGCCCTGCTGCTTCCTCGACACCGCCCTCCAGCAGGACGGCCTCAGCAGCGTGGTGCCCGCACTGCCTGATCCCGCACCGCGGCCGCATAAACTGAAGACAGCCCCCACCATCTGTCCCATCCACACACATCTCTTCAATGGCCTCCATGGGAAAAAAGGCCACCTTCTTCACTGAAATGAAGCTTGTCTCTCTGATTGATAAGAAAGAGTTTCACGGCCCCAGAATGGCTGTGAGGGAAACCTAAATTACGGCAGGGTGAGGTGGATGAAGGCTCAGCACCGACAGCCCCATGCATTCTTCAGTTACTTGGGAAACTGAAGTCTGTGTGGGTAGCGTTACAGGCATCCAATGCACAGTGCGGCAGACGTTACCTCTCTCCAGTCACCCCGGCTTAGAAACTATGATTAAATTAAAATTAGTTAATTTAGAAATAAAAATTTAAAAAAATTCATATTCCTAACATGCAAACTATCTACCTTTAAAACTCTGGCATTAAAGAAGAATTTAAGAAGGTGCACAGTGCAGAGAAGCACAAATGCAAACATACACGCGTTGGCAGAAACCAGTCTTCGTATCTCTGTACACGGACGGATGGATGGAGACAGAGACAATCAGAAATGAGTTCAGGAAAATGATACTCAACATGTGAATTCATTCTTATTGAAGTGAAATTTGCTTGCCTACAGCAAAACAAGAGTTTGTGACTTTTTGAGATGGTGAAGTCTGTTAAGAAAGTCTTTTTAAGAAGTGCTTCAGTTTGGGCCAGAACTGCTGGACTCCACTTTGAAAGAATGGGAACCAGAAGCTAGTACTTCCTCTCGGTTCTCATTTACATTATTGTATGTATGCCGTGCCTGCGTGCTCAGTCGCGTCTGACTCTCTGCGACCCCTTTGGCTGTAGCCTGCCAGGCTCCTCTGTCCACGGGGTTTTCCAGCAAGGACACTGGAGCTCCCACCTCCTCCTCCAGGGGGTCTTCCCGACCCAGGGATCGAACCGGCACCTCCTGGGTCTCGTGCTCTGCAGGCGGTTTCTTTACCGCTGAGCCATCAGGAAGATAGTATCTTGGTTTACAACTTTTACATCCCGTCCTGTTCTCATAATTCTCTTAATCGTCTGTCACTAGTTCTACCAACCCAACGTAAATGGGTTCAGATGCTCACCCTCCTCCCCTGGTACCTCCAGCTCTGAATTTGTTTTGTTTGTTTGTTTGTTTTGATTCAGCTTTGAACTGCATCGATTTCAGAACTCCTTTACAAGCAGGGCCACGTCTGATTCAGTCAGTGCTATACCCACAGGACACCGCGTATGACAGGTGGTCAAGAAAATATCTGTCCAGTGCTGAGATCTGTAACTGCAAACCCGTGACAACAGCTAACGGCCTACTGAGCCACATCTGTTGTATCTGTGGGCCACACAAGACCACCTGAAGTCATGAATCCCTTGTTCGGGAATTGTAGTCATTCACTAGACTATCTGCCACGGTTTACAAGCTGCCTTCCTGTCTGAGACACTTTCTAATAAATCGTGGTGACATGTAAGGTGGCTTTTTAAAGCTATATGAATGTTTAGGGCAACATGTAAAAGGATGTTCATTCACATAAATCCTCAGAAGATAACCGGGTCAGGTTCAGTTTCAAATTCCAAGCTGTTATCACGTTGTGCTAGGATCACGCTGGCACAGTCAAGCATCTGGTTAATTATTTGTGTTTGATTACCATTAACTCATCTCACCAGAACAGCTCCTTCCTGCTAAGTACTCTTCAAAACTCCAAAACTTAAACTCCTTTAAATTTATATCCTTCAGCAAAACTTTCCAGGAGATTCAGAATTAAGCACTCACAACGTAAGACACGTCTCCCCGCCACGCTGCAAGAACCATAAAGCACACACTTCAAAACGCGCCTCGCTCCTCTCTGCGCCTCTGAAGGGCGAGTCATACGAAGCAGATGTCAAGTCCTCAGAAACTGCCAACTACCATCAGAACATGCACCTTTGACATTCAACGCAGAAAAAAATGTGATGGATTCGATAGACTGAAACTGAATCTGAAGCGCCTACTTAATATTTACTGTCTGCTGCCAGCCAGCCCAGATGTAACACGAAGAAGCCAAGAGGCCTGCCGCCGCCCCAAACTTCTGCCTCCAGGAGCAGGGCGCTGGCAAGCGTCCAGACAGAGGATCCGAGACCACCGACAAGCAGGAGAGATGCAGTAGGCGTGGTGAGGTCTGCGGTTTTTGTCTTCCCAAAAAAAAAGTCAAGAATTGCAGAGACCCATGCAAGGGCCTGTTCAAATCAATCGTCGCTCGGCCCCATCTCGCAGGCTGACGGAGCCGGCCGCGGACTTCCTGACTCTGGGTGCCGCCCCCGTGTCGGGACTGCCTCCTGGCCTCAGGACCACGCACGGCGGCCGCACCTTAACTGCCAAGGGCGGCAGCAGAATTCTGGCCTCACCGTGCGCAGCGGCCTTCTCGGTGATGGAGACAAACGGCACTTAAATGGAGGGCTTCTCGGGCACCCAGACCCAGACGGGCACTGCCTGCCCGGCGCAGACAAGAGCGCCCAAAGGTAACGCCTTCTCTTCGCCTCCACGGAGCGGGTTAAACACCCTCCTGCTTATGCTCTAGTTTCTCTCCCATCCTAAAGAAGCTGAGAAGCCGTGGTTGTACTTAGCCCAAATTCATTTTCTGGATGAGCTGTGTTTGTGTAGCAGACAGAGCAAATCTCTGCCAACCTGCCTGCCTTAAGAGCTTCTGGAACGCTCACAGCCTGACAACCTAAACCAAACAGGCCTCGTGCTGACGAGCCGCATCTGCCACCGCGGAGCCCAGGACCCCCCGGCCCATGCACTCTGCTCAGACTCCCAGTCGTGTCCGACTCTTTGCAACCCATGGACTGCAGCCTGCCAGGTTCCTCTGTCCATGGGATTGTCCAGGAACGAATACTGGAGTGGGCTGCCATGCCCCCCTCCAGGGGATCTTCCCAACCCAGGGATCAAACCCAAGTCTCTTATATCTCCTGCATTAGCAGGCACGTTTCTTTACCACTAACGCAAACTCCTACTGAAGGCCAAATCACTCACCCAAACCTACTCCCCCGAGGCCCTGGTCATGATTTTCCATCACCGAGATTACCTTAAGCAAAAGCCCAGAGCTTTCTGTCTGATACAAATGTATTATGGTAAGGCCTAAATACCCATTTTCCGTTCCTCCTGAAGAGTTTAACGCAATTCACAAAACGAGGAAAGTATGCATGCTCGGCACAGAACTAATCCACATCATTTTTACCCCAAACAGTCCTTCCTTTTAAGCCCAGAATTAAAATGACATCAAATATTAAGGCTTACACGCTTAGCTCATGCAATGACTTATAACTCAGATCTCTCCCTCTCACCTCTGTTATGTAATTTTATAAAGGCATTTGAAAAATCTAACTAAGCTCGCATTCACAGAGGTATGGGTGGGTTTCAAGATGGAGTCTTAATTTTGGGGGGATTTTGTTGCTTTGGGGGGACTTTCCGAGTTTGAGGACCTACACTAACATCAGGATGTTCCCATAAAGCATTTTTGTCCTTTTTGCTGGCCTTCAGAACAAGCTACCACCCTTTACTCAACAACCAGAAGAAATCGAGTAGAGTTTAGGGTTTTAAATGCAGCAAAAGGAAACAGTCTCTATTTAAAGGTTTTCAGGGGAAAGAGGAAGGTGTCAAGGAAAAAAAGATTCTGGAGCTGACAGTTCTTTAAATGGACTCCAAGCAGCTGTTACATTTCTTTCTAAGCTCCCCTTAAGTAGTAATGACTAAACATATTGGGTTTTGAACCAACAGAATAGAAACCAAAGTTCCTTTACAGAAACAGTTTTCCAATAACTCTAGGCAAACACATAAGAAAATGTTTTTAGCATAACCTAAAGTTAAATTTAAGTTAGCTTCAACTTGGTTTGCAAAGAGAAAAAAAAAATCCTCCAGTTAAGGAAAGGGATTTTACTCCAAGTGAAATCTCAAGAAATTTGGTTTTACAAAAGAATCCATTTTCCTTTTCAGCCACTCTGTCTTCAGAAGGCCCAACTGTAAAAGACGGACCCAATACTAGGGTGATGGCTCAGTGGTAATGAACCTGCCTGTCACGCAGGAGACACCAGAGGCATGGGTTTGATCCCTGGGTCAGGAAGATCCTCTGGAAAAGGAAATGGCAACCCACTCCAGTATGACAGAGGAGCCTGGTGGGCTACAGTCCATGGGGTCACAAAGATTCGGACACGACTGAGCGACTAAACAGCAGCAAGGCCAAACAGACAGCAGGGCCCCCAGGGCAGGCTCGCTGAGGCAGACATGTGGGAAAGTCTGCCAGGAGAGTCTCCAAGTCTCTGGAAGGTCAGGGCTCCAGAAGCAAGTGTTGCAAAGTCAGCTTCAAAAACTCCAGCCAGAACTGGGCATCCCCTCTCTCAGCTGACACTGTAACAGCAACCATTTGAAGTTCTGTGTCTATTCCTTCCCTTTTAGCACAGGAGTTTTCAGAACCAAAATGACCACCTACCCCCAGTCTATCTACTTTCTTTCCAACACACAGGCACACACTCTTCAATACACATCTAAGGAAGGCCAGTGAGACAGAGCCTGATCCAGCACTGCGGCAGTTAACATGTCAGAAGGCTAAGGCTGAAACACGGCTGGACCAGAGGCCTGGGTGGTGGCCGCAAGAACATCCTCTTTATTTCCTTCTGTTATCTTGTGGAGAACTGATGCTTTTGAACTGTGGTGCTGGAGAAGACTCCTGAGAGTCCCTTGGACTGCAGGGAGATCCAACCAGTCAATCCTAAAGGAAATCAACGCTGAATATTCATTGGAAGGACTGATGCTGAAACCAAAACTCCAATACTTTGGCCACCTGATGTGAAGAACTGACTCATTGGAAAAGACCCTGACGCTGGGAAAGACTGAAGGCAGGAAGAGGAGGGGGCGAGTTTGAGCAAGCTCCAGGAGAGAGTGGAGGACAGAGGAGCCTGGCGTGCTATAGTCCATGGGGTCACAAAGGGTTGGACAGGACTTAGCGACTGAACAAACCACCCTGTGATCAGGAAGCACGTTTCCAAATGCAGCAGTACAAGGGCCTGGTGAATTCTGCTATCTGCAACTACTCCCCATAAAGAGCTGGATCTGAGAAACAGCTGTGTGAAACCTCTGCCAAGAAGAGCCAATTAAAATTACAAAAACAGCTTCCTCGTTGGTTATGGTCCAGTCTCCCAAAATGTTTTTCCCTTCTTCCCACTATAACCTCCTCAGAAGGCTGTCCAAGTCCAGATGCAACTATAGAATCTTGGTTCACGTCTATTTCAAAAATCTAGAGGACAGCTTTGCACAACGCCACACCCGTCAGCTTAAGAAGAGGTGGGGTTGGTACTTCCTCAGCAAACTGAGTTTACTTACTGAGCAGATGCATCACCAGACTGGGCTTCCCTGGGGACTCAGCTGGCACAGAATCTGCCAGCACTGCAGGAGACCTGGGTTCAACCCCTGCATTGGGGAAGATCCCCTGGAAAAGGAAATGACAACCCACTCCAGTGTTCTTGCCTGGAAAATCCCATGGACAGAGGAGCATGGCCGCCTATAGTCCATGGGGTCTCAAGAGCCAGACATACTTAGTGGCTAAACTACCACATCATGTGACTAACCCTGGACGTGAGGAAGCCCATACAAGGACGAGCGCAGCCTCGTCTGGAGGAAGACAATTCAGGGAAGCCCAGTCAGGTACTTTATGCTGATGTGCAGACCGTGGTTTGCAGCCAAAGTGGGGTTTTCGCACAGTAAGTCAAGACAGCCAGTTCTGAAAATTGGACCGGAGTCTTCAGTTTGGAGCCAGGCAGAAATGAAGAGTGACAGGTTTGGTCAGTGACCAAAGAAAACCGCTGTTCTCTGGTGACGGTGACCAAGACCTGGCGGCCCGGGTGGCGTCACGTCCAGAACGCGGCCAGGTCCACGCGGTGCCCAGAGCATCTTCGAGAGTGTCAGGGACTCACTCAAGAAGAACCAGCCTTCCAGAGTGATTCACACGGTTAGAAATGCCGCTCCAAGAACACAGTGCCTGTCACAACTGGGATTAAGGAAAAAGACTTCGAGGTTAAAAAAAAACAACAAAAGACAAGTATCTACGGTACTGGCACAGTGTAGCAACAGAAGTTAAAAATTTGGCTTTTGGGTTCATGCAAAAGCAAAAGGCTCATTAATCATGGGCTAAAGCTTCGCATTCAGGATTTCATCCAGAATCCCACTGGATCAAGCTCGTAACACCCCAAGTCAAAAGGTCAACGCCAACTTTTCTGGTACTTTCCCTTAACAAAGAACACCACGGCATCTTAGCAAGAATTGGGCATCACCACCTCTTCGCTCAGGTTAAACCTTCGGTTCACATGGTTGCTCTTTGAGTTTGGACATGCTTCTTAGCTACTTCGTCTACAGGGGGTGGCTTCCTAGTCTGTCAAGTGTGCAAAAGTCAAGACTGAGGCCAGACATTACGTGAGAGGGCACTTGGTCTCTGGGGACGCTGATGGTTTATACTCCTTTTTGTGCCCTCATCCTGCATCCTTTACAAGCCCTCAAGCATCTTGTCAATCCCCAATCTTTTAGCCCCCTGCCCCCCAATCTGTCTCCCTCCCCCCCAGAATTCCTGAGTTTGACTCTGGAGGGGAAGTGAAAATGAAGATCGAGTTAGATTCTTACGAACGAAAAAGCAGACCTACCCGGAGTCAAACTTAGAAAGGACACTGCCCACGAACACCCGGACCTCTGGTTCCACACAGGCTCCAGCTGGGGTCCAAGGGGCCTCGCACTTTCCCACAACACGGACACACTCAGCGCAGACCAGACCGGAGGGGTGGGGCGCAGGGAGACAGGTCGACGCCGGGCAGCCGGGCGGCAGCAGTGGCTGGCATGACGGCCCCGGGCACAGCGCAGGCTGGGCCGTAGCCCGCCCTCACCACTGACTCCATGCCACGCTGCGGGCAAAGGGGGCACCAGTGTTGTTGAAAACCTAAACCCAGCCACCAAGTCGAGGTTTTAATTAAGAGCATCATCCTCAGAGTCTATGGAATCAGCCTCCAGGAGGAGGGAAGACCACCTGCTTCCACCTGCCCTGTGGGGACATGGAGGAGACGCCTGCCAGGGGCCTCGCAGCTTCTGGGCAATGCTGACCCCAGCGATGCCTGCACTGGCAGACCCCGATGCCCGCCACCCCCTCCACTTCCTGAGTCGAAGCTCCTTCCCGTCCACCCTCAAGCTCTCATAGATGCTGGGGTACAGCAACCAGTGGCCTCCCTCCTCGACACCTTAGAGACGGGCACGGGGCCCAAATGGCTGTGAACGTCATCACGTGAAAGACGGCCAGGCCATGTCACAGTGGGCGCCCTGCCCAGGGCCACCAGTCAGCCTGGAGCATCGCATCCCTGGCATTCATCAGAAAGCAGGCTGGCCGTCCACCTGGAGGGCAGATGGGTGCCCCTGGGAATACAGGCCTCCCAGCGCTCAGGGGAATCCATCCCGTCTAACACCCCTCATTTGTCAGTCTGTTAGGTTCTCCATTAGGCCATTAGTTATTTGTGACCCACACCGCCTTCCTCCATGCCAACTTCTCTAGCAGAGCTAATTCCACGCAGGGGACAGAGATGCTGGGTAAGAAGGTCTGGAGGAGGGAAAGGGAAAGTTTTTATTTTACCTAAACTGAGTCTCCTTAAAAGGACCAGATTCCCAAGTCAGAAAGATCTTTTTAAAAATGCCAGGGTAAAAAAAAAAGTTTTTAATATTAAAAATTTTAAATAAAAAGGTAAAAATTCAAAAATGAAACATTTTAACGTTAAAAAAATAAAAATTTAAAATAATAAAAACAAAAATAAATTTTTAAAAGGGACCCATTTTAGACCTTACAGAAACTGGAAGAGATCCAGCCGGGTGACTGCCGGCTGCTAATGCTGTCCGTCCCCCGGACCCCCTGCACCTCAGCCGCACAGCAGAGGCTCTAAGACCACCAGTGCTCGCACCTGGAGCCACCGGAGTCCCGACGCTCTGCACAGCCTGTGCCACGCGCACTCACCCTCTCGTCAATGCGGCAGAGGCGCCTTGTTCTAGCATGTTCTGAGTGAGATCTAACGGGTTTGCTACACTGGGGTCAAAAAGAAAGTACTGACCAAGTAAAGGGAAACCCTAAACACCAGTTGCTTCACAGGACGAGCACGCGCCCCCACACTGCCTCCAAGACAGTCTCCGTTAAGGATAGGCTGTAAGTGATGCATCCGCCAGCCGGGGGTTCTGACAGTTTCTGCTTTGAAGGAACTCTGATGACACAGACGTGTCAGAATCACCCAGATCCCCCACACTGGGGAGGGCCACGTGACTCGCTGTGGCCAGTGAGCAGCGGGCGGCGTCCCTCCCGAACGGAAGCAGAGGTCCTGGGTGATGCTGCCTCGCCTTCTGAAGGAGGCGGCCGTGGGGTCTAGATGCCCAGATCCCACAGGACCATGAGCGGGAGCCCCTTGGTTGCTGGGTGCAGTGGGGGAGACGCAAATCTGTACAGCCACAGGTTTGAGGAATGGCGTGCGGCCGAGGCATGGAACCTCAGGGACCTGAGCGATCAGTGTCTGAGTTCAGATGCGGCCCCAGCCATGCGCAGGAGAATGCATGTGGGCATCTTCAGAGGCGGAGGGGGAGACGCAAGGGGTCCCCCCAATGCTTGGACTCAGGAGAACGAGTCCAGGCGGGAGTGCGAGGGCAGGCGGCACAGACAGGGTCTCTCAGCCACGACGACCGGGGCTAGACAGCCTAGAGCCAACCCCCAGACCCTCTTCCCGATGAGTCCGTCTTAGCAGTGGCCAAGGTTCCGACAGCCACTGGGAAAGCACTCAGCCACAACCTGCCTCCAGGGCTGTCTGTACTGGCAGCGTCGCAGGCACGGCCCTCGCTAGTGTACAGGCTGCTGTTCCACGGGTGAAACATAGGAAGCCATTCCTGACAGACAGCAGCCACCTAAGAGCACAAGCAGGACGGGCCACCTTCCTTCCAACCAGGACCGCCCCCCTCCAGAGCTGGAAGCCTCTGATCCCACACACAGATGAGCCCCAAACCATTTTTCCTGTTGCTGTTTTAAATTCCGTCGTAACGTATTTATGAAACTCTGTAATCTAGTTAGTGGTGGGGCATGTGCCCCTCCAAATACCCTTGTTCCTGCCATCACACTGATACCCTCTTAACAAAAGACACGGAAATGGAGTTAGGTCTCTAATAGAATATTCTAGCTTAATGAAATCTCCCTCAAACACTGACAAATGCTTGCCTGCCTACTGATCCGTTTTATCTCTTTGATGGGATGAGTAGATATTATAGCCCTATGACTAAAAAAAAAAATTAAGTGCTTTCACTGATAAATACAAATGTCCTGGCTGAGTAATGCAGACAGAGGAGTGACAGCTGGGGTGCCCCCTCCAAGTCATGCACAGTCGGTTCTCATCTCTGAGAACAGCTCAGCTCCCCAGATGCTCCCTCCTGTAAGAACACCCAGGAGAGACGGAGGGAGAAGGGGTCCAATAAGAGCCGGCTCAGTGAAGATGGGCACTGGATGAGTAATAATTGAAAACTTAAATTCGTTTAACCCATCTTTCTAAAGACTGAAAGCAGGGTAACTCTTATTACTATTTTTTAACCCTTAGTGGTTGAAAGAGACACTCCTCGGGAGCCACAACCTCAGAGACGACGCACGGCAAGGCCAAAGGGAGGCGTTTGAACCGGGTGACCCTCGGGAACGTCCAGGGGCTGCTGCCCAGCACCCACACCCCTTCCTTCGCCCTCGGTCTGGGACAGGGAGACTCCAGTGCGGCAGCTCCTCGCCCCAATCCCGTGAGCTCCGGCCCCTCACCCACCACGGCTGGGCTCAGTCGACTGCCGTGCGGGCCCTCGTCCTGCCCGACGCCCAATGCCCCCGCCTCGGGCACACCACCCCTCCCCGACACTCGTCCAGTTTACATGCCTGCTCCCACCCCGGCCACCCCTCCACATCGGGCCTGGGATACGCTACCCCTCACTGTCCTCTTCCCACTCTGGAAACCTCAACAGCCCTGCTCCCTCAGCAGGGTCAAGGCCACCAGACCTTCCACAAAGCTGAGCCTTCCAACTCATCACCGGCAGTGACCAGCCCCACCATCCCTGTTACAGCCTGCTCCTCCCCCCATGGCCAACTCACCCCACGTGCAGCTGCGGCCCCCTCCTGGACAGGCCCCGGGTCTGGAAACATCTCTCCACCACCCCAAACTCTTCAGGTGAGGAGGGGCCTCCCGACAGGCTGCCCCGGCCATTCCTGCCACGTCCGTTCAGTTCTCCACACAGCAGGACACTGACCAGACCAGCTCCCTCCTGAGAGCCTGTGTTGGCTCCCCCACCACAGCTTTTAGGCTCAGGAACTGAGATCTTCAACCTGGTCCGAGACCCGCCAGGCGGCCCTGCCTCGTCTGCCCTGTGCATACACTGCAGAGCCCAAGGGCCCTTCTGGGTCCACGGCCCACGGGGCTCCCTCCCCAGGGCTGTGTCCACGCTGGCTTCTTAATCAGAAGGCTCTTCCTTCCTTTTTCACCTAAACAGCCCACACCCTCTAGAGCGCGCAATGGTCCCCTGGGTGAGACTTTCGTGACCCCAGACCAGGTTAGCCCCTTGTCGCCTGTGGTCAGAGTCCCGTGGCCCTTCTGTGCACCCACATGATAACAGGCCCATCACCAGAGGGATGAGAACAGAGTCTCAGAGATGCAGATGGGGTGACGGTAAGTATCCACGGGGTAGACAGTCACCTAAAATTTTAGACCCCACTCTAAGAGAAATCCCCCCAAACTTGTCATACTAATATTCAAATAGCTATCTGGTGAGTTCACATTTCAAAACCATGAGGCAAGAGGTGGCCTAAGGACAGAGCAGAAAGGAACTAAAATAAAGAATTAAGACGTCCGCATGGAGGACACCCAGCTTTAGAGCAGATGTGAAGAATTTGGACACAAGAATATAGGAACAGTTTTCGATAAGCCGATTATCAGAAGTAGAACAAAGGTACCATCTGATATCACTTTCAGCAAAACCTCCCCTCCAAATGTTATCAGAAAATCTACAAATGCTGAAGTCAGAGGCCCACTTAAGTAACACCCCAAATCTGAGTCTGGTGAACAGATACAAGGACACGCCACCAAGGCCGAGAGAAGCTGAGTCTGTGCCACTTAGAGGCTGCCCAGCTCTGGGCAGGTCCGGCAGGGTCGACCCAACAGCTCGGAAGTACGGACGGACAGACGCTACAGCACCCAGACAATTACAGCTGCCTGCCAACCCCAGGTTAGGGCGGAAAAAAAGGACACGCCAAGAAAGAAAGATGCCTGGACTGCTGCTTTAAATATAAATCTGCTCCCTGTGCCTCTGAAACCTCCTCATCTGAGTGTGTGCGAGGCCCGACTGCACTTGCTTCACAGCGTCTCTGTACAGCCACCAGGATGCAAGACAGGAAATTACAGAGCTTGTTCTTACAGATATCTGTCTACGTCTTATTATGATAGATTCAGGAGGTGGGGCCCTAGGGAGGGAAGAACATCTGGATCCCAGCTGTAAAGATCACTTAAAAAAAAAAAAATCCATGAAGAATTTACCTTTCAAAACTTTTTGGACGAAATATCGCAAAAACCCATGCGATGGAAAGCATAAAGTGAATAACCCCCCCAAAAAGAATGTGTGCATATATATCTGTATATATTATATATATATGTATGTGTGTGTGTATATATCTGAATCATTTTGCTATACAGCAGTATTAACACTGTAAGTCAACTATACCGCAATTAAAATTTTTTAAAATAATTTCAAAACAACGAAACAAACATAAACCTAACCCCAGCCCCTCAGGTGTAAGATTCAGGCAACACTTAACCTGAGAAAGCCTGTCCTCAGTGGCTGAGAAGGTTACGGAAGAAAAGGGCCCCTGCCAAGTGCTCAGCACTGGGCCGTATGCAGGGCACACTCAGTGAGTGCCGTCACAGTCCCCGTCACTCCCAGCAACTAGCTCAGCACCTGCGGAGAGCATGCACTGGACCCATAACTAGACGGGCAGCCAGCACAGACGTGAGTCTCAGGGCCTTAACGTCAACCATAAAATGTAAAACTTCACAGAGGTCAGCTTTTTTAGGGGCGGAGCAGAGAGACAGAATTGGGACAGTAATGGAAATTTTAAAGGTCAGATCTGCACAGACGGGATTTGTGCATGCAAAGGCATGCAGTCCTATAAACTCAGAGTAATCCTCGGGCTCTCTCTAGCTCAAAGGATTGTAAGCGAGCTTTCCAAAAAAATAATAAATCACAACTACCCACCCTTAGGGCTTCTCTCCTCTCCCTCAGCTGCTCTGAACAGTTTTAGGGCTACGGCATCCAGACTTGTGTCCATCATGACCTCCTCTCCTACACGAGTCTGAATCCCACTACCACCAAGCATCACTGCAGTCAGTTCAGCTGCTCAGTCGTGTCCGACTCTTTACCACCCCATGGACTGCAGCATGCCAGGCCTCCCTGTCCATCACCAACTTCCAAAGCTTGCTCAAACTCATGTCCATTGAGTCAGTGATGCCATCCAACCAGCTCATCCTCTGTCATCCCCTTCTCTTCCCGTCTTCAATCTTTCCCAGCATCAGGGTCTTTTCAAATGAATCAGTTCTTTGTATCAAGTGGCCAAAATACTGGAGTTTCAGCTTCAGCATCGGTCCTTCCAATGAACATTCAGGACTGATTTCCTTTAGGATGGACTGGTTGGATCTCGATGCAGATCACTGGGGTCAGGGTACCATTATTTCAGCCTATGGCTCCTACAAGATAAAGTGCAAAGTTCTTCTCCCAGTATTTTTATTTCTCTCCAGATTAGACAGGGGATCCAGAGTCATTATTTGGGTCACAGAACTCTGTAAAATGCCACAAAACCAAAACACAACTCAAATGCCAGATTTCAACTGTAAGGCATTCACATAAGTTAGACGGGGCGGGGGGGGGGAATCAATTGGACCCAACAGAAGCCAGAAAATTAACATTTTACAAGCTGCCTATCAAGAAAAACATCGAGGAAGGATCAGGGGATTTTTTTTTTAAATCCTAAATCAACTCAATTCCTGGCTGAAGGCCAGTCCCCAGCAACCAGTGGTTTGTTTTGCATGAAACGTTGAGCATTTCAATGATAATATTTTTAGAAAAAAATTCAGCACTGTAGATTATTTTCCTGAGATATTGTGCTTCCAGGGAATAATTAAGGAGGGGACACACAAACACTGGGCTCGAGGCGGAGCCTCAGCAGGCCCACTGCTGGCAGGAAGCGAGGGGCAGGCAGCCGGGCACGGGCTCAGTCTCCCGCGCGCCCCAGCCACCACTGCATGCGGCCGCTTGGCGCCTGGGTTGAGGATTCTGATGCTGAAAGAGGCCCTTGAAAGAGACCACGTTACCTGCCACAGCAGCTGGCAGGAATGCCACATGCTTGCTACCCCTCAACAGAATCCAATGTCCCCAGTGCAAAGTGAAAGAAAAGGGTCAGTCGCTCAGTCCTGACTCTGCGACCCCATGGACGGTAGGCCAGCAGGCTCCTCTGTCCATTCGATTCTCCAGGCAAGAATACTGGGGTGAGTTGCCATTCCCGTCTCCAAAGGATCTTCCTGACACAGGGACTGAACCCACATCTCCTGAGTTGCAGGCAGATTCTGAGGCACTAGGGAAGCCCCCGCCTCCAACTGCAAAGAGGGATCTAAGCCAAGGTTACCTGACCTCCAGTCTAGCGCTCATTTATCACAGGAAGGGCTTGTAATCTTTACACTTTAACCTAGACATGCTGACTTTTTATACACTCTTGGTGCTCTGTGTGTAAGTCATATTATCCAGTTATATTGTAAACTCCCTGACAAGACTCAGAGGGTCTGTTCACTCTTAGGCAAACCCTCACCCGTACCAGCAGGTCGCACACGGCCTGTCCGCACACGTGGGCAGGAGCTGACAGTCCTCTTCTCCAAAGAGCAAGGACCAAGTTCGCTCTTCACAGGCTCAGCCTCTGTGCACCCATATGCTCCAGCGCACAGAAATAACTGCGAGACCCGATTTTGATCTTGTGCTGGATACTGAGATCAGGAACAAACAGACCACGCATACAGTTGTGTGGGGGAGGTTTAGACAAGAAAATGACTACATAACAATTCAATTAGTAATTATTTCCACCACCCACAGACAGACACACCCCCCCACACACACTCCTCTTGCCCACAGAAGTACTGGGTAAAACTAAAATTTGCATAGAGGTGCAATGAACACCATACACTTAAGAAAAAAACCCCGACAACCTAGTTTTCCACAAGCAGCAGCAGTCCATGTTTCCAGATGGTGTACCACACCCTGTAAAACTTCACTAGTTCAGCTGGCTTACGTTCATTTCTCTTTTTGGATACTTAGATAGAAAAACCTCATTTAAGGTCTTTCCACATTAATATACGTGTGAGCAACATGCACGCAACCGTAAAAGGGCATCTGAAACTACAGACCCAAACTGAACTCAAATCCTGTGAACCGGCCTCTGGATCCAGGCACCAGTCTGCAGACAGCACAGAGGAGGGCTCTGTGCACAGAGGGCTCCTCTGTGCTAGGAGCGTGCAGGTAACAGGACTCCGACTGTGGGAAAGTCCACAAGTCCCGAAGCCCAGGGACACCCCCAGATAGTGAAAGAGTCTGACAGAGCAAGTTGTAGATTAAAAGAGACTTAAGGACATCTCCAGTTACTTTAAGTGGTGCAAGGTGAAACTACAGTGTCTGCGGATGGCCATGCAGCAAAACTAAAAGAAATGTACAGAAGTGATGACCTGAAAGTCACAGAAGTGGCTCCTTTGGGGGAAGAAACGAGGCAAGGGGAGGACGAGTGAGCTCCTCTACTTGACCCAGGGGTGGCTGCAGCGACATGGGCTGTCTGGCGACCCACTAGACCACGCATTTTCTGTGTGGCTTTAATACATCTGCATCTCATTCTACAAATGAAAGGCTTAAAAGGGTATGATCCAATTTACTCCCTCAGGATTCTCTAAAGCTGAACTCTGCTACCACAGCCACTAACAACAGCAAGGAGATCCAACCAGTCCACCCTAAAGGAAATCAACTCTGAACATTCATTGCGAGGACAGAAGCTGAATCTCCAATACCTGGGTCACCTGATGCAAAGAGCCAACTCATTGGAAAAGACCCTGATGATGGGAGAGATTGAGAGCAGGAGATGAAGGGGGCAAACAGAAGATGAGACGGTTGGATGGTATCACCGACTCAATGGACATGAGTTTGAGCAAACTCTGGGAGATGGTGAAGAACACGGAAGCCTGGTGTGCTGCAGACCATGGGGTCATAGAGAGTCGGACACAACTGAGGGACTGAACAACAACATTCACCTTTAAAAAAATTGCAACAAAAAATTCGGTTCCACATATCAAGGGCCCGACAAGCAGACATGGCTGATGATGATGCAAAAAGACAACGCTGATTACAGAGCATTCCCAGCGTCACACAAAGTACTGGATGACACCCCAGAGAACAAGTCGCCTTTCCAAATAGAGCTGAATCGCTAGCTCATCTCCCCAGAAAAAAAACCTTGCAGACGCAGGAGACCCTTGGCCTCCAGACTCCGCTGGTAGGTAAGATTCCCAGCAAAAAAAAACAACATGAACTCAGTTCCAACCACCCGGCAACCACCGTGACCACGAGCAGACCCCACCCAGCCCTCATTGCCCCAACGCACCTGAGAGCAACAAGCGAGGAGAGGCCCGATTCATTATCAAGGACGACATCTGATGGCACCAACGCAGGACCAGACACAGCACAGCCACACACCTGAACAAAAGTGCTGACCTCCGGGGCCAGAAATCAGACACGCTGTGGAATCGTGTGCAGCTGGGTCCAACGCCTGATGATCTGAGGTGGAGCCGATGTAATAACACCGAGACCAAGTCCACAATAACCGTGATGCACTTGAGTCATCCTGAAACCATCCCCCGCTCCCATCCCTGGAAAACTGGCTCCCGTGGAACCAGTCCCTGGTGCCAAGGCTGGGGCCGCTGCTCAGTAGGACCTCACAGCAGAAAGAGGGCATTAGTGGGAAAACTGGTGAAAATTCAAGTGGTCTCTACAGTCAGTATTGTACCAATGTGAATCTCCTGTTCTTCATAATCATACTATGGTGATTCTGAGATGTTAATACTGGAGGCGTTTGAGCAAGCTCCAGGAATCGGTGATGGACAGGGAAGCCTGGCGTGCTGCAGCTCATGGGGTCACAAAGAGTCGGATACGACTGAGCGACTGAGCTGAACTGAATATTGAGGGAAGCGAGATAGACAGAGATACTCCCTGGACCATTTTTCAACTTTCCAGTGTCTAGAATTAGTTCAAAAGTTTGAAAGAAAACTGTTTCTTCCAAAGATTTAAGGATCTGGATGATAAGAAGCTCCCCTCAGAGCCAAGTGTAGCTCAGTCACTTGTGGGTGAAGTGAGGTCTACGGGTCTCAAAGCCCAAGGACGCACCCAGATAAGGAAACACGATGAAAGAGGAAGCCGTAGATTAAAAGAGACTTAAGGACATTTCCAGTTACTTGAAATGTGCAAGGGTAAACCACAGGGGCTGCGGACAACCACGTGACAGAACCAGAAAAGAGGCCCAGAGGTGACAGATCTGAAAGTCACACAAGTAGTTACTTGGCAGGAGGAAACTTTGGCAGACCTGACTGTCCACACTCACCGCCCCACTGCAGAGTCAGAGACTTTCTCAGAAAAGTGAGCTGAATTTGAAAAGGAAGGCTATTATTCAAAGCAGGCAACAACTCCCATCTAACAGCAGGCAGAAAGGATAAAAAAGATGGCCTAGAAATTTCCCCCTCATAAGTCCTAGCAGATCTTCAAAATTATTCATATATATATATATATGCATATACATATATATATATAAAATCAGCAGTGATAATCTACTTAGGATTTCCTAACTTTAAATCTGGTTCAAAGAGTCTTGAAGCAATAAAGATGTCTGAGACTGTGATAGGGAAACTGACCAAGGTGGAGGGTTGGGGGGGAGAAACCAACATTTTTGGCTCATTTTTAAAGCAACTTAGAAATCTAGGACATAAAGAGAATTTTCCATGGAGCACTTACAAGACTTATGAAAAAGGTACGCATAAGGCCCATGCTCCATTTCCGTTTCATCATCCTGTGTATTTTCTGAATTTACGTATTTCTAAGATCAGAACCTCAAGTCAGGATGACCCTGGAGGTCCCAGGGCTAAGACTCCACGCTCCCAGGGCTGGGGGCCCGGGATCCATCCCTGGTCCTACAGGCTGCAGCTAAAAGACTCTCACAGCCGAATCAATAACTTTTAAAAAAGGAAAACAAAAAAAAAGAACCTCAATTCAACACGGAAACTAAGCTTTGACTTCTGTGTTTGTACCACCGTCAAGAAATAACCTCAATTCCAACAACGGAGTTACCTGCACTACAGAACACAACACCACTAAAAAACAAACCTTGTGGTCATACTCAGCCACCCTTCAGATCTTGCTGGGGGGAGGCTACTAAAATACGGAGGCTTTGAGAGCAATACTACTGCATTCGTACATGCGTACTTTAAGTGTAAAGTCAGCTCTGCTACAATAACTCAGCGTGAGATTAAACCTGAGGGCAGGAGAAGGGGGAGGCAGAGGATGAGACGGTCGGATGGCGTCCCTGACTCGAGGGACATGAGTCTGAGCAAATCTCAGGAGACAGTGAAGGACAGGGAAGCCTGGCGTGCTGCTGTCCACGGTGTTGCCAGGAGTCGGACACGACTTAATGAGTGAACCACAAGGCAGGAGCAGACTAAGCAGCTCAGGGGTGTAGCTTGCTTCCAAAGAACCAAGAGGAGCCAAAATTAAAAAGACAAAAGTCAAGAAACATGGGATTTCAAGCAGAGCAGTCTTCCTCGCCTGTGAATTCTCTTTCAATACAGAGCCTTACGCATGTTCATGTTCATGTTCAATGCTTTAAACAGGTCTTTGTTAGTGCGTCTGCTCAGTCTGCTCAGTTGTGAGCGACTCTCTGCTGTCCCATGAACTGTAGCCCGCCAGGCTCCTCTGTCCATGGGATGCTCCAGGCAAGAGCACTGGAACGGAATGCCATTTCCTACTCCAGGTCCTTATGTTATTACCAGACTAGTAATCTAAATTATGAAAGATAAATGTACAATCTCTACTCAATAAAACTCGTAGGCTTCAGAGCACAATGCCCACTTGTCTATAAAAGGCACTGCCTTTTTTCAAAGGCAATAAAAGGAATCCAGTGCCTGCTGTGTTTGCAGATTTCCTCCTGCTTTAATACAGATTCCTGGACGAGCACCGAGACTCGCTGGTCGTAGAACTCAGGATTTAAGACGGCAGAGTACACGAAGTACAAAGGTTTGTGAGCTACCAGGAAGCAGAGCGGCCACGGGCACACCACCGCTGCGTGAGCTGGGGCACGGAGGCCAGCTTTGCGGCTGGTTTGCAGCGCAGCGTGGCACCCCCGTGGCCAGCTCCCCCGCTGTAAGTTGAGGGGCCTCAGTCACAAGCCTCCACCATCACTCCCCACTTTGAATTCCAAGACCAAGGCTCTTCTTGATTTTGTAACTACAGAATTCACCAGGGAGGTCGAGGTCAGTATATAAATGCACATGGATTCAGATGATTAACCTACACTCAAAAAGAAGCCTGTTTTTAATTTCAGATACATGTTAATCTAATGGTTAGGAGTGCTATCTAGCTTCTTAGTGACTAAAATCTTGCCCATCTGATACGAATCTATTCTACAATTTTTTTTTTTAAATTCTAAGTTTCCACATAGTTTCAGGCTGTTCAGACAAAGTATAAAGAACATCAAATAAAACCTGACACAACAGGGACACACAGGGAAACAAAAGCTAGAAGTTGATGCATTTTCAGAATTTGGGATAAAACTTGGGACTTCAATTAATCCTCCACCATTAAGCGAGTTACCCAAGCACCCTGCTCAGAATGAGCCTATCAAAGTTAACGTCATGAATTCTGAGTTTATGCTTTAAGCAGTCATGAAGAGTGTGTTACACCTCTCACCATCACATTAACTGAATTCAGTCAGCCCAGCACCTCACCCAGTGAGTCAGCCTCTGATCTCCAGTACCTCTGCCGTTTATCTCAATTATTCCACAGCATTATTCATTTTAGACAACCATGGAAGTCTCAAACATGAACTACTCCGGCTCCCACCCAGCAACTAATCTTTATAAAATGTGATTTTGCAAGTTAGTTTGCATCACAAGAACACAGACTCACCTCAGCCATCAGGTGCTGTGATGCTTGATGGCACAGATAAACAAAGGGAAAATATCAGCCCTTAAGCCAAACTTGACCTTGGACCTAGAGAATAGATATCAGTCCTTCCTGCTGCTGAACTGTCATCCAGAAGTTAAAGCAGAAGAGTGATAGAGTTTTCCATGTTAATAAGTCACTCAGAAACTAATTTGCAGAAACTAATGTCAAAGTCTTGATGAAAGTGAAAGAGGAGAGTGAAAAAGTTGGCTTAAAGCTCAACATACAGAAAACTAAGATCACGGCATCTGGTCCCATCACTTCATGGGAAATAAACGGGGAAACAGTGGAAAAAATGTCAGACTTTATTTGGGGGGGCTCCAAAATCACTGCAGATGGTGATTGCAGCCATGAAATTAAAAGACACTTACTCCTTGGAAGCAAAGTTATGACCAACCTAGACAGCATATTGAAAAGCAGAGACATTACTTTGCCAACAAAGATCCTAGTCTAGTCAAGGCTATGGTTTTTTCCAGCGATCATGTATGGATGTGAGAGCTGGACCATAAAGAAAGCTGAGTGCTGAAGAATTGATGCTTTTGAACTGTGGTGTTGGAGAAGACTCTTGAGAGTCCCTTAGACTGAAAGGAGATCCAACCAGTCCATCCTAAAGGAGATCAGTCCTGTGTGTTCATTGGAAGGACTGATGTTGAAGCTGAAACTCCAGTACTTTGGCCACCTGATGCGAAGAGCTGACTCAATGGAAAAGACCCTAATGCTGGGAAGGATTGGGGGCAGGAGGAAAAGGGGACGACAGAGGATGAGATGGTTGGAAGGCATCACCGACTGATGGACATGGGTTTGGGTGGACTCTGGGAGTTGGTGATGGACAGGGAGGCCTGGCGTGCTGCAGTTCATGGGGTCACAAAGAGTCGGATACAACTGAGCGACTGAACTGAGCTGAATGTCAAACTAAAGCAACAAAAATCACTTTAGTGATCAAAAGTGATTTTAGACATTTTAGTCACTAGTGATCAGCATGTGAAAAAGTTAGGTTTCCTCAGAAGATTTCAAAATTAGGCGTATGACCTGCTATATTTTACAGCACAGGGGTTGCTGCTCAGTGCTATGCTGCAGACAGGATGGGAGGGTGCTTGGGGGAGAATGGACACACGTACACCTACGGCTAAGATCCCTTGCTGTCCACCTGAAACTGTCAACTACCACAACACTGTCAACCGGCCATATCCCGATACAAAAGTTTAAAGTTAAAAAACTAGGTATTAGGACCCACGTGATCATTTTGTAGTCTGGATTTTCCAGGCAAGAACACTAGAGTGGGTTGCCATTCTTGTCTTCAGGGGATCTTCCCAACCCAGGGTTCGAACCCGCGTATCTCGACTCTCCTGCATCAGCAGGATGATTCTTTACCACTAGCGCCACCTGGGAAGCCTGCCTATTAATGTTAAACGTTCATATGTGACTTCTCATGATTATAACTGCATTAAGCATCTTCGAGAACAAAAAAGTATGATTTAAACTGCTCCCTATACTGTAAATAGTCAAGAATCAAGCTGCAAGTTTCAAAGTTTTAAAAGTGAACCGTCTCCCATTTCCACATTTTAAGGCCGTCACATATAGTTTCAGGTTTTAATTCAACAAAAGGCGGAAGACAATTGGAGCTCATTTAACTTCAAAGCAAATCCAAACAAACTAGGAAAACCTTTACAGGCGTTGAGCGCAGCTTTCCTGAATCAATGTGTTTTAGTCCAATTACAGCAAACAGCAACACAAATCATACTTTATTAAAAAACGTGACAGAAGGAAAATCGAGTGAAAACACGAGTGAAATGGACTGGCTGCTTACAGTACAGCTTCAGATCCTAAGGACCTTCTGCAATGAGACAGACGTTTACTCCATCAGCCTGCTCTCAAGGCCAGAGGACGGTGGGCCAGGCCTCAGCCTTTGCCCAGCACCCAGCCCTGAGGAAGCAGGCAGGGACGCCAGCTTCCCGGGCGTGGGGGACAGGTCGGGCACACGCCATCGCAGCAGCAGTCTCCTATGAGTTCCTGTTTTGCAAATCTGGAATCGAGCAGAAAGCCCACCTCACATTCTCAGAGGGGTGCCCTGCAGTACCCCTTTACCATCCTTTCCCAAGGATTCTGCTTGGGGTTATAATTCTCTCCCAGAGTTTAGCACCATGGAGAAGGAAGTAGAACAGGAACAGTGGCTGAACAAATCGGTATGCAGTCTTTAAAACACAAAGTGCTACCAGTTTTATGTATTATGAGTTTTATTTCTTTATGATTTCACTTATTAATATGTATAAGCCTATTACAACTCATTGTATTGCCTCCAGTCCTACTAATCTCAAGGCTGCAAAACCCTGCAAACTGTCATCAACAGTACCAGCTTCAGAAGAGAAAAAAATATAGTATATTAACGCATATATATGGAATCCAGAAAAATGGTACTGATGAACCTATTTGCCAGGCGGGAATAGAGATGCTGACTCACTGGAAAAGACCCTGATGCTGGAAAGACCGAAGGCAAAAGAAGGGGGTGACAGACGCTGAGATGGTTTGACGGCATCACTGATCACCTGGACATGAATCTGAGCAAACTCCAGGAGACAGTGGCGGACAGGGCAGGCCAGCGTGCTGCGTCCACGGGGTCGCAGAGTCAGACAGGACTCAGTGACTGAACAACAGCAAATAAGGACGCGTCCTTCCACACCTCCACTGTCACATGAGGGCTGTAACTGAAGCCTGATAAAGCAAGGGGCACCTGAGCGCAGCGGGGCACTGGGCTAACGGCACGGGGTCCACCCCTGCACTGCTCGGTGTGCGCCCAGCTCCATCGCTTCCCAACTATGTGACTCCCGTGCCTTAGTCTGCTCATCTGTAAAGTGGGTATAACACTTGACCTTTTCAGAAGTGCTGGGTGAGAGACTAGAGGCATCATCCCAAGAATCCGTTTCGCTAACAGGATATTTGGCTCTTAGGTAGCAGATCTCTAGAATAAAATTCAGCTGTTGATCAGATCTTCCTCTTATCCCATTTCTTACACAAGTTGGATCTAAACTTACAGTACATCTTCAGGTCCTGGGCTTCCACCCTTATCTCTTACCTACCGACTTACCCCAGATAACAAATGACCTTGTATTTCCCACAATGCCAGAACTAGAGATGTGTAGACAAAAGGGGAGAAAGACAGCAACTGAAGCACTCAGGATGACCTGCCCTCATGCTAATCGCTGAGCTTGGTCTTAAATAATTCCTAACTTGTGCTGACAATTTATCACATCATTCCCCTCTATTCCATTTCTGGTAGAAATTACTTCCCTCTTTGCATAATTTAATAGAGGGTTTCTTTTAATGTAGCTGTAGTAATTTCAACCAAATCTGACCGCTAATGCCATACCAACCCTGAAACGCTCATGGCAGGTTAAAGTCTAACAAGAGGTTTGCTGGGTGGGAAGAGGCTCGAAATGAAGGGTTTGTCATGGAGATGGTGACGGACAGACGGGGACAGTGAGGCCTTAAGTCTCTGCCACCCAGGCATGTTTCGGTTTTCCCTTTATGGCATCATTCTTTCCTCCCCTCACATAAATTCAGGCTCTGCAGCACCAAAAACTTTCCACTTGGCTCTGAGAAGTGTTCTCTGCAGAGCCGTTAAGAGTCCACACCCGAGCCCCACCCCACCACCAGCCTGGCAGATTCCTCAGGACTCATTTCAAAACGATCCCATCCTGTGCTTAGCGGAGGGCTTTTGAAAAAGCGGGTATGAGGCGAGAGCTCGCGCACGTCCGGCAAGTGGCTGCATTTAACACACGTTTCTCTTCCGACTGACTGCTGCCTGCTGAGGGCTCATAACTCCGTGACAGCAGCTCCCCGGGCACCTCCACCCACCCCGCCTCGTGTGAAGGCACAGAAGCCTTCCAGGTACAAGAAGTCGGAAACCACCGGCGTCAGGCCGAGCTCCTGCTCCCTCTGGAGCGTGACAATCTGGCTTCGGCCATCAGCAATCCCCACGCAAAGGACCATTTCAGGGACTGTCAGACACACCGGTGCTGGGTGAGCGTCTCGCCCTGCACCCAAGGCCGGACACTGCTGTGGCCCAGCAGAGGCTCTTGTCTGACTCGTGCGGGAGATTCGCGGACGCCTGGACACTTCTCAGTCAGAAGGCAGACACCCTACGTGGTTTATTCCTATCACTGTAAATTCACTAGGCTTAACATTACACAGAACTTACAGGGACAAACTGGAATTCTCCATTCTCTATTTTGATTAAGTACTCTGAGCTATGACAAGCCTACACAGCGTATTCAAAAGCGGAGACACCACCTTGCCAACAAAGGCTCATCTAGACAAAACTATGGTCTTTTCCAGCAGTCATGTAGGGATGTGAGAGCTGGACCATACAGAAGGCTGAGCACCAAAGAATGGATGCTTTGAACTGTGCTGTTGGAGAAGAATCTTGAGAATCCCCTGGACTGCAAGATCAAACCAGTCTATCCTAAAGGAAATCAACCCTGAATATTCACTGGAAGGACTGAAGCTGAAGCACCAAACCTTTGGCCACCCAATGCAAAGAGTTGACTCATTGGAAAAAGACCCTGGTGCAGGGGAGGGAAGGAGGAGAAGGGGGCGAGAGAGGATGGGGTGGCTGGATGGCGTCACCGACTCAGTGGGCATGAGTCTCAGCAAACTCCAGGACAGAGTGAAGGACAGGGAGGCCTGGTGCTGCTGCTCGTGGGTCGCACAGCGTCGGACACAACTGAGCAAGTGACCAACTACACCGAGCCTCAGAGAGTACGTCTCTCAGCCATCTCAAGGTCTACCCCCAGCTGACATACCTTTGGATGATAACCTAGATTTTAAAAAACAGCAGGCAGGCAGAAGTTTCCCTGATCCTTCATACCGTTTAATATTTACATAATCTCACACTCAGCAAATATTTACGTTGA
Organism: Antilocapra americana; assembly: GCA_007570785.1. Lineage (NCBI taxonomy): Eukaryota > Metazoa > Chordata > Mammalia > Artiodactyla > Antilocapridae > Antilocapra > Antilocapra americana. The sequence goes on from ML663574.1 coordinate 538,690, forward strand.
GTGCCAGGCACCGCATTCAACCCTGAAGACAGAGAAGGAGGGCTCAGCCCTCACCCCCAAGGCAGACAGAGGAATGCCCGCAGCACTCCAAGAGGAGGTCCCATGGCAGGGAGGGTGGGGAGGCCTGGGAGGCACTTCAGGGGGAGACTCGCAGGTGAGGTGAAGCAAATGGGCCAAATCAGGCTGGGAGAGGAGAGGAATCAGGACAAACACTTCCTGGGAAAGTACATCTCAAGCACTCATCTCACATGCCGGGAGGAAGGAGAGCAGCCTCAGAGGAGCCTGAGAAAGCAAGGACTGAAGAGACGCGACATCCCGGTGAGAAGCCGGGCCCACACGGACAGGGAGGCTCTGCAGGCAATGAAGGCTGCTTTGGAAAACCTCTCTGGAGGGGGAGGAATAAGAAATGCGTGCACTAGGAGTTAATGTGCCTAAAAACTGAAATTTGAGAGTCATCCAGGAGAGTGAAACACTCGGGGTAGTAAGTCACGTTAAAGCAAACGGACATGCCAAATAAACCTCTGAGGTTTCTACTGCTGGGGAGGGAGAGTAACCAGTCCACACACCTTGGCATCGGCTTGGGGTGTGGAGTGAAGAGAAGCACTTTCACTTAATGTACTGAGAAGAGCAGCGATTCAGAAAGCCATTAACCAGAAGTCATTTCGTAACCAGTTTGCACCAAACGGGGATCCCCAGCACCAGTTTTCCCCCTGTGTCTCTGCTTCTAATGAGTAAAAACTGTTAACTCTTCCAACTGCCCACCTGAATCACACTTTCCTGTACTTTGGGGACTACAGACAATTTCATCTTTGAAGCTGAAATAAGTCTTTGGTCTGACCTCAGTGCAAAACCTCCAGAGTTTCAAATTAGACTCACTCTTAACTCAGACTGGTCTTTTTGGAACTCAGATAACCAAGGATTCATCTATAGTTCACACAGCTGCTGATCGGGAGGGTCTCCCTGGTGGCTCGGGGGTAAAGAATCCACCTGAGAGTGTAGGAGATGCACACTCCACCCCTGGGTCAGGAAGATCGCCTGCAGGAGGAAACGGCAACCCACTCCAGTATTCTTGCCTGAAAAATCCCACAGACAGAGGAGCCTGGTGGGGCTACAGGTTATGGGGTCAAAGAGAACCAGACATAACTTAGCAACTAAACAGCAACAAATCAGATGAGAAGGGGGCGTGTGGAGATGCTGACCTGCTTTGAAATGGAAAATTCTGGCTTCAACTTTGAAAATCAGCGGTCTGTCCAAGAGTCTAGGGGCAGCCAAGCCAGCACATGGGGAGGACAGGGACTCTCCAAGGCGCCAGCCTTGTGGCGCAGCCCCACCTGGTCTCAGCCCCAGCCCCTGCCAGCAGTGCTGACCACGCTGCGCGGCTCACTGGGGCCTGTGTGGGGATGACTAGACATCCTTTTCTAAAGAGCTGCCAACTCAACCCCCTCTCTGTTGAAGGTCACCCTCCCTTAGAGAGACCTGGTTTTCTGGAATCCCTCAGTTCCTACAGCTACAGGGAGACTATGTTTCTTTTTCCTTCATTCAAACATCACCTTTCATTCTCAGAGAATATTTATCAGACACCATTCTGTTCAGGTGAGCTGAAATATCTATCCAGAGACAGGCCTTTAAGAAGGAATGTCATCAGGAAAGGTGTAGGGAACGCTGACTTTTAACCCTCAGTGACGGAAAAATACAGAGCTTCACAGAGTCACCGGTCAAGTTCAGTATTTGATGTGTTCTTAGCAGGGAGTGGCTCGAGACTACAGTGACTCAGAGCCGTACTGCAGGCCCCAGAGAGTGAATGAAGTCCCTGCAGACGACCCCACGGACCCCGCTCATCCACGGGGATTCGTTCTGACACTGTGGGCTTCTCAGGTGGTGCCAGGGGTAAAGAACCCACCTGCCAATGCAGGAGACGCAGGTTCGATCACTGGGTCTGGTGGGGAAGATCCTCTGGAGGAGGAAACGGCAACCCACTCCAGTATTCTTGCCCGGAAAATCCCATGGACAGAGGAGCCTGGCGGGCTACAGAGAGTCAAACATGACTGAAGTGACTTAGCACGCACTCTACAGCGTATTCAGAGAGCCTGGGTGACAGGACGGTTTAACTTTGACATTCACCAAGAGGGAAGGAATAGAAAGAGCAGGGGACACAGAAGAGGCAGGTTAACCAGATGTAACAGACTGACTAGGCAGCTTTGAGAAGTAGCTTCTGTCACTGTAGTCAGGGAAGCGCACGGGTCTTGCTAACTCAGAGGGAAAGAAAGGTCGGGCTGGCTCCTTCCCGTTTCCAGCAGAGAGAGCAGGAGATAAGCCGCGCTGTCTCCGTGGCCCCAGAGGAACTGCATCTGGCAGCCCCTCTCCAGGACACTGCTGGGGGACACAGCCGGGCTCCCAGCCGGAGGCAGACCTTCCGGGCTTAAAGCTCAGCTTCGTGAACGGCCAGGGCCAGATAAGCACCCTTCTCTTCCTTTCTTTTCTTAAAAAAGTAGGCAAGGACCAGCTCTCTGCTAGCCTCACAGACATAAAATGAGCACTGGACAGATTGAGCCAACCTACAGAACAGGAAGGCGAACAAACAAAAAGGCAAATTCAGTCCTGACATCAGATCTACAAAGGCACACACTCGTGTTCATCTCCAAGAACCTTAAGGAGGTCCCCCTCTGTGACCAAGGCCTGGCTCTCCGCGTCAGGCGGCACACCCTTAGCACGGGCCTCTCCTGTGTCAGCCGCCCTGGTGACAGGTGTTCGGGGCTCTCCCGGCACCGTGATGGAAGGACAGCACAGAGTCCAGCAAGGAAAAGTGGGCGCAACCCAGCAGATCCGCAACAAGTCCTGCTTCCATTAATATCTTGGGGAAAGGAAAGAAGTGGGAAACCCTACTTTTCCTGACCACCCTTACAAAACATGCTTTTTAGGTAGCGCCTTCCTGCCCTGTCGTGTCGACCCTTTACGGCCCATGGACTGCAGCCGGCCAGGGTTTTCTGTCCCTCGGCCTTCCCGGGCAAGAATACTGGAGTCGGCTGCCACTTCCTTCTCCATTTCTAAACGGCACAGGTAACAAATCCAGTTTCAAGGACTAGAACCCCCTTATGTCTTCGTTTTCCGATTCTTACTTGACATTTCCTATGAAGACGGCAGGCGCCTTTGAGCCCGTCTCACTCCACGAACACGACTCGTCTGGGGGGCTGCCCCTCCCCAGCTGAAGTCAGCCTGGCTGCAAGTGCGCCGCCTACGGAGCGGGGCAACAGGCTGCAGACTAGCAGCTGGGGACACTGCCCCTCCCCAGGTGGGGGGGCGCACCGAGCCAGCCCCGACCCCAGCTGCCCCTCCAGGGCGGGTGTTACCACGCAGGGAGGAGGGCAAGTCTGTCAAACTGAGACAGCAGGAAGTTAGCTCAGGGAACACCCAGAGAAAACTTAAACATATTCTAAAATGACCAGGCGAGAGGGGTGTCCCTGGTGGTCCCCTGGTCTGGATTCCATGGGGATGAGGTGGGAGGGAGGTTTCGGGGGGAGATGTGTATATGCAGGGCAGAAACCAGCCCGACGTGGTAAAGCAATTACCCTCCAATTAAAATAAACTAAAATTAAAACCTGAAGAACACCGCTGTCCCGAGCTAACACTATCTAAGTTACAACCAACAATAAGATAACAGGTTGGTATAGGCCCGCCGCGGTCAAATACAGGTAACAACTGTAACAACTGTAACAAGCAGTTAGCTCCCTGCAGATGCACTTATATTTGACATGGCTTTTGTGAACTAACATGTGTCAATATAATAGGGGACTCATCAAAGGGGTCTGGTTTAACTCCCCAAAGCAAAGCAGAGCACAGGGGCTTCCTGGTGGTCCAGCGGTTGGGAGTCCCAGCCCCCAGACTGCAGGGGGGCACAGGCTCCATCGTGGTCAGGGGATGCTAAGATCCTGCAAACTGAGTGGCACAGTCGGGGGGGGGGGGGAACAGAACAGCACATGTTCACTGCTATAATTTGGCTTGTAAATCCTCAATTTCAAATGTTAAGGAAGTTCACAGGACAGACAAAAAATGGCTAAAATGTGTTGGAAAAAGTGCTTGACCTCACACAGGAGATGAAACTTGAAAGAAGCCCCTTTCGTCTGCCAGAGCAAAACAGAGGATTTATTTGTGTCATCCAACATTGGTTAAGAGTGAAGAGAAAGTGGTGCTCTCACACTGATACTGGAATACAAATTGGAACCTTTCTGGAGAGCAACTTAGCTGTGCTTATTAAAGTTTAAAATGTATCCACACACGTCTAAGTATCTATTGCAGACATGCCTATACTAGAGCCCAAGGACACTGACAGCTTCATTTGCTAAGAACTTAGAAACAGTGAAAATGTCCCTCATTAGACACAGGTGAACCAGTTTGATGCTTCCACACATGCAACTAAATAAGGCAGAACCGATGTTCTGACAGAGAAGCATTTTCCCATACCCACTGCCTACCGCTGGAAAAATGTATAAGAGTGACTGAAAATGCAGGTCTTTTTAAAAGTATGTGTAGTTTAGTGAATGCATGGATGTCTGAAGTTATGCCTGAGGGAAAAGAAAACAAGGATACAATTTTATTTTTATACAGTGTTTGTACAATTTATGAGCATCCCTTTTATAACTGAGATAAAGGGGGCGATGCTGACGTGGGGCCAGTAAGCTGCTAATCCACTAAAAGCTCCACAGACGCTCTCTGGGAACCTACTCGGGTCCTGCCGTGGTCAACACACCTGCTCTCCAATTTCAACAACAAAACCTGCAGGTCTGAAAGTGGTCAACTTTATTATCCTGGATTCTCTGTCTGGAGAAAATGATTATTTTTTTAATAATATACCCACTTCCTCTTGTACATTATTTAGGACGTTTAGTAAATACCTTTCCTTCTGAGTTTCCATAGGTCTCCACCCAAGCACATTACCAAAAGTGAGGAGAAAGAAATCACACCAGCCCAGAATCACAAGGCTATACATTCTTATACTCCACATTGAAAGACTTCAAATGCCGCCTCTGAAGCTCAGGTCCACAACTCTGAGGACTGGAAAGAGTCATGTTTCCTTTTGTCTCCGAGGCACACGCTCATTCTTTTTCAAAGGACTCTCCTGATTACTCAATGTCATTCTCCAAACAAGTTTATTCAACAGGGGTGTTAAGCACAGTGTGAAGAAAGGTGGAATGCTGATGGGTAATGCCGTAAAATATGTGCATCTAAAAATGTTGAGAAAACCTATATAACAAACACACTCACAAGTGTGTGGAAGGTTTTGAAAGGCGACCAACTTACTAGCACAATTTTAAAGTTATAAACAATACACCCTGCGTGTCTCTACCGCGCTTAATATTAAACAGTGTTAGGATAATATTTTCCAGGCTAGAATGTACTTTTTCCACTTGCCCTAATAAACCAAAGCCCAGATGGGAAATGTAACCAGGACTAAGTAAACATAATATAGACAGTGAGGAGAGCTAATGACCTAGGATGCCTTCACGAGCAATACAGCATTCAAAAAAAAAGTTTCAACAAGCAGAGGGTATGAAAAGCTGGGCATTTGGAGTGTGTGAAATAATGCACCTTCAGAGAAGAGATGCGTCTCTGTGGATGCGGCCCAGAGTGTGAGATGCTGTCAGAAAGCTGATGTGAGGGAAAGCCGTGCCTCATGCAGCAGCCTTTCAAACACGCAGACTTGATTCTGGCTGACAGTCCGTCATCAAAACCCCCAGGCATCTTGCCAGCGTGCTGTAAGGCCCCCAGTGAGAAGTCCAACCCGGTTCGTAGGTAAAAGACGAGCCAAAACAGGAAGAAAAGCCACACAAACACAGAGCGATTCCATCTTTTTCTGAACACCCACAGAGACAGCAGTTTCTGACAAGAACGTTCTTGGCAAAAACATAAAAGTTACAGGGAGGTTTTATCCCCCCGAAGAAACAGGCAGGGCTACACGCAGATCACCAGACGGCAGCGAACTGTCTGGTGCCTCCCCAGGCCCAAGGCTGCGGCCTCACGTTTCGGAAACGTCTAAACGTGCGTGCGCTTTTTTATCAAATAAAAGATGACTGGGAACACTGTTCTGGTCTGGGGTGCTTATTTCTTGTCGTACTTGGAAATAAAATCCAACATGGCAGCTTACCTTGGCACTGGAAGCCTTGTTTCCCAAACCCCCTGAAAAACAAACAAGAAAAATGTCTCATTTTCTGTTGACACCACATCTTAAGCCAGTTATATGACAAAGCATTCTACAGAGGTAAAAGTTTGCACATGAAACCCAATGATTTGACAGGAAAACATGCCTAAACAGCTCAGAGTGCAGAGTCAAGTCAACTCTGAAAAGATCAGGCCTCCAAAGTTTCACCGAGCTCATTTCAACGTATTCAAGGTTCTTGCCAGGTTTGTTTGTTTGTTTCCCTAACATTTTATCAGTACTTAATTTAAGAACATGACTATAAAGTTGTTGGCTACAATATTCAAATAACAAGAAGAACTTTATGGTTAAAAACCAAATCTACAAAGATGGCTGAATTTGGTCCCTAAAGACCAACTGAAAATCTTTTCGCCCTAAAAACAAGCAAGTGGCTTCATCATTTGTTATGAAGTATTATTTACCTAGAAATTACCACGTAGCATCACTCTTAACACTAAATTTTGGCTTAAAGGAGACAGATTTTACAGTGTCATCCTTATTGTTTGCATGTGAGATTATGATCTGATTTTACTGTGAACCAACAGCATTCAAAGCACATTCAGAAGCTATATTGCTCTTGTAAATTACTTTAGAGAATTTACTCTCTAAGCAGAGAACTCCGACATGGACATTAAATTGCAAACACCATTTCAACTAGGATGAACTACATTAAAATTCTCAGAAGGTTATGAGTCATAATCTCTTGCTTTACATAGCATTTTAAATTTACAAAGCACTTCACATATCTTTACAATTAACTTAGTCACTCCCCACCCCCCAAAAAATGTAAATGCAAACAGTTTTAAAATATCAGTGCTTTAATATTTGAGTTGTAAACCAGGGAAACAGAGATGAAAATTGAAAAATTAAAACCACGGCTAGACCATGCTAGGGAATATTTTCCTGGAACTTCCAAGGGGTCGCTCTGCAGCTAAGTGGAGAAGAGGAGTATCGACCACGGGGAAGAAGAGGACAAGGAGGTCTTTATTTCCACTTCATGCTACACCTGGTGACCCAACAGGCCACAGCAGTTCACAGCGGCTAACAAAGGACAGTGGAAAGTCTGCAGCGAGCCTGGGTGTATATGTTGCAAGTCTCTTTCCTACCTTGCCTTCGTCCTACAAAAGTAATGGCAGTCTCTTCTGTTCTAATGGAACTCCACAGCTGACAGGAGAGGCTGAAGACCTCCCCTTAACTAAACGCAATCTCTCTGCCTTGAGGCTGAAGGAACTGACTTTAAGCAGTCTTGTCTACACTGACCTAATCCTAGGAGCTCAACCGCTTCAGGCGCTGACTGGCTGTGCTTTATGCATAAGTGTGCTTTGGAGTGGATTTCTAAAAAGAAACGAAGACGTTAAGCACCTTATTAGCACATTTGTGGGGCCTTCCCTTAAAGATTCCCCCAGGTGTGAGTTCAGATAGAGCCATCCTTCCGGGAGAAGTTAAGCACCTATTAATTAGCACGTTTGCGGGACTCGCCCCGCGCGGTGCACTCAAGCCGCGCTCTCCCAAGAGCCCCACAGACCGAGGAGCCACACAGCGGCTGGGCAGCCCCCGGCGCCGCTGCCCCGGGTAGGGGCGTTAAGGAGGCCTCGACGGCTCTGACCTGGGGGCCGGGGGGCTGCCTACACAGCGGCGCGAGATGGAATGGGTGGGGGTTGTCTGGCGACGTAAGAGGGAAAACACTAAAGCTTCTGCAAGGGAGGCATAGTTTCAGCTTTCTTAAAACCACCGGGGAGGGGTGTCATCAACCTTTTGAAAGTCAGTCAAAGTCATCACCGCCTCACCCGGCACCAAGCACACGCGCGATTCCCTCCGGCTTGGAGGGATCGCAGCCCCGGCGCGTAAAAGCGCGGCCCGGCGGACTCCGCTGCCTGGAAGTTACCTGGGCTCGGCGGCCGCGGCCCGGCGGGCAGCCCCGGGCAGGCCCGAGTCCACTCCGGAGGCCGCCCGCGCCCCCGCCCCGCCGGCCGGCCGCCGCCCTCCCCGCGCCCGCCTCAACAGTTGGCCGCCGCCGCGCCCGGCCCGGGCCGCCTCCGAGTGTCAGTCCCGGGGAGGTCCGCGCGCGGGCCCGGGCCGCCTGCGGGGCCGCCTCCGGGCCTCCGGGTCCCCCGCTCTCCCGCTCTCCCGGTCCCCCGGTCTCAGGGTCTCCAGGTCCCCGGGTCTCCCGGTCTCCGGGTCCCCCGGTCTCAGGGTCTCCCGCTCTCCCGGTCCCCCGGGTCTCCCGGTCTCCGGGTCCCCGGGTCCCCGTGTCCCCCGGTCTCCCGCTCTCCCGGTCCCCCGGGTCCCCCGGTCTCAGGGTCTCCCGGTCCCCGGGTCTCCCGCTCTCCCGGTCCCCCGGTCTCAGGGTC
>ML663574.1:551392-569078 GCA_007570785.1 Antilocapra americana
TGTGTGTGCTCACAGGTGTAAACAGGGGCACCACATCTGTGCCCTAAATAAGCCTGTGTGTGTACTCACAGGTGCAAACAGGGGCACCACGTCTGTGCCCTAAATAAGCCTGTGTGTACACGCAGGTGTAAACAGGGGCACCACATCCGTGCCCTAATAAGCCTGTGTGTGCTCACAGGTGTGTACAGGGGCACCACGTCTGTGCCCTAAATAAGCCTGTGTGTGTGCTCACAGGTGTAAACAGGGGCACCACGTCTGTGCCTTAAATAAGCCTGTGTGTGCTCACAGGTGTGTACAGGCACATACATGGTGAATGTTCATTTAAGTCACTCTCTCTGGGTGGCTGGAGTATAAACACTCTTCTGATCTGGAAGAGAAGCCTTCGGCCCAGGACTCATGTTTTGAAAGGGCATTAAAAGTCACATTTCTAATGTCACCAAAAGAAAGTATTTATTACTTTTAACACAAAATGTTGTACTGTTGTTGCATGGAGTAGAGATAGTACCGATTTGAATATGGAATGTTTGAGAAGTGTGTTTCCAGCCAATGACCCTCAGCTCTTCCGTAGCCCCGGTCCACTACTAGAAGTTAAATTCCTGAGTGGACTGCCCAAGGACGCTTCTAGGTGTCTAGGATTTCTGCTTCCTCCACAAAGCATTTTTCCTCCACTTTCTCCCAGTTTTCCTACAGCAGACATGACACAAACCAGACAGAGGATCAGAAAACTTGGGTTGGAGTCCAAGCTTCAGCACTTACTGATTTGTGTCATTGGGGTAAATTAACTTCTCCAAGTCTCTCTCCATCTAAAAATGGAGCTCCATAACTACCCTAGGATTTCCTTGGGAATTTAAGCAGATGATACATATGTATAAATGTATATAAATGTAAATAAAACCAGATGATGTGCAGTAAGTCCTAAAGTCTCAAACAAATGCAAGGTAGAGTGGTCTCAGAGAATCCCATAGAGAGAAGAGCCTGGAAGGCTACAGTCCACAGGATCACAAAAAGTCGGACACAACTGAAGCAACTTGGCACATACACAGTTTATTTAAATCAATCCTGTATTAAACAAAACTGTAAACATGTTTAAAGCTAAATAGCTAAGTCCTCTAAAACAAACTGGAAGACAGGCAAACTGGGAGACTAAGGCAAGAATGGGCGGGCCTTTCACAGGGCATTCAGCTGCCTTCCCAGGGGGCTAGGACTGCTCTGTGCGGGGGGTGTAAGAGTCAGTTTAGTTCCAAGCAAGGAGCCCCACTGGTGGTCCAGTGGTTAGAGTTTCACCTTCCAATGCAGGGGTGCAGGCGGCGCTGAAATCCCGCAGGCCTCGTGGCAAAACACCAAAACGTACAGCAGAAGCGATGCTGCAACAAATTCAATGAAGACTTTAAAGGTGGTTCACGTTAGAAAAAAAAAAAGTTTAGTTCCAACCCCAAAGCACTCCAGGGCTCCAGCTGCGTGGCCGGCCCTTCACTAGACCCAGGGATCTGTACAAAAGGAGAAAGGCGCGCTCCCAGCCCTCTGGGAGCTCAGATCCTTCCTGACGTCCCCCAGGTGGGGCGAGCTCAGGCCAGGAGAGGAATCTCACTCAGAGAAGTGCTGTCCAGCAGGCGAGAGGTGAGCTGAGAGAGCTGTCCTTTGCTTCCCTTGCCCCTCAGTGGACCTGAAGCAAAATCCGATCCATGACCCCCAGCCAGACTTCTCAGCCCCCCTGCTTTCTTCTCCCCCCACATTCACCCTGACCGCCCCCCTCAACAGCCTCTCAGCAGCCACACACCCCAAGTACCCCTCCGGTGCCCCCACCCTGTCTGGCTTCTGCTCCTCCCCTCCCCTTTATGGTTTGCTGTGCTGTTTATTTCACATCACTTTCAGCAAAAGCCCCTCCACCTCTCCCTTCAGGGTAAGGCTTTCCAAACTCCTCTTATGATTTTGCATCACAAAAGGCCTAGCAACCAGATTTTTAAAGGGTAAGCTGGGGGACTTCCCTGGTGGTCCAGAGGTCATGATTTCCCCTTCCATTGCAGGGGGTGGGGGTGTCTTCCCTGGTCAGGGAACTAAGACCCCACATGCTGAGCAGCCAAAAAACCAAAACACAAAACAGAGGCAACATTTTAAACAAATAAAGGCTTCACAAATGATCCACATGAGAAAAAAAAATTGTTTTAAATCTTAAAAAAAGAAAAAGGGGTAGGTTGGCCTGAGCGTGAACGCCAGGGTGGCTGAGCGGAAGGAAAATGCTGGCGATTTACTGGACTCCTCTCCCTTTGTTTAGCAACGATGCTGGGTCCTGGAGTGTTCACATATTGTCTGGTGTTCCCCGTATGTATCTCTGCCTTTGTGTAACTTACATTCTCTTCGGGGATTTGAGCAGGAGAGGGAGGTCTGTGGACACTGCCACCCAGGAAAATGTAACCCCAGGAAACGTGAGCTCACTTCTGCTCTGAAGTCAGCCATCATCTAAGAAGCACGCGTGTGACTACCTTCAGCATGCCGATGTTGTTTTGGTTTGGATGTTTCCTGCTGTACGCAGTCACAGAGTGAAAACAGCCCTTCTCCCACCAGTGGGCACAGGCCAAGGATCCCAGCAGAACCTGGAGAGGCTGGTGGCAAGGTATGTGCCCTGAGGTTTACTTAGGGAAATCAGTAAGCGAGGTGGAACGCCAGCTTCCCCTTGGGAGGAGTGTTTCACAAGAGCCGGTGCAGCGATGACAGCCTGGTTCTTCTGAATGCACGCTTAATTTTTTTTGGCAAACTGTACAGTCTGCGATTGTTCCTGTGGTTGGTATAGCCTTAGAACCGTCTCCAAAAGCCTTGGGGTCCATCCAAACGTCAGTCAGATTGCTTTGTGGAATATGACTCCAAACAAGCAGGAAGGATAGAAGAAGCATTCAGAAACACCAGGAAACCTGCCCTCAGCACCAACGCTCAGGGACTGAACAGGGGTCAGGGCGGCAGTGAACAGAACTCACGGGCAAGTCTGGCTCAGCCTCTTGTGGGGCCGCTGCTCCTTTCCCTTGGGTCCTGTCTGTGCCCTCCGAGAGTCTCTGTTTCCTCCGTCTGTGGAAGTTCTGGAATCAAATCCCGCTGACCTTCAGAGCCAGATTCCCCGGGGATTCCCAGTCCCTTTGCTGGATCCCTAGGCTGCGATATCCGTTGTGGGGCCTAGACCCTTCGCATCAGTGCGAGAACCTCCTTAGTCTAAGTGTTCTCCAGTTTGCAGGTCGCCCACCTGGTTCTGTGGTAGGGCTGATGGTGACCTCCTCCACGAGGACTCTGGAAGATGGTGACGGACAGGGAGGCCTGGCGTGCTGCAGTCCACGCGGTGGCAAAGGGTCCGACGCAGCTGAGTGGCTGAACAACAGTACACAGAACAGGGTCAGAGGTGGGAGCTGGTCAAAGCTTGCTTGGAGGGGCTTTAAAGAGAGGGGAAGAAGAGAAAGAAGTCAGAGAAAGGGGTACTGTTGCAAACAAGACTTGTTTTTTTTTTTAAATGGAGGAGGGTGGTCTAAATACATTTTTGATAGGAAAACAACGTCATACTTGTATGATGATGGGCATGACCCTGGAGATGGGACGTGAAGTGTGAAAGTGATAGTTGCCTAGTCATGTCTAGCTCTTTGTGACCCCATGGGCTATAGCCTACCAGCCAGGCTCCCTGTCCATGGAATTCTCTGGGCAAGAATACTGGAGTAGGTAACCATTCCCTTTTCCAGGGGATCCTCCCAATCCAGGGATCAAATCCAGGTCTCCTGCTTTGCAGGCACATTCTTTACCATCTAAGCCACTAGGGAAGCCCAGAAAAAGGAATACTAAACAGACACATCAAATAGTTATGTTGACTAAATATGACTGATAGGTATTGGGGAAGAAAAAGTTTTCCTCTGCCCTCTTGGGTTGAGTGAGTGATGAGGCATGTGAATTAAATTAATGCAAGATAACAGGAGAAAAGGCCAATTTTTATTCACATACACAGAAGCAAAGACACAATGTTACTCAAAGGTGTGGTTAGAACTGTGGGCTCATAGTCCATCTTACTAGGGGGAGAGAGGGGGACCAAAGGGCACTTATGTAAAATCAAAGATAAATGGGCTCTTTGAGAAATATGTCTCTTTGTGATAAGGTCTCTTTAGGTGATCTCTTATCCCAGTGGTTCCATCTCCAATGATAAAAGTTGTGAACCTCCCAGGGAGGGGATTTATGACAGCTGAGTTCTTTGGCAAGGCTCTGCTTTTGGACAGATAAGGGGAGTTCAGGGAAAAGCCTTCCTGCCTTTAGATTCTCAAGTGACTGCGGCTCCAATAGCTTTAATGCCACAGGGGCCTGGTGACACAGCGACTGTTAGTTAAAAAACAGCCGAGCTCCACAGGCCTTCAGGAGAAAAGTCCTTTCCTGGTGTCACAGTGCCAGATTTCTCCTTTGGGATGTCTGGTGATGACCTTGGCTGAGTGAAATGGTCATCGCCAACGGTAGGTCAGCTTCAGTGGCATCTCTTCGGTGGGTAAACGTCCTTCACCTCAGAGATCTAGAGCTAACTCTATCACTGATACATTAAACCTACAGGGTTTGCATTTGCGTTTAGAAACTGTGTACATTCGTTTTCAGAGAATTTGGCATATTAGAAGATTTAATAGATTCTAGTTTAAAATGTGTAACTGCATCAGGGGTATGGGCTGTGATTTTAAGTTGCAATCTCTCTCACTTTGTAAGAAGCATGAAAACACTAAGAGGCTCTTAAGACTCACCAGGCTTTCTCCCGTACAGTTTTATTGGGATATAATTGACATAGCCTCTCAGTCATGCCTGGCTCTGCCACCCCATGGAGTATAGCCCGCCAGGCCCCTCTGTCCATGGGATTCTCCAGGCAAGAATACAGGAGTGGGTTACATGCTGGCCTCCAAGTTATCTTCGCAGCCAAGGGACTGAACCCATGTCTCCTACACTGGCAGGTGGATTATTTACCGTCTGAGCCCCGAGAAACGGGAGAAACACAGTACAATGATTTGACTTACATATACCATGAAATGATTATGACAAGTTAAGGAGCATCCATCTTCTCACTTAGCACCAGTTTTGTAAGTTGAAATTTCTAGATTTATGAAACTAAGGTTTTAAATCTTGTTAAGGGGAGCTTTGTTTGTTAGGGAATCAGGTGTTTATTATTATCCATTTTTTATTTTCTTATGCGTCTCTAAGTTCAGTATCAGTTCAGTCACTCAGTCATGTCTGACTCTTTGCGACCCCATGAACCGCAGCACGCCAGGCCTCCCTGTCCATCACCAACTCCCGGAATCCACCAAAACCCATGTCCATCGAGTCGGTGATGCCATCCAGCCATCTCATCCTCTGTCGTCCCCTTCTCCTCCTGCCCCCAATCCTTCCCAGCATTAGGGTCTTTTCCAATGAGTCAACTCTTCGCATGAGGTGGCCAAAGTATTGGCGTTTCAGCTTCAACATCAATCCTTCCAATGAACACCCAGGACTGATCTCCTTTAGGATGGACTGGTTGGATCTCCTTGCAGTCCAAGGGAGTCTTAAGAGTCTTCTCCAACATCACAGTTCAGATGAATCAATTCTTCAGTGTACAGCTTTCTTTATAGCCCAACTCTCACATCCATACATGACCACTGGAAAAACCATAGCCTTGACTAGATGGACCTTTGTTGGCAAAGTAATGTCTCTGCTTTTCAATATGCTGTCTAGGTTGGTCATAACTTTCCTTCTAAGGAGTAAGCATCTTTTAATTTCATGGCTGCAGTCACCATCTGCAGTGATTTTGGAGACCCCCTCCCCAAAATCTGATACTGTTTCCACTGTTTCCCCATCTATTCCGCATGAAGTGATGGGACCAGATGCCGTGATCTTAGTTTTCTGAATGTTGAGTTTTAAGCCAATTTTTTCACTCTCCTCTTTCACTTTCATCAAGAGGCTTTTTAGTTCCTCTTCACTTTCTGCCATAAGGGTGGTGTTGTCTGCATATCTGAGGTTATTGATATTTCTCCCGGCAATCTTGATTCTAGCCTATGCTTCCTCCAGCCCAGCGTTTTTCATGATGTACTCTGCATGTAAGTTAAATAAGCAGGGTGACAATATACAGCCTTGACGTACTCCTTTTCATGTTTGGAACCAGTTCCATGTCCAGTTCTAACTGTTGCTTCCTGACCTGCATACAGATTTCTCAAGAGACAGGTCAGATAGTCTGGTATGCCCATCTCTTTCAGAATTTTCCACAATTTCTTGTGATCCACACAGTCAAAGGCTTTGGCATAGTCAATAAAGCAGAAATAGATGTTTTTCTGGAACTCTCTTGCTTTTTTGATGATCCAGTGGATGTTGGCAATTTGATCTCTGGTTCCTCTGCCTTTTCTAAAACCAGCTTGAACATCTGGAAGTTCACAGTTCACGTATTACTGAAGCCTGGCTTGGAGAATTTTGAGCATTATTTTACTAGCGTGTGAAATGAATGCAATTGTGCGATAATTTGAGCATTCTTTGGCGTTGCCTTTCTTTGGGAGTCTCTAAGGTGACTTGCAATAAAAGAGAACCATTTGTAAACTTTAAAAGCTTAAGGAAGAACTATGTTTTTATATCTGGTTTTAGCTAATTGAACATGGATGTTAAAAATAAATCCTTCTGAATGTTTTTCTGGGCAAAACAATAACATAGGTGACCCTCAGGGTCATAAAAAGTCCCACTGACAGTTCCATGTGTAATTTTCTCATACCCACATTTATACAGGGATTTTTTTTTTCTGTCCTTTTAAAAAATTTACTTATTTTTGGAGCGTCAAGATGTGTGACTTCACCAAGGATCAGACCGCAGAGTTGAAGGAGGCCCTCCAGCTGTTTGACCGAACAGGGGATGGCAAGATCCTGTATAGTCAGTGTGGGGACGTGATGAGGCCCCTGGGCCAGAATCCCACCAACGCCGAGGTGCTCAAAGTCCTGGAGAACCCCAAGAGTGATGAGATGAACGTGAAGGTACTGGACTTTGAGCACTTCCGGCCCATGCTGCAGACTGCGGCCAAGAACAAGGGCCAGGGCACCTACGAGGACTATGTCGAAGGCCTTCGGGTATTTGACAAGGAAGGGAACGGCACCGTCACGGGTGCTGAGATCCGGCACGTTCTCGTCACACTGGGTGAGAAGATGACAGAGGAAGAACTAGAGATGCTGGTGGCAGGGCATGAGGACAGCAATGGCTGTATCAACTATGAAGAGCTCATCTGCATGGTGCTGGATGGCTGAGGATATTCCCAGTGTGCGTGGATACGGCACCTTCCTTGTGGGAGACTGTGTATGTAGCCTGGAGGCCTCCTACGTTCTCTTGTCACAGTATTTTCCCCAGATTCTCTCTCTTGAATGATGCCTGCCATCAGCATTCACCAAATAAACTTGTTCTCTGCTCTAAAATAAACAAATAAATAATTTGCTTCTTTTTAATTCGGGGGTAATCGCTTTGCAGTGTCGTGCTGGTTTCTCTCCCTCTTTGCTGAACGTGCCTCCCACCCCTCCAGGTTAACAGAGGTCTGGGGACCAGCAGGAAGCCCGGGGTGGTCGCTGGGGTGCTGTGCACACACACACTACTGAGAGTTCCAGAGCTGCTTTCTGAAAAGTGTCCGTATTCAGGGTGAACTGGACTACAGCTGTCAAATCTTGATTCATTATCTTTGAAACCAGGTGTCCTTGATCATGAAATGGTTTGAGGGACTCCCCTGGTGATCCAGTCTAACCACTGTTAGACTCTGTGCTTCCATTTCAAGGGCATAGGTTTGAGTCCTGATCTGGGAGCTAAGATCCCATAAGCTGCAAAATAAAAGCAATGATATGTATCTATAAAAACTTCTTTAAAAGTTTAAAAATTATTTCAGCTAAACATATATTAATATATTTATAATAGATACATTAAATATATTGGCATAAATAATATTAACATATTTATGTATTTATTAACAGTATAATATGTTATTTAAAGATATATTAAATCTACCATAAATATATGGGATATAAATATATTATTAATAAAAATAATATGTATTTAGCTGAAAATATGCATATATATATATATATATATATACGCACACACAGACAGAGAGAGAGAAAAATGGAAATGAAGGCTCAGCAGTGATAAAACTCTGGCCTACCAAATTGCTCCACAGCTTTAGAAAATAAAGTCAGCGGAGTTCTGAAGGCATGCACTGCGTGGAGGCAGAAAGCCCGCTGTGTGATGAGAGCTGGTCTCCGGGAAGCACGCGCTCCAGGGCCGCCTGCTGAGGCCGTCACGTGACCGTGATTCTCGGCTCATTTGGACCGATGAGGCAGAAACTTGAAGCTTATAAACATTGTCTCCAATAAGTCCCTCTCGTTGACAATAAGCTAATTCAGCTCTCGATAGCTGCCCTGAGATGCTCTACTAACTTGAGAGGGCTCAGCTCTGGCCCAGGGTCCTTCTTAAGCTCTTCCCAGGCGAGTGTTAACTCCTTCGGCCCCATCCTTTGAGGCGGATGTTAATATTCCCCCCATTTAGCCTGTGCTGAGCCAGAGGAGACGGACTCACACGTCTCGCATTGCGCAGCCAGGCAGCGGCAGAGCTGGGGCGCCCCGGCCCCCGACCCACGCGCGCCCCTCCGCGGGCCGCAGTCACGACGGCGCCGCCAGCACCCCTCGTGCCGACCCCTGCGGCTGCACAGGCTTCCCTGGCGGCTCAGAGGGTACAGGATCTGCCTGCAGATGGGGCTGGTCCCTGGGCCGGGAGGATCCCCGGAGGAGGAGATGACTACCCGCTCCAGGAGCCTTGCCTGGAGAGCCCCTCGGACGGAGGGGCCCGGGGTCGCGGGGGGCGGGACACGACCCAGTGACCGACACACACAGGCCTGCGCAGAGCGGTTCTCCCAGCCTGGTCCTCGGCGCGGTGGAGGAGGCGGTTCTGCCAGGCCAGCAGATCCGGTGAGGAACGAGCGCGCCTGCGCACAGTGCGAACGCTGCCAGGCTCAGGGAGAAGCCAGCCTCGGTCCCGCGCTGCAGACACGGCTTGCGGGGACCCAACGCGCGCCACTCGAAGAGGAAGCAAACAAGCGAAACAATATTTCAAGGCGGCCTAGTTACCGTCCGTTTGCTAGATTCTTTTTCCCTTTCATCGAGTGTACAATGTTGCTCAGGGCACCTGGACTGGGTGAAGTGAACACAGACCCCAAACTTGATGCTTTGTGATGAAAACCAAGGTCCCCATCCTCAGGGAGCTCAAGGCCGGCTGGCTGTTGTCCAACAACTCAATCTTTCAAAGATGCTCTCTCTTCTCTTCTGACGGATTCCCCATAAATGGTCTTTCACACTGGGGTTTTCAGTTCTTATAATTCCCAATTCAAACAGTTAATCATCTTTAAACAAATACTAAGCTACTTTGCAGAACCATTAGCTGAAGAAATTCTTTATGAGATTAAAAAAAGGATTTATTAAAAATCATTCATAACACTTCTAATTTATTGTTTCATAAAGCTGAATTTTCAGACATAGGGTCTCTTTAAAAAGCATAGCTAGGGAATTCCCGAGCGTCAGTGTCGAGAACTTGGCCCTTTCACTACAGGGGCCGAGGATTCAATCCCTGGTTGGGGAACTAAGATCCCACAGGCCGCACAGTGTGGCCAAAAAAGAAAACAAATAAAATAACATGTGTATCCATTTCTACCTATACCAGTCTCTAGAAAACACTGAATTATCAAACTTCCCTGGTGGCTCAGAGAGTAAAGCATCTGCCTGCAATGCTGGAGACCCAGCTTCAATCCCTGGGGTGGGAAGATCCCCTGGAGGAGGAAATGGCAACCCACTCCAGGATTCTTGCCTGGGAAATCCCATGGACAGAGGAGCCTGCAGGACCACAATCCATGGGGTCCCAAAAGAGTTGGACATGCCTGAGCGACTAAACAGCAACAACAATAATGAAGGTGCTTCTGGGGTTTACACCAGGCAGGTCAGCTTGAGAGAAACAGCAAGGATCTGGTGACTCTGGGCACAAGGGATGTGCTTTTCAAAAATGTTTTCTGCTCGTGACCCTCTTGTGTGGGGGGGCGTTCTCTTTTTTCATTTAAACTAGTTTCTGTTGTTTTAAGAGAAGGCTCAGTGAGACACATGGTCAAATACAAATACTAGAGAGGTTTTTTTCTCCACCGCCTCCTCCCCCTTATCCCCCAGAGGTAATCTCTGTATACACTTGCCTTTTAAAGAAAAATATTCATGTTGCACAACTCAGGGTCTGGATCCAAGTTTTTAAAAAGTGAAAGACAAATGCTTCCGAGGAACTGCCCCACTCTCTTCTCTTTTTGAAAATATCAGCCATTGGTTCCATCAGACTCTTGGAAAGATTAACTGGTATCACAGCTTAAGATTTCTTTTCTACTTCCTGTGCAGCACAGGGAACTCTGCTCAATGTTATGTGGCAGCCTGGCTAGGAGGAGAATGAAGTGAAGTGAAAGTCGCTCAGTCGTGTCTGAGTCTTTGTGACCCCGTGGGCTACACAGTCCATGGAATTCCCCAGGCCAGAATACTGGAGCTGTTCCCTTCTCCAAGGGATCTTCCCAACCCAGGTCTCCTGCATTGCGGGCAGATTCTTTACCAGCTAAGCCACAAGGGAAGCCCATCTGTGAGAAAATGTATATATGTGTATGTAGGTCTGAGTCCCCTTGCTGTTCACCTGAAAACTATCACAATATTGTTAACCAGCTATACCCCAATATGAAATAAAACGTTAAAAAAGTTATCTTTTTCTAACTACATCAGATAATGTCTTTTCACATTCACTCAGTCTCGGAAGAGGTCAGTATATGTTGATTGATTAAATAAGTTGTTTTTGGTTCATTAAAGAGCTGTCTAATGAGGAAACAGTAAATAAGCATATAGCCATCACTCTTAACTTCCCTTACCACGTAGAGTATGTTCTAATGTGTGTGTGCGCAGTCACTTAGCTGTATCCAACTCTGTGACCCCTCTGGGACCGTAGCCCGCCAGGCTCCTCTGTCCCTGGAATTCTCCAGGCACAAATCCTGGAGTGGGTTGCCATTCCCTTCTCCAGGGGATCTTCCCGACCCAGGGGTTGAACCCTCATCTCCTGCGTCTCCTGCATTGACAGGCAGGTTCTTTACCACTGAGCCACCTGGGAAGCCTATACTCCAATACAAAATAAACAGTTTAAAAAAAAGAAATATAAGTTCCCTACTTGAGACGTGTATTTTGGGAATGGAAAAAAGAAAGGGTCATAAAGGAAAAAAATAAAAAGAAGACAGGAAGGAGACAGAGAGGACCAGCAGGAGAAAGAGTCAGGATCAACTTCTTTTTGTCCTGGAGATGGTCCTCGGGCTCGGGGCTCAGCAGGTACGTGTTTCAGGACCTGCTTCTCCCTCCTGCAGCTCAGCCTTTGGCCATTTCGTTCCTCATTAGCACCTTCCCCAGGAAGAAGAACAGAGAGTCACAGAAGCTCAGATCTGTCAATTCTGCAGTTATCAGGTCTTGCCAAGACCAAGCTGGGAGAAGAAAAGATGCAGCCAGAATACAAGCTGGGTCTGCGTGTGGATTTCCACTCTCTCTCTTTCTCATCTCTCTTGACTCGGATGTCTCTGTGCGGGAGTCTGGTTCCCATGTGTCCACCTCCCCACGGTCCACTCACGCTTAACCCTGGTCTGCTGTCCTCAGTGGCCCTCCACCCCCTGTCTGGTGCCTACCAAGCTTGCCCTTTCAACCAAAGTAAGCTCTTGGTTGCCAGATTGTATGGTCTTTTCTAACTCCGTGAGCGGTACTGGCACTGGTGTGGCTCAGTCATTAAGTCATGTCCAACTTTCTGTGACCCCACGGATTGCAGCACGCCAGGCTCCTCCGTCCTTCAGTATCTCCCGGAGTTTGCTCAGATTTGCGTCCAATGAGTTGGTGATACTACCCGACCATCTCATCCTCTGCCACCCGCTTCCTTTGCTTCAGTCTTTCCCAGCATCAGGGTCTTTTCCAGTGAGGACACTAGCAGTTCCCAGCTCCACTTGCCTCTTCCTCTGGGCGGTGCTAGTCTGGAGGCCATGCGCCCAGCTGAAAGCCCACATCCCCAGCCTACTTGGCAACAGGAAGTGTCCAGTGAGATGCAGGTAGGATTATGCATGGGGACGGGCAGCCTGGAAGGTCATTGGCCGAGTCTTGGCAGCTTGAACCTGGCTGCAACCTCCTTTTCCACTCAAACCTGGGGACTTGAGATGATTAAGGAAACATTTTCCTAGGACGTAGAGAGTTCAGCCTGATGGAATTCCCCCTCTTCCCTAAAGCAGGTGTGGGATAAATGTGCTGGCTGGGTGGGCGAGTGGGGGCATAGCTCCCCCTTTGGGGGCAGAGGAGAGTTTCTGGGTAAAACCTTGGGAATGACCCTGGCCTGTCCTTCCTGGTGGTGGGTGACATAGCCAGAGGTTGTAGAGCTTCCAGGAGCTGAGGGAGCAGGCAGGCAGGGAGCCAGGTATAGGACCCCACCCTCAGAAGCAGCCAAGGTCAGGCTGAAAGGGGGCACCTCTTAGTCAAGACAGGGTGGGAATGCCCAGGTCTCTGCCCTGGCTGGAGATTCTGAGGAAGGCCGGGACTGGGGGGCACCCTGACGCCTCGTCCAGGGCTGCACCTTTGGCAGGGCTGGACCAGGTGGGCGGCCCGCAGGGATGGGCGTGCAGTCCACACAGGGACCACGTGGGACAGCCTCCGGAGGGTGGGCCAAGGTCACTGGAGGGGCCTCATGCCCAGAACAGGGCCCCAGGGCTCCGCGAGTCACGTGGCATGGCCGCAGCCCTGCTGGCCGCGTTTCCCCGGTGACGCATCTCCCTGGTCCGTGTGTGTGGCCACTGCACAGGCTGGTCTGGGGGTTTGTGCCAACTCTTCAGTCATCTGCAGGAGAGGCTGTCTTCGACGTGAGGAACATCTAACAGACAACCCTCTGCAGAGCAGGGGAGTGTGCAGGAGTCGGGCAATTCCTGTGAATCGGGGCAAATTCTACTTCTCTTCTGAGCCTCAGTTTCCTCAGCTCTAAAATGGAAATAGTAAAGCTGCCGAGGTCATGCAGTTAAAGCAGCAGATCTCAAACTTCATCCATCTGAAGAGCGTTTATCTTGTTAAATTTTTATTAAATTAAAAAATTTAATGAATAATAATCATTTAACCTTGTTAAAATACAGATGGCAGAGGCCTGCCTCCAGAGTTTCTGACTTCATTGAACCAGGTGGGGCCTGAGAACTTGCATTTTGATTCTGAGGTGCAGCTTCTACAGCGTGTTGGGGGTGCGCTTCTAGGACCCCCCGGAAAACACCTGGCCTCTTCTGGGGGCTTGTGCACCCGGTTTTCACGAGTGCGCTTCCTTCCTCTTGTTCACACAATGGGCGTCTGTAACACAAGGCTTAGACTGATGACTCAGTTTCTGGCACACATGCTATTAATAATTGCTCGGTGTTCTGATATCAGCCTGGTGTGCAAGTAAGTAGCTGCAGTATAATATAATCTTTCTAGGAATAATAGTTGTTGTTGTTGCATGGTTGCTAAGTCATGTCTGACTTTGTAATCCCATGGACTGTAGCCCTCCAGGCTCCTCTGTCCATGAGATTTCCCAGGCAAGAATACTGGGGGGGGGGGGGGGTTTTGCCATTTCCTCCTCCAAGGGATCTTCCCGACCCAGGGATAGCTCCTGCATCTCTAGCATGTCTTGCATCAGCAGGCGGGTTCTTGACCACTGAGCC
Organism: Antilocapra americana; assembly: GCA_007570785.1. Lineage (NCBI taxonomy): Eukaryota > Metazoa > Chordata > Mammalia > Artiodactyla > Antilocapridae > Antilocapra > Antilocapra americana. The sequence goes on from ML663574.1 coordinate 565,128, forward strand.
CCCTGCGAAGCCTTCCAGGCATAGTACCAAAGTACCAGGGATAGTACCATAGTACCAGGCATAGTACCAAAGTACCAGGCATACTACCTTCCAGCTTAGTACCAAAGCTAATATTTGTGCAGACTCTCATGAGTGTACTGTTACTTGATCGTCACCAAATCCTGGTTTTGCAGGAGAGGACGCTGAGGTTGATGGAGCTTAAGGAACCCGGTCAAACTCACACATCTGGTCCGTGGCCGAGCTTGGCCTCAGACACAGGTCTTCTGACCTTCAAGCTGGTGTTCTTCCCACACGTGCGGCCAACATCATTTTCTGTTGTTATTACAAACTCATAGGAAGGCAGGCTTGCCCGCTTTGCCATACACCTTTAATGAGGGGACTGATCTGCTGCCAAGTCCCTGAGTGCAAAGGCTTTACCGCTTCCAGCTCCGGGAGCAGCCAGAAAGCACAGGTGCGGCTGGTTTGGTGTTTGTCCCGAGGCACGTGTGGTCCTAACCAAGGACTCCGCAGCAGCTCCTTCCCTGAGAAATCCTGCCCGCCTGCGGACTTCCCGCTAACAGGGATGCCCCCCAACACCCCCTTCCTCGAGGACTATGTTAGCGCTGATGTGTCAAGGAGGAAAAGTTTGGAGCCATGTTCAATCAGCAAAATTGCTGGAAAGCACAAGGGAGTGACATTCCATCTGGGGGGGAAAAGGAGAGCCAGCCACTCCTAGAGAGAGGAAGGCCCTGGGGCTGAAAGAGGCCTTATAGAGGTCGCTGGTCTCCTATGCAGGAGGGTGTGGAGCCAAAAAGACTCTCGTTTCGGTGCAACAGGGGATGGCAGCTTGACCATGAGGAGCAGGAGCAGGGTCAGCTGGGGAGGGGAAGAGGCCAGGACCACATGGAGCAGGCTGCCTCCCAGGCCCCTCCGCACGTAGGGCAACCCCGGGCACATCCCCAGCCTCTGCGCGCACCTCTGGGGGCGGCCGCAGGAATCAGCAGGGCTCTCACCCACAGAGCTGGTCAGCTCCCTGCCTCTGCCTGCTGGGGCCCCCTTGTGCGTCTTTGTCTTATTTTGCTGGGGCCATTACTTTGGTTTTCTTCCATCTTCCATCAGAACATTGTTCTATTTTAGAAACTTTAAATTTAGGATGGGGGTACAGCCGGCTACCAGTGTTGTGATAGTTCTGGGTGGACAGCAAAGGGACTCGGCCATACATATACGTGTGTCCGTTCTCCCCCAAACTCCCCTCCCGTCCAGGCTGCCACAGAGCACGGAGCAGGGTTCCCTGAGCTGTCCTCGGTCCTTGCTGGTTATCCGTTCCAGACAGAGCGGCGGGTACGTGTGGGTCCCGCACTGCCTAACTGCCCCTTCCCCCCGTTTCCCCCCATCACCCATAAGTCCGCGGAGCAACACTCTCATTTGGCGATGAGAATGCCGCAGCAGTGCTGCGGGGAGAGGGGTTGCTCAAGGTGGCCGTGCTGCGGGCTTTGCGGGCTTCCTGCGGCCTCAACTCCGGGGTCCAGCCTTTCCCAGGCCTCGTCTCCAGACTTCCCAAGGAGTCCGTGAGCTCCGGACACCCTTCCAGCTCATTCCGGGGTGCTCACGCCGGCCAGAATGGCTTGCCAGTTACTGGCAGCCCTGACTGATTCGCGTCTAGACTGGAGGCGGCGGAGGAGCGTCCGGTATGGTAGACGGTCGCCCTTTGTCATCTCAGATCCTGGGCCCAGACTTAATACCATGGATATGACTGCTTTTAGGCCAGATTCGGTCTTTCTTAGCAGCAGACTGAAACAGGTCCAGCTGGTGACGCAAGAAAGTGTGCTTTGGGCAGCGCCTGCTCTGGGGGCGGAGGGCGGGGCTGGGGGCCGTCTTCTCGCCCTCGCCCCCCGATCGCTGCGCAGTCGCTCTGAGAGCAGGGCCGCTGACGCCGGGTGCGAATCTGTCTGTTCCCCAAAGATGCTGAAAGTCGTCAGAGGAGAAGGGAGCCGTCTTGGCCTCCTAAGATCCAGCCTGGACGTCACGGGAGGATCGGGTGGGGAGCCCAAGAGAAATGCTCTTTCCACGCCCCACTCACTCTTCTTCCTGGGAGGGAAACAGCCCTGGGCATGTGTGTTCTCGTGCTGTTGTGCCCTACTCTTTCCGACCCCATGGACTGGGGCCCTCCAGGCTCCTCTGTCTGTGGGATTCTCCAGGCAAGAATACTGGAATGGGTTGCCATTCCCTCCTCCAGGGATCTTCCCAACCCCAGGATCAAACCCACGTCTCTTGTGTCTCCTGCATTGGCAGGCAGGTTCTCTACTATTGAGCTATCAGGGAAGCCCCATTGCTGGCACACTGTAGAAATCACCAGGCTGCAACAGCTGGGAAGGCATGTGAGGGGTGGAAATGGCCAGAGGGGTGCTCCCCGTTAGAGCATGCACTTGGGGGCCCCTGGCCTGCAGCACTTTCCCCCCAGTGAAGAGGCCTTTATGGGGGATGTTTTGAGGGCTCCCCCCTCCAAAGCAGTGATCCACGCCTGAGGATCAGGGACCGTATCTTGGCAGGGACCAGGGTTTATCTGCAGCATCTTGGAGCCCAAAGAGCAACTTGAAAGATGGGGACTGTCCTGGACAAAGGCCTTGGCCCCAGACTCCACCCCCAGGTTTCTAACACCACTGGAGCTGGGGAGAGCGGACCCTCCAGAATCTCCTGGGGCTGATTTTTCTGCCATTCACTCGGTAGGGCCCAAAGCGGTTGAACCTTGATTTTGAGATATACAGTGGTGGGACCCTTGGTGCAGAATTCATAGTCAACATGTAACGTTTTCGCTTGTCACTTGCAGGCTTCTCTGTAGTCAGTCGTCATACAGCCAAGTCAGTGCGTGAGTTTGCTCATCACAGAAGCAAGCTCTGCAAGCTGCTCTGGGCAGCAGGGCTGTGCTGTGTGTTTTTGACCAGACGGAGCTCCGTCTAAGCTTGATGTGGGTTTCTAGCTCTGGACTCTTTCCTCCGCTTGGTCTTTGGTGTCATCTCTTTCTGGCTGCTTGAGTCCCTTTCTTGATGCTTCACTCAGCATCACTCCCAGCTGGGCGGTAGTCCTCTCTTCCTGGCTCTCTGGGGGACTTCTGCAACCTCAGGACTGTGTCCCTAGCCCTCAGACCAAAACCTGAACTACTTGGGCGTCCATGAGTCCCCAGCCCACCTGCAGTGCCTCGTAGTCTCTTGGAGGAACATAAAAGTTCATCCAGGCCCTGAGCAGATGTTGGGAGGCTCTGGCAGAGGGCCAGGCACCTGTCTGTTCAACCGTCTTCCCAGACCATTCTGGAGTTCAGCCAGGCTCAGGGACCATTCTCCTGGCCAGAGATGCTCAGGCTGCCCACTTCCTAGCCACAGAAGAGAGCCAGTCAGGCGCCTCTGGGAAGAGTCTGGTTCTAGGGTCCAAGAGCCCACAGAGCTGAAATGCCTTCAGACTGGTGTTCTGTCCTGAAAGCAAGGGTGCTCCACAGCACTGAGCCCATGCTCCACAGTACTGAGCCCGTGCTCTACAAGTACTGAGCCTGTGCTCCACAGTACTGAGCCCCTGCTCCACAGTACTGAGCCCGTGCTCCACAGTACTGAGCCCGTGCTCCACAGTACTGAGCCCGTGCTCCACACATACTGAGCCCATGTTCCACAGTACTGAGCCCGTGCCCCACAAGTACTGAGGCTGTGCTCCACAAGTATTGAGCCTGTGCTTCACAAGTACTGAGCCTGTGCTCCACATGTACTTAGCCCATGCTCCACAAGTACTGAGCCCCTGCTCCACAGTAGTAATCCCGTGCTCCACAGTACTGAGCCCGTGCTCCACAGTACTGAGTCCATGCTCCACACATACTGAGCCCCTGCTCCACAGTACTGAGCCCGTGCTCCACAAGTACTGAGCCCATGCTCCACAGTACTGAGCCCATGCTCCACAGTACTGAGCCCGTGCTCCACACATACTGAGCCC
>ML663574.1:569088-610133 GCA_007570785.1 Antilocapra americana
AGGCTGTGCTCCACAGTACTGAGCCTGTGCTCCACACATACTGAGCCTGTGCTCCACAGTACTGAGCCTGTGCTCCACACATACTGAGCCCGTGCTCCACAGTACTGAGGCTGTGCTCCACAACAAGAGAAACCTGAGCACTGCACCTCGAGAAAGCCCATGTGCAGCCACAGACCCGGCGAAGCCACAAGTAAAGAAATAAATGACTCTTAAAAGAGCAATTTGACCAGGAGTTGCTGGTGGAGCGAGAGCCCCTCCCTGTCCACTCCACCCCAGCCCTCCCTACCCTGCCCCGCTGCACCCGCCCCACCCCAGAAGGTAGCCTTGTTTTTCAGAGAGCCCACCACCATGCAAGCTCCTTGAACTGCTGCTTCTTTATCAGCCGCGCCTTCCAGGAGGCTTGTCCGATGGTGCTGAGTGAGAGTGTGTCGCTGGTAGGCGTCACTTATGGCCCCGGAGCCACTGCACCTGCTCTGCCACCCACCGAGCGCTGATGGGCTTCAGGTCAGTCGCTCCTGAATTGCTGTCCTGCCGCTTGGGTCTGACCACAGAGGAGCCAGTAATGAGCCTAGACTGATGAGCTGTCAGGTAGAAGCATTCTTCCCTCTCCCCCGTGAGGCTTCGCTGACACCCCGGCGGAGCTGCGAATTACCCTGGTCTTGTCAGCGGCACTGGCTTCCCGTTGGCTGGCCTACTCAGCGAGTACCGGAGGGTGCTCCTGGGGACAGGGCCCTCACCTGCACGCCTTTGTCGTATTTCTCTGGAACTCCAGGCTCTGACAGGTGGTCTCCTAGCTCACCGTCTTTTTGTGACTAATTCAGTGAGCAAAACAAACAAACCCTGGCTAGGAATGTTGCCACAGCAACAAACATGACTGCTAAGGGACCGGTCCGCAGTCGCCTCAGTGACAGAGGGTGTTTGCAGGCTCTTCCGGGGCCGTCTCATGGGGCTGTGTGTGGGTGTTCGAGAGAGAGCGAGAAGGGTGGCGGGACGGGTCAGCTCCTTCGGGATTGTTACCTGGCATTTCAGAGACTCACATCTGCGTGTTAGGCCTCCTGCATGTCAGAGTCATGGCAGAGCCCTGGTCTCTCCGGGGGCACGTCCAGGGCTGGGTGCGGCAAGGGCTCCTTTATCAATAAAAGCGACACAACGGCAGGGGCGGGCGCAGGAGCCCAAGGCCAGCTTGGTCTGTGGTGGCGGTCGGTGTGAGGAACACAAGACTCTGTGCAGAAGAATTTCAGGAGGTAAAGAGTTCAGTACGATGTGGATGTACTTAAGTCTGTGGAACTACACACTTAAAAATGGTCAAGATGATGCATGTGTTATGTGTATGCATTCTGCCATAATTTTAAAATAAATAGAAATTTATAGAAAATTTTAAAAAATTTGCACAACTGACCCATACCTGGCTCCTGTTGGTGCCTCAAGAGCCCAAGCCTTTCTCTCTGGGACTGTTTCTTATCCAGAGTTCTCAGAAATGCACTTCACACCTCACCACATGCAAACCCACCATTATGATATGACAAGTTCAAGGCATTTGGAAGTGCTGACCTTTACACGAAAGAGCCCCAGAGCTTCCACATTTTCACCCATTTTTTCTCTTTCTTTTTTAAATTATGAAAGTATGATAACATGTTTTCAGAAGACTTGGAAAATACAGAACAAAGTTACATATAGTCCCACTATATATTGCAATTATTTTTAAGTAGGTAAATTAAGTTTTTAGTTGGAGTTTCAATATCAAACTCTCAAAAATTAATAGAATGAATATTCAGAAAAGTAGATAGATATAGTAGACCTGAAAAGCACCATGAACCAATTCAACATAAGATTTATACAATTTTCACACAACAGTCGGATACAAATTCTATTCAAGTCTTCATAGACTATAAGCTAGGAGACACTGGAACATATCCAGGGACATAACACAAGGTGCAAACACTTCATTCCCATATTTAAAAAAATTTGCTCACGCCATGTGGCTTGTGGGCTCTTAGTTCCTGGACCAGGGATGGAAGCAAGACCTTGGCCGAGAAAGCACCGAGTCCGAACCACCGGACCACCAGGGAGGTCTCAGCTCTCCATTTGTGCAGTAGCTCTCTCTGATCATAAAGTGATACAGTTAAAAATGCTTTCTAAGTTCCTTTTTAATAGTCTGTACTGTTTCCTTCCAGACTCAATCCGTTTGTTCCTCTCGGGTCCCGGCAACCAGCTCCTGGCAGCGGCTCTCTCGTTCCTTGTCTAGAGCTGAGGAACCGTGCAATCAAGCTTATTACAATTGTGTGTGAAGAGCAGGGTCAAGATAGATGAAAACTTGGCTGATCAATATCACTGTTAGGAGTTTCTAGAGGGTGACAGAAGAAGCTGTAGGCTGTGGAGTCAGATACGTGGATGTGTGTGTGTCTGTCGGTCGCTCGGTCGTGTCGGACTCTTTGCAACCCCATGGGCTGCAGCCACCAGGCTCTTCTGTCCCTGGGATTCTCCAGGCAAGAACACTGGAGTGGGTTGCCATTTCCTTTTCCAGAGGATCTTCCTGACCCAGGGAATGAACCCACCTCTTCTGCACTGGCAGGCGGGTTCTTTACCACGGTGCCACCTGGGAGCCCAAATCGTATTCGTTTGAACAAGTCACGTGACTTCTGGTCACAAGGCCGTGACTCCCTGGTCCTTCATCGGTCTGAGATAAATGACATGTAACAGATGGTCACCAATGAGATGACTGACACGGGACAGATATTCATCAAGCTCAACTTTCCTTCTTCCAGGCTGGATCTCTTCCTGTTCAGATTAAAGACCTAGTGTCCCTAGAAACCTCCAACTAGATGATTTTGTTCCTAAAACTAGGCACATCTATTCTCAGACACTTGACAAATAACACTGTCATCTGCTCAGGAGGAGCAGAAACCAACCTTGTAACAGGGTGTCAATTCAGCTCCTGTCTGGGTAGCTCAGGAGAACAGTCTCTTTAACCTCCCACCTGGTGACCTTTGAGGGCAATGACAGATTGATCACAAAATCTTCCCCTGCAGTTTAGAGGATGTTGTACAGGTGGGCACATTCACACTGGTGAGCACGTTCTCCATATATGTGGGCAGTGGGCTGGGGCCTGGGGCAGCTATCCATATAAACGGGGCTTCCCTGGCAGCTCAGCCGGTAAAGAGTCCACCTGCAATGCAGGAGACCCCGGTTCAGTTCCTGGGTGGGGAAGATGCCCTGGAGAAGGGATAGGCTACCCACGCCAGTATTCTTGCCTGGAGAATTCCATGGACAGAGGAGCCTGATGGGCTACAGCCCAGGGGGTCGTAAGGAGTCAGACACGACTGAGGTGCTAAGCACATCACAGCACATCGATACAAACTCCCGTCTCAAACTGTGCTCATCAGTTGCCAAGCAGGTACAACTCTAACTGAAGTTATTCTGCTCAGATGACACACTCTCCAGGAAAAAATAAAAAATATTTCTGCCGTGAAATTGGTTTTTTGGTTGTCCTGCCAAATGTAAGCCTTATTACAGTAAATATCTCAACTTTAATGATTCATTTCTATTTGCTCAAAGAAATATTCTTCTGTGACATACATATGTTCCTACACTTCCTTGTTGCAGAAACATGAATGGAATAAGTCACTTTCACACATAAATGTAACTGTAAGAGTTTGGATTGCTGACTGGCATTCTCCGTTCCGCTGGCACATTTTCATTTGACTGGATAAATGAATGGGTAATGGGGAAGCATTGTGGACCAAAGATGAGGATCTTTTTAGGGTGCTTTCAACTAAAGGGGACCATCTGCTATTACTGATGAACCAAGACGTCTCTAGCCACAGAAGTTCAATAACGCACCCCCGGTTGGCCCAATGCACCCACTGAATCTGAATCTACAGAGCCGAAAACGAGGCTTCACGTCTTCGCAGCCTGTCTGCAAGTCACAGTGGCAGACACATCAGGGCCTGTTCCGCCATCTGGTGTTCACGGAAAGAAAGGTCCACTGAGCTGAGATGGAACTGCCAGCATTCAAGCATTATTGGTGGCTGTGAAATTGCTATGATCTCAGTGAAAGGCAATTCCATCCTCTCTGCCAAATTCCAACGGAAGACTGTTTGAGAACATCTATTAACATTTAAAAGGCACACACTCTCCGTCTAGTGAGTCCACTTTTAGGAATTCATCTCATGAATTCATGTTTGCACGTGTACGAAGAAACATGTCAGAGGACATCCCAGCATGGCTGCACACACTAGCAGAAGACGGAGACAAGGTACACGCCCACCACTGGGGTGCTGGTTTAATAGGTCACGATTTACCCACACAGCAGGCATATCAGGCAGCTGTTTGAAGAGGAAGGCCGACCCTCCTAACCGTGGGGAACGTCGGCCGGTGCCGCCACTATGGACGGCAGTATGGAGGTTCCTTAAATAACTAACAGCAGGGCTACCATGTGATCCAGCACCCCACTCCTGGGCATCTACCTGGAGGAGATCGTAATTCCAAAGATACACACACGCCAGTGTTCACAGCAGCACCATTTGTAACAGCCAAGACAGGAAAGCAACCTAAATGTCCATCCACAGGTGAATGGATAAGGAAGATGTGGCGTCTTTACACCATGGAATGTTACTCAGCCACAAAGAAGAATAAATCGTGCCGTTTGCAGCAACACGGATGTACCTCGAGGTGATCATACCGGGTGAAGTGAGCCAGGGAAAGACGGATGTCATATGATATCATCACTTGAATAAACCTACCCAACTGCTGAAAAATCTTTTATTTGAAACATAGACTCCTTCTCTATAAGGGCTGCTCATCAAGCGAAGTTCTGCCCTCAGGGACAACTGAAAACCCATTTAAAACTTCTTCCACATAATGGCTGTTGGGAGACAGCCATTATGAAACGTTGGGAGATAGTTTTCTAAGTCTTCTCTCCTCTGTAGGGTAAACATCCACAATTCATTGAATTACTGTTCTATTACATGACTTTCCAAGTTTTCTTTTTTTTTATCTTTCAGAGGTCTGACTTTTCAATGTGTTTTTTGCAAACAGCCAGACTCCGATCTGATCAGACAAAGCAATTGTGTCCAAGGTTGAAGTTGTCTGTCTGTGTCTTTGAACACAGCCTAATTTGATGGTATTTCAGCCGGGTCACTATTGAATCAGGCTAAACTTGTGGTCTGTGGAAGCATCTAGAATTTGTTCAAGCTAGAACGGCTCTGTCTCTGACTTAATCAACCTACACACTGAGATTTATAGGCATCTTATGAAATTTATCCTGTGTTTTTCAGCTGATGTGCTGTTTTTTGTTTTTTGGGTTTTTTTTTTTTTTTGCTATCAACTCTGTCCACATTCTCTGCTGTATGACCACTTACAATTTATGGAATTTTTCAACTCTTCATCCAATTTATTAAGAGTATTGGATAGAGGAGAACATTCTATAGTTTTCTTCTGGAAAGTTTTTCTAAATTAACATCTTTTCATAAAATGACCGGAGAGGATAGAAGTATGTTTTTCTGTGTGGAGTGCAAGGACCCTTGTTTCTAGGGCTTTGGAGCAGGGCAAATATATGGAGGAGGGGATTCTGTGCTGGAGAAACTAATACGAGAACACGTAGAAACAGGAGGAAAACACGAATGCCATAGACGAGTTAAATGATCAGTTGGATTTATTTTTACCTGGGAGACCAGGGAAATCGTCTGTAAAGGTCCTTGATGTATTTGCGATGGTTGAATGATGAGACACCACAAGCGTGTTTCTTGAGATCCACGATCTGCCTGAGGGGCCTATCTCGGCCAGCACATGGGTGTCCACACGCGCTTTTTGTGCTTACTCACTCAGCCGTGTTTGATTCTTTATGACACTGTGGTCCGCAGCCCACCAGGCTCCTCTGTCCATGGGATTCTCCAGGCGAGACAGTTGGAGTGGGTTGCCATGCCCTCCTCCAAGGGATCTTCCCAACCCAGGGATCAAACCCAAGCCTCCTACACTGCAGGCAGATTCTTTACCAGCTGAGCTACCAGGGAAGCCCATACTCACTTTCAAGATTTAAATTTAGAATAAAGAGCAATAGGGAATTCCCTGGTGGCCCAACGGTTGGGACTCCTCCCTTTCACTGCTGAGGGCCTGTGTTAGATCCCTGGTTGGGGAACTAAGATCCCACAAGCCACATAGTCAAAAAATAACACAAACAAACAGCAGTAAGTCATATTGCTGGGGCACATCTGTGCCTCTTACTCTCTTAAAAATGGTAAACCTAAGCCTTCTTTACTTTCATATAACTTAGACCCATCAGAGCTAATCAAACCTCCTGGGACTTGATTTTTCATATTATAGTTACTGAGCAGAACTTGACACAGAGTTTGTCTACGCAGCTGCTCAGCCGACTGCTAACACTGATAGCAGCAGCAGACGTAGTGTCAGTCGCTCAGTCGTGTCTGTCTCTTTGCAACCCCACGGACTCTAGCCCTCCAGACTCCTGTCCACAGGATTCTCCAGCCAAGGATACTGGAGTGGGTTGCCACTGCCTTCTCCAGAGGGTCTTCTCAACCCAGGGGTTGAACCTGTGTCTCCTGCGTCTCCTGCATTAGCAGGCAGGTTCTTTACCTCTGAGCCACCAGGGAAGCCCCATTTTACTCCCAAGTGAAAGTGAAAGTCACTGAGTTGTGTCTGATTCTTTGCAACCATGGAATTCTCCAGGCCAGAATACTGGAGTGGGTAGCCTTTCCCTTCTCCAGGGGATCTTTCCAACTCAGGGCTCAAACCCAGGTCTCCTCCATTGCAGGCAGATTCTCTACCAGCTGAGCCACCAGGGAAGCCCATCTAACTACCAAGGGCACCATTAAAAGACGAGTCTTCAAACGCTTTGCTAGAGTGGAGATAAATTATTGTGAAAGCCCTTCTCCTTCCTTACTCTCCTAAAACAGTGTCAGAAACAGCGCTGGGCTGTATTTGTTGTAACCTGCTGGAAGAGATCACGTATCTCTTAGTGATCATTCCCATTCATCAAAATGCACACAAACCATCTTCTTAAATAATTTTTACCATGGGGCTGTGGATGTAGATCAAACGTCACAATCGTTTGCTTTTCCTCCTGAGTCTTCAGGGACCTTTCTTGCTTATCATTTAAAAAACATTCCCTTTTCTCCCACCATCAAGTGATACAAACATATTACATGAAATAGGCAAGTAAATAAGACAAAAACTCTTCCTAACTGAATTATTCTTCATACTTTGGTGCATTAACTTCCAGTCTTCTTCTGTATTTTCTTTACACAGATCACAACGTGGTACATATGTGTTTTGGAATAAAATGCCCGTGGTACTGGATTGTCTTCCTTGTTATCCCATAATGTAAAGACTGATGACAGTGATTTGTAGTCACAAGTTCATGCAACCTGGGATATGTCTTCCTGGGTTGACAGCCCTGAAATGCATTTGGGACAGCTGCTTGCTTGCATGATTTCCTAACAAAACTTCAATTCCATCTTTATGGTGTATTTTACCTTTTTTGGTGTAAGTATAATTTTTTGTGTTGGATAAGCCAAACGAAAACTGAAAACTAAATAACAGAGCTCCCTCTGGGTCAGTTAGCATGGCACTGTGTTTAGGACTTATAAACATTGTCAGATAAATGGGGCTAACCATTCTGGAAGGCAGCGAGCCATATATATCAAGAGTCTTAAAAATGTTTTGTCCCAAGTAATTCTACCTCTAGAAAAAAGATCCTAAGGAAGAAACTTATCCAAATATTTTGCCAAAGAACTTAGCTGTGGTGTTATTCATAATGTTGCAAGACACCAACTAAATGTCCAAAACAGGGAGATGGTTAAAGTAGAGATGATGAGAGAATACGAAGTTACTTTCAGGAAGCATGCTCGGAGAGCATAAAATAATGATGAAAGCACCTATGACAGGAAAGTAAAACACCAAACTGTATTCTGAACATGGCCCCGATTCTGATATATAAAAACACCAGAATCACTTAGCTCCACACTGTGAGGTTTTAAGATTTTGGGGGAAGACATTTTTGAGTGTTTGTTTGCTTGTTTGCTTTCGGCCTTGCAATGTGCGGGGTCTTCCCTGACCAGGGACCACAGCTGTGCCTCCTGCATTGTGAGAAAGAGTCTTAACCAGTGAACCACAGGGCAGTCTGAGATGTTACGGGACTTTTAAATATCTGTTGGGCTTCCCTTGTTGCTCAGCTGTTAAAGAATCCTGCTGCAATGTGGGAGACCTGGATTCGATCCCTGGGTTGGGAAGATTCCCTGGAGAAGGGAAAGGTTAGCCACTCCAGTATTCTAGCCTAGAGAGTCCCACTGACTGTACTGTCCATGGGGTCACAAAGAGTCGGACACGACTCAGCGACTTTCACTTCACCTTACTTCATAGGTTTATTTTCCAGATTTATGCCAACAGTGTAACGTTTCTTTTATGATGAGGAAGATACACGCAATTTCCATATGTACCAACCTCTTCCTATTCTGACCCCCAGACTTGGTGTCTTTGCAGACTTTCACTTGTCCTGCACCGGGGTCAGCTGAGGTCCTGACAGTCTGCAGATTTGCTTTGGGCTGCACATGGATTCATTCCACATAATATTCCCCTCCTTCCACCCGGTTTTATCTTTATTTTTTAACATGGTCTTTTTATATCTGAGCTCATCAGAGAACTCCTCGGGAAGTGTTGTGCCGGTCTCTCTGGCTGCCTTTTCATTTTCTTCTTCATCGGATCATCAGCAAATGCATTTCAGCACTTTATCCTCAGGCCCTCATGTGCTCACCCTCGTTCCCTTCCAGCACCTCGAACAATGAGGTCATTCTGGTGTGGACGCTGGTGTCTTACGGCATGTTTTTCTACACGGCGTGTCACACCCGTGTGTGGGGTCCCAGAGTTCTCTTCTTTGGGTTCCAGAATGTCACGGCCTTTTGTCCTAACCTGGGACTTTGTGTGAAGTGGGGAAAGGGAGGAAGCTGGGGTGAACCCCAACCGGCGCATCAGGGCTGGACCGAGGGCGAAGTAGACTGAGCTCTGGAGGGCCTGGCTGGGGCTTCTGGTGGCCACTGGGCACCACGGGGTGAGATAAGGACTCTGCTGCGTCTCGGGGAGACGTGTAGTAGTTCCTGTACCAAATGAGCTCCTGACGCAGGGAACCGGTGATTTGCTAAGTAGCTCCCGGGAAGCTATTAAACGTGTGTGAAATGCATCCCTACTTTTGTGTGTGTGGGTTTTCATACAGACACATCTTATTTTTCCCCAAATGTGGACATAGATTTTCTGTCTTATCTATTGATGAGATTTTAAAAATCAGTAAAAATACAAAAATCTGAGGTATTGAAAAAAAGGAAGACAGTAAAAGGCCTGTATTTTACCACCTGGTGATAACCACCACTCACACTTCACAGCAGGGCCTGGAATGCATGTCATTCTTTCTTTTTGTCTCTTCTTCTTTGTGGTTTCTGATCATGAGGACCAATTCAGTGAGTCTCACTGAAATCTATTTGTGCTATGGTGCCTTCTGCACAAAAAAAATCTGCTTTTGTACAGGAATTTGCAAGACTTTGCTGAGGCATTGATACTAATGCTACGAAGAATGTTAACGAGCCAAGTTTCACCAAGCACGAGCACGCAGTTCAGGCCGCGTTTTCTAAGCAGTCTGTGTGCACTCTAGTCTGGTCCTGACCGCAGGCACAGGAAGGAGGTTTCATGCTCACGCCTGATGTGTTTTTATTTATTTATTGGCTGCGCCATGTGGCATGTGGGATCCTAAGCTCCCCGCCCAGGGATCAGTCCCGACACCGACAGTGGACGCTCAGACAACTAACCCCCGGACCAGCAGGGAAGTCCTCAGCCAGTCTAGAGACAGGCACTTGACCGTAGGAGGTGACTTGCCCCGAGGCCACGGTTGGCAAGACGCAGAGTAGCAGGGCTGACTCGAGTGGACCCTGATGGAGGTTCTGGCGGCGTCCAGGCGCCACACTCCCGGCAAGGCGGCGGGCTTGTCCTCACTCCCTGACAGAGTCACCGTGAGGAGCCATGTGACAGGCTCGTTTCTCTGGTTCCCCTTCTCCTCCAGAGACTCTGGATCCCAGCTGTGGGAACGTTTCACACTGAGCTTATCCCTGAACCTCTGGGTGGATGACTCCTCCCAGCAAGATCCCCACCGGCTCCTGGAGGATGGCCTCAGCCCTTTGCTAGAAGCCCAGTCTTCTGGCGTCTCGGGCCAGGATCTGGGAAATGAGAGACTTCCTGCAAAGCCTCTTCAGGAGAGCGGCTGGGTTTCGGCGGCCTCACGGCCGGTGTGCGCGTGGCCTGCTCCGTAACACTGTCTCCTGCTCACTGACGCGCCAGGCTGTGCAAGGAGGCTTTGGAGAGGGAGAGCAGAGGACCGGAGAGGCCGAGCCGCGCAGGGTTTTCTCTCGTCCGCCCCGTCTCTCCCACACTGGCCTCACCCCCGTCTGTCTCCTCCGCTGTGGTCAGCATTCTTCCCGAAACACACGCTTGACTGCGGGCCTCCCTGCGCTGCCTTCAAGACAGGCCCAAACCCTCAAACACGGTGCCCGAGGCGCCTCTGTCACCCCAGTCCTGGCCCTCCCCAGCCCCGTTTCCACTGCTCCTCGCCTACAATATTCTGCTCCAGCAATCTTCAGCTGTGCGGCATCTCTCAGGAACACAGCCCGCCGTCTTCCGCCTCTGGCTTTGATAACTCCGTCCTTACCACCTCACCTGCGGCCCTCTGAACTGCCAAACTCAAGGTTCTTTAAGACATAACCTGAGGGAAATACCCTCTGTAGAATTCCTGCAGATGCTTCCAAGGAAAATAAGTACCTTGGGGTTTCTTTTATATTTCTTCTGTAGCATTGCATCTCAGCCCTAGAAAATTGTGAATTCCTTGCGGACAACGGTCAAGACTTGTGTTTTTCTGAGATTCCAATGCCAGCTACCAAGTACAGCTTAATAAGGGCTTGGGAAATACTTGCAAAAGAAAGACTGAATTTGTGGAATCTAGGAAGTAATTCACAAGTGATCAAGGAGTCACACACTATAAAAAGTATAAAAGGTAATCTCATGTCGGCAAGACAGAGGATTATGTGGTAGAACCTTATCAGTAGAACTTAGGTAAATATTGACATGCTAAATCAATGGGTCCTAACCCCCACTGCAATCGTAATTATGTGGGACTTTAAAAAAGCCCAATGCCTGGACTGTCCCCTCAAAAATTCTGTTCAATTTTTCTATTTTTTGAAAACAGTCTGGGAGATTATACTGTGCATCCAAGGTTAAGAATAACTACTCTAGATAAAAATAGAAATTGCAATATATAAAGATACTAGCTGGGGCTTCCCTGGTGGCTCAGTGGTAAAGAATTCACCTGCCAATGCAGGAGACAAGAGATGAAGGTTCGTTCCATCCCTGGATGGGAAGATCCCCTGGAGAAGGAAATGGCAACCCATTCCAATATTCTCGCCTGGAGAATCCCATGGATGGAGGAGCCTGACAGGCTACAGTCCCTGGGGTCGCAAAGAGTCAGGCATGGCTGAGCGACTGAGCAGGCACCTAAGCATGCAAAAATATTAGTTGCTACAAGGTGAAAGCAGTTAGCAAGCAGGGGAACCCTCCAAGAATTTGCACAAAGATGTCTCAGTATAGACACAGGCTAACTGGGCACTTCTAGACTCCCGTGGCCATGCCCACCGAGCTCACGACAAGGCCTCAGCCTGTCTGAGTGTGTTCATAGCTCCTGATCCACTCAGCTGTCACTGGGGCAAAGACACCTGCATCTTTCCACTGAGGGCTTATTGGTGAATAGTAGTTAGACTCTTAACCCAGAGACAGCTTTCAAAATTTTTTAAAAATCTAAACTATTGCTAAATGTTTAATGTGATGGTCAAAGTCTCTGCTTGTGAAGTAAACAAAGTTTTTGAACATGTGATGCAATGTGATTTCAGGAATACAAAACCTTGGACTCTGAGTCTAGGTCTTGCTAGTTAATTTACAAAGTAGAGTAGGAAAGGATATAAAGTTGTTAAGAATTTTTCCCCCTTTTAAAAAATTGTGATATGGTTGATGCATGACATCAGGCTAGCTTCAGGTCTACTGCACAGTGATCTGACACGAGCCCAGAGTATGAGGCGATCGCCCCGCACAGACTCATCACACCTCTTCTGCTGCATCCCCATGGCTCGCTCATTTTGTAAGTGGAGGTTTGTACCTCTTCACCTCTATCACCCAACCCCCAAGTCACTAAGAATTTTAAGTGCAAGGTCCTATGTCTTCTGTGAAACAAACATTGTTCTGTATTCTTCAACCCAAGTGTCTGTGTGGCTCTGTATTCTTGTTCGTGGTTAATAAAACATAATATCCTAAGTGCAACATTAAATCCAAGGGTTGTCTACTCTTTAGTGATGATTATAAACCCTAATAGTACAAAGCAGGTACTTGATTTGTCAAAATTCCTTGGATTTTTTGTCTTAATGGTCTTTCCATTTGCTCTGTGAAATTGAACTTTAATGGCAAATTTAAATGTGTCTTCAAAATGTGATTTAGCATTGATTATCAGTCGGCCCTGTGGTTATTATTTTACTGAGTTAAACCATATGGAAAGGAAGATAGACATGGCTACACATAACCCAGCTGGTGTTAAAGTTACAGCAAAAACACATCACAAACTGAGGATGGATGAATGCATCTCGTCCTGAGGCTCATCACAAGGCTTCTCATTAGACCCGCGTGTGTGTGTCTGTGCAGACTCTGGGAACATCTTGTAATTCTGACATGTTCAAGTGGTGAGGCACTTAGAAATAATAGCAATAATAATTATAATTTATAAATTGTAGATTGCCATCCATTATGTTTGTTTTTCATTTTAGAAAGGAAATTTTTATTAGCCAAAAAATAAAAAAAACCCACGTGATTCTCCTCCAAAGCTCTCGAACTAACTTGGATTTAGTGGATTCTTCATTTTCCTGCTATTACTGTTTCTTGCATTATTTTCCAAAGTTCTGTAGCTGGCAAATAGGAGCTATTGTCAATGACTCAAAAAAATATTTTTATAATTATCTCATCACTGGTCCTTGCAGTGTCTATCACTTAGTTAGGGGCTTCTCTGGTGACCCAGAGGGTAAAGAATCTGCCTGCAATGTGGGAGACTTGGGTTCAATCCCTGGGTTGGGAAGATCCCCTGGAGGAAGGCATGGCAACCCACTCCAGTCTTCCGGCCTGGAGACTCCCATGGGCCGAGGAGCCTGTGGGTTACAGTCCGTGGGGTTGCAGAGTCGGGCAGGACTCAGCCCGACTTAGCGCTGGGCAGCACAGCACTTAGGTTGCGCCTGCTGTCAGAAATGCATGCTGCCCAACTTCAGACTCCTCCAAAGCTCCCCTCCCGACTCCCAGCCTGCAGGCTCTGCTCTCTCCTCCTCCGTCCACCTCAGTCCTTCATTATGTAGGACACCTTGGCCCTTTGCATTCCTTTGCTCTCTCCTCCACTCTCTGAAAGAATTCT
Organism: Antilocapra americana; assembly: GCA_007570785.1. Classification (NCBI taxonomy): domain Eukaryota; kingdom Metazoa; phylum Chordata; class Mammalia; order Artiodactyla; family Antilocapridae; genus Antilocapra; species Antilocapra americana. The sequence goes on from ML663574.1 coordinate 582,575, forward strand.
CCACAATAACACCAAGCCTGTGGGTGATCTAGAAAAGAAAACTCTTCCTCTTTAGAAGAGGTAGCCAGGAATGTGCCCAGTGGTGGCGTTGCTGTGCCCTTTGGTAGACTTAGTCCCAGTTTTCTAAGGATTCTCCAAACTGTTCCCTACAATGGGCTGTACCAGTGGCATCGGTATGTATACATTATCGGGTGTAAAGTGGATAGTTGGGGAGAAATTGCTGCAAAATGCAGGGCGCCCAGCCTGGTGCTCTGTGATGACCTAGAGGCAGGAAGGGAGGGAGGCTCAGGGCGGGGAGGGGATATATTTATAATTATGGCTGATTTTACATTGTTGAATGGCGGAAACCATCACAATATTGTAAAAATTAAAAAATAAAAATAAATAAAGAAAAGGAAGTTGGAATGTGTGTGTGTGAAAGAGAGAAGACTGTGACCTTCGCAAGAGAGGAAGGACCAGCCTTGATTTATGTTAGCGGCAGCACGCTGTTCTCATCATGGAACACTGCGTTCATCAGCAGCATCGCTCAAGAGTCACTGTCTGCCAAGAACATGTCTCAAACCCATGTGCCTCCAGGAACTTCAGACTTGGGTGTAGAACACCGTCATCCAAATGAGAACAGGCAAAGCTGTTTATTCAGAGCTTGCCATCGGAAGGCAGTCAGACATCATCGTGTTTGGCAGAGACCCAGAATCAGTTAAAGGAGTGGGAAAGCTTTACTGCAGATGAAAATGGAAAGGCTCGAGTAGGCCCTGATGGGAGGGCTCTGCGTGGGCAAGTCAATCGATCACAGAAACACGCTTGGCTCTCTCTGGCGGGCCTACGTCCGCCCGACTGCTCCAGCGACCGTGGTCAGAGTTCTGTTTCTTCACTGTCTAGCCATTGCCCACGTGTATATTCGGTCCCTGAGAGCAAATGGCATGAGAACGAGGGTCCTGGGTGGCCTCTGAGCCCTCTCGAGCGCATCCTCGGCACCGGCCCTTCCGCTCCGGCTCTCCTGTGCTTCTTAGTGTCCGGACTTGTCATTTCACACCGACTTTCCAGTCCCCCAAACAGAGCTAGAAGCCCACTGAGATAGATCAGAGAAGGCTTCAGAATGGATGAGCAGGCTTTGTGTTGATCTGGTGTGAGAGGAGAGTGCAGCTACCAGGAGAGGAAGCACTCAGGTTTTGGGAGAAGATGCTGAGCTCAGGTTTTAGGAGTTAAAGTCTCCGATGCCTCTGTGAAGATGTTCCTTAGAACCAGGCACCCGGGACCTGGACTGTCATTTCAGAGGTGGGGAGAGGAAGCCTGATGGGCCTCAGTTCACACGCCGAGGCCAGGGCTGGAGTGCAACCTGCAGGCTCTGGGCTCTGCAGCCACCACTACACACACCAAGGATGGAAAGCAGGCGGTCTGGACCAGAGGCCGGGCAAGCTGGGATCACCAGCTTGCCGGCTGGTCTAAGAGGCAAGGGCGAGCCACTCCACTCTGTCAACACAGATGCGGTAAAGCCAGAAACCGCCTATGAAGGTCTCACTCCGCACCATCGACACAGACGCGGTAAAGCCAGAAACCGCCTATGAAGGTCTCACACAGACCCACCAAAGTGAAAAGTAAATGATTAAAGAAGGCAGGTTTGGAGTTCCTTTCTAACCGTGATCCTTTATCTTCTATTTACAGAGGTAAAAGTACCCCCCAAATGGTTAATATTTAAGCACCTCAGTACTTACAGCTCTCCTCTGAGGAGAGGTGAGCCACTCTGGCAGTACCAGTGAGACCCACCCGCAATGATTCCCCCAGTGCTCATCTTGCTGTCGGGATTTCTCTGCCATATTGCTATCGCAGGACGAAGTAAGTACTCATGGCTTTTGAAAAAAAAAAAAAATACATCCAATCCTGGGCTTCCTAGGTGACGCTAGTGGTAAAGCACCTACCTGGAGACGTGGGATTGATCCCTGGGTCGGGAAGATCCCCTGGAGGAGGAAATGGCAACCTGCTCCAGTACGCTTTCCTGGAGAGTCCCACGGTCACAAAGGGTGGGACATGGCTGAGCACATACCCAACCTTCTGGTAAATACCAGGGGCCCATAGTGATTAGCTAAATTCTCTTTAGGGTGGATGCTGGGGAGACTGGATTGGTGCTTATTGTTTGATGGAGGCATGCTGAAACTCCTTGGCAAGATACTTAGCTCCTTTAAGCCTCAGTATACTGGCCTGTGAGATGGGAATGACACATCTAACCTCCTTCAAAAGCTGGTGAGGAGATTAGCTGGGGTAGGCATATGTGAAGTATTTGGTGCAGGACTCGGTGTAGCATTAAATGTTCTTCATTTGTGTGGGCCAACTAAACTTAAAGGGCAAATATGGATTTCTCAACCAACTGCTCTGTGCTGTTTCAGCCTGCCCCAAGCCAGATGAGTTACCGTTTTCCATGGTGGTTCCGCTGAAACCGTCCTATGAGCCCGGGGAGCAGATCGTCTTCTCCTGCCAGCCGGGTTACGTGTCCCGCGGTGGGATCCGGCGGTTCACGTGCCCGCTCACGGGACTCTGGCCCGTCAACACGCTGAGATGCATGCGTGAGTCCGCCTCCTCCGCGCAGTCCCCCGGCATTCGGATCTGCGCTGGGCAGGGAGACGCCGAGCAGGCCCGCGGGCTGCGGGGTGGGCGCGGCGGAGCGACTCGAGGGCCTGTGGGGGTGGCCTTGGGCGGAGAAGGGGCTGCTGGCGGTCAGTGCTGCTTGCCGGAAGCCGAGGTGAGGGCGGGAGGGTGCGCCGGTTAGGCGTGGTCGTTGACTCAGTGCACACGGATCTCAGCAGACTCCGGGGGGCCGGGGCGGACAGGGGAGCCTGGCGCGCTGCAGTCCGTGGGGTCACAAGCAGTCAGATGGGAACTAGCCGCAACAACTCGAATTAGCTAGGGGAGGTTTTAAAAAGAGACTTGGTATTTTAAAAGGAGAGGGAAGCACTGCAGATGTGAAAAGAGGAGTAGATATGATATTACAAAGTATATTTCTAATAAAAGGCGAACATATTATATTAAATCAATGTTATACATAATATATACAATATTACACGTAATATATATAACATTGTGGGGCTTCCCAGATGGCTCAGTGGCCAAGAATCCACCTGCCAATACAGGAGACTCAAGAGAAGCAGGTTCAATCCCTGGGTCAGGAAGGTCCCCTGGAGAAGGAAATGGCAAGCCACTCCAGGATTCTTGCCTGCGCCTGGCGGGCTACAGTCCATGGGGTCGAAAAAGAGTAGAACACGGCTGAGTGACTAAACAACAGAGCGAACATTCAGACTGCTCCGTTTTTGTCATTATAGCCAACAGCTATAACACGCAGGCCCCTCCCTGGCGGGCCAGTGGGTCAGACTGTGCGTCCACCGCAGGGGGCATGGGCTCTCTCCCTGGTGTGGGAGCCAAGATCCTCGCTGCATACCCCACCCCCCAAAAGCAACAAAAAAACAAGACGTAACAACACGACACAACGGGCGCCGTCGTGCATGTATCATTTAGATTATTGTGACTTAACTTCTGAGAATAGTTATTAGTAGAGTCACTGGATCAAAAGATAGAAATGAGTTTAAACATTTTTGTTTTAACAGGAAATTCTGTAACTAGAAATTGATGTTTTTATCTTTAAATCACAGCCAGAGTATGTCCTTTTGCTGGGATCTTAGAAAATGGAACGGTACGCTATACAACGTTTGAGTATCCCAACACCATCAGCTTTTCCTGCCACACGGGGTAAGGGCTCACAAAGACCGCACATTCCTGCCCACTTAAGCTGAACATCACAGCTGGCCCCTGTTTCATTTCTAGTCTTTAGGCTGGATTTGCTGAGTACAGATTACTGAATAAAAATCCACAGTGGGGTTGGAGGTGGGGTGGAGAATACAGCAGTTAGTGAAATAAGAAGTTGATGCTCCGTCTAATTTTTCTGTACCTGATTAGCTACTCAGACGAGGAATACATTGAAATTATTGAAGCTGATAATAATTCTTTATAATCTCTAAGCCAAACTTGGCTTGAGGATTAAAGTATTCTAGTAATCAGACTTGTGTTTTAGGCTAATTTCTTGGACTGTGACCTAGGTTCAGTGGTACAGAATCTGCCTGCTAATGCAGGAGACGTGGGTTTGATCCCTGGGGTTGAGAAATCCCTCGAAGAAGGACATGGCATCCCTCTCTAGTATTCTTGTCAGGGAAATCCCATAGACAGAGGAACCTGGTGGGCTGGAGTCCATGGGATTGCAAAGAGTCGGACACGACTGAGCACAAAGTAGAAGAGAATTCTGTGGAGAAGGCTGAGGGTGATGGTGTAGAAACGCCCTCCTCCTCACCAGGACCGCCTCCCCGGGAAGAAAGCACGTCCAGAGGGTCAGCCGGCTCACCCACCTCATGAGCAAACACTGAGCGGGTGACCCAGGGAACAGCCCGCTGGCTGCCAGGTCGGGCAAAAGTTCACTGAGGATCCTTGTTTGGGATTAGAGATTAAGAAATGCTGTCTATCCTTTCAACGGAAACACCAATTTATTAGTAGGTTCTCGATGAGTGACCTTGAACATGTTGTCTTCAAGGACAATGGCACACTTATAATGTTCATAGACTTCATTGACAGCCCAATTTACTACACATTTGGGCCAGCAGGCTCTCAGAAAATGAGTGTTAGAGATTACTTGGTTTGATTCACCTTTGTGATCCCCGAAAAAGAGGCGAGTCTTGGATTGGACTGCAGCTGGTTGGAGCCCAGGGGTCTGGGGACTGGAGGAGAGGGTGGGCCTCCACACCCAGGGGTGATGGGACCCTCTCGTGCTTCAGCAATTGCCCTGAAGCCCTAGGCTGGGAGGCTTGCTGAGCCTTAGAGGAGTTTAAGCCTCTCAGGAGCACAGCATTATAAGATGGAAAAGAAGCCAGGAGTGTTCATCTGCAGCGCTGCTTGACGGAAGAAACTTTGAGGTGCCGTGGGTGGATGACTATAATGGGTTCGATTTTCCCTCTGCAGGTTTTACCTGAAAGGAGCCAGTTCTGTGAAATGCACTGAGGAAGGAAAGTGGAGCCCAGACCTTCCTGTCTGTGCCCGTGAGTCTCCGGGTCCAGCTCTAGGAGGGTGACCACCTGGTTGGCCTGGTTTTACCAAATACGAGACCTTCACGCGGAAACCCCCCAGCCCCAGCTCCCTGAGATGATTGCTCACCTTTCTGGGGACTGTTCATCCTGATGTTTTCTTAAGATGATTTTATTGATTGGTTTATTGTGGCTGTGCTGGGTCTCGGTTGTTGCGTGGGCCTTTCTCTTGTTGCGGCGAGTGGGGGCTACTCTGGTTGCAGTGTGTGGGCTTCCATTTGCAGGGGCTTCTGTCTAGACCCCGGGCTGCGGGGCACACCAGCTTCATTGCTCTGAAGTACGTTGGCGCTTCCTGCATCAGGGATCGAACCTGTGTCCCCTGCACTGGCAGGTGGATTCTTTACCAAGCAGCCACCAGGGAAGCCCCATCCTGTTCTCTTACTCTGGAAGATGAAGCAGGCCCTTTGGAATGACAAGCCCTAACCCTAGCCTTGAAACTCTAGATCACTTAGGTCAGGATGACAACCCACTTCTGAGTCCCTGCGTGAAGCTACCTATGCAAGCTCCACACAGAGAGAGTATAAAAGCGGGAGGTATGCAGTGGGAGCAAACAAATCTGCTCTAGACTTCGTGTCATCAGCAGCTATTGCAGGATGCTGGCTTGGTGAGGTTCTTCACCAATTCTGACTCTGAGAAACGTCTTCAAAGTAGCATTTCGGCTCCAAGACATTCGGTCACCTAAGCAACATGGTCTTGTAACAGGCGAATCAGTGATGGCAAAACTTGAATTCCCTTCATTTTTCAGTTTTCTGGCTGGCTCAGACGTCTGATCTTCTGATCACAGTTTCTTCCGTGGCTTCTCCAACGGACTGTGGTCACCCTGGCATTTGATCAAATTTTGCATTTTCTCAAGTTAATCTTTGGATTTTTTTCCTTTCTGTAAAGAGTATTTTGTTTAAAAAAGATTCAACTATTTTCATTCAAATGACAGTTCTTTCTTTTTTCAGCTATAACCTGCCCTCCACCACCCATTCCCAAGTTTGCAAGACTCAGCGTTTACAAGCCGTTGGCTGGGAACAACTCCTTCTACGGTGACAAGGCAGTCTTTGAGTGCTTGCCACACCACGCGATGTTGGGAAGTGACACCGTTACCTGCACGGAACATGGGAACTGGACGCAGTTGCCGGAATGTAGGGGTGAGTGCAATGATGCGGAAGGCAGTCGTGGGAGTGCGGGGTCTCTGTCGGAGAGGACTGCAGACTCTGCTCTCCCGGGGGGCTCTGAAGGGCCTTGCTTACCGTGGCCTCTGCTCTGGGCCTGGGGCTGAGGGCACCAGGCGAGGGAGACCTGGCTTCTAGCTCAGGGTGACGAGAGGAGGTGCAGTGGACAGTCTGGAGCAGCTGGGAGAGCTCCTGGGGGAGGACGTGGGGTGGAGTGGGGAACAGTGCAGGGGGGCGATGCCACAGGACGGGGGAGCCGGGGGCAGGGCAGGGGAGAACAGGGCGCGGGCGTGGACAGCGGGATGTTGCAGAGAGGTTGGCGAAGAGACACCTGGATTAAACTGGGAAGTCCAGAGGGATTGGGCTCCCGTGGTGGCTCAGATGGTAAAGAATCTGCCTGCAATGCGGGAGACCTGGGTTTGATCCCTGGGCCAGGAAGATCCACTGGAGGGGGAAATGGCAACCCCACGCTGGTATTCTTGCCTGGAGGATCCCATGGACAGAGAAGCCTGGGGGCTACAGTCCATGGGATTGCAGAGTCAGACATGAGTGAGTAACTAACGCTTTCACCTTACTTTCAAGAGATTTAGGTGAAAAACTGGGTTGTGGTCAAATCAATATAGGCTTTTGTAGTTTTTAATTTAAATTTAAGAATCACCAGAATATTCAATTTAAAAATACATATGAAAATTCTCTCTCCTTTAATTGGACTCATCATTGCTATATTTATTTATTGGCCACCTGGCGTGTGGGATATTCCCCAATCAAGGATTGAAGCCTTGCCTCCTGCAGTGGGAGCACAGGGTCTTAACCGCTGGACCACCAGGGAAGTCCCATCACTATCTTTGAATCTGTCCACTGCATAATGAGTAGGCAGATTATAGAATTTCTCACGCACACGAGCAGTGATGCTAAAGACTGTTACCGTCTCCCGTGGTGGATGGTAGAGACGTCTGCTGAGTGATTCCAACAGAAGTGTTTTGTAGCATAGGGAAGCCCTTACTGCTGCTAATACCTGGCACCTTGGGGGGACTTAACTCAGGGCTGGGCCCTGGTGTCCTGCTGTGTATGCGTACGCTGTCTCACTCAAGTCTCCGGAGGCCGAAGCAGCGCGTTCCTCATGGGTTCCTTTTTCCTCCTCCTCCCAGCTGTTTGCATCGGTGTGTCGGCCACCAGAGTGCTGGGGCATTCTCCTTCTTGCCATAGACATGCTTTTCCCCCTGAATCTTCTGAAGATAAGTCACACACGTCATGACCCTAACCTGTGGACACTTCAGCAGCATGAGCGTCCTAATAGCAGTGAGACTCTCCTGTGCTGTCCCTGTACCCGAGATACTTAACGCTGATAACTTAGACCATCGCATACCATTAGCAATCTTTATTTCATATGCAAATTGCCCCGCCTGATCCAGCAGTCCCTTTACACACGTTTTGTTCTGTGTGAAGTCTAAGCGTGAACCACACCCCTGTCTAGTTCTCACATCTCTTTAGCCTTCTTTAGTCCTGGGTTCGGAGAAGCCACTGGCACCCCACTCCAGTCCTCTTGCCTGGAGAATCCCAGGGGCGGGGGGCCCGGTGGGCTGCCGTCTGTGGGGTCACAGAGTCGGACACGACGGAGTGACTGAGCAGCAGCAGCAGCAGTCCTGAGTTAGGAATGATCCTCTGCCTTTTCAGTCATCTTTCATTGACGTTTATGAAGAGTGCGTGCTGGTTATCTTTAGAAGTTTCCAGAATGTGAATTTGGTTGCTTATTTACTCATGATTAGACTCAAGGTGATACTTTTTTTAAGAATGACTCCCTCCCAGCAGAAGGCACATGGTATCGGTCAGCCACTGTCAGGTGTAACAGGATCCCTTGGCAAGGGGGTATACCTTTCTTCTCTTGGCAAAAAAAATACATCTCTTTGTCTTTGGAATTAGTACCCACCCTGTAGGTGGCACTTTGAGGCTATGTGAGCATCCATGCTTGAGCAGTCATCTCAGCATCCATTGATAACCGTTGGACTCGGTCAGCTGAGGCACTGGTGGTTACAAAATGGTGGCTTTCTAATGTTATCTTTCCTTTGCTATTTATTACCTGGAATTCTTCTACAGGGAAAAGTTCTTCTTCCATGGACTGTTTCTCTTTGGTTTTATTATAGACTCATACATTCCTTTGCACTCAATTTGTGGAAGAACCAAAACTGATCCAAGCAGTCCAAGTTCAAATTTCGTACTCTTTTCTTTAATCCATTTTATTTACTTGGCTCTGCTGGGTCTCAGTGGCAGCACATGGGGCCTTTTGGCTGGAGAATGTGGGATCCAGCTCCCTGACCAGGGGTGGGACTCGGAGCGGGCGTCTTAGCCACTGGACCAGGGAAGTCCCTGGCTTTTGTATCCTTGAACCATCGAATTAGACTACCTTCCAAAAGCTCTGTGCTCCTCCACCCAGCCTGGTTTTCTGTAGTGTGGTGAAGAGGGGACAACAGAAGATGAGATGGTTGGATGGCATCATCAACTCAAAGGACATAGCTTGAGCAAACTCCGGGAGATAGTGGAGGACAGGGAAGCCAGGCGTGCTGCAGTCCGTGGGGTTGCAAAGAGTTGGACAGACTTAGTGACTGAACAACAACAACAAAGAGGGGTATGGATTCAGGACTCTACTGCTGGGGGTCTTAAGAAGGTCTTAAGAAGGCAGCACCACGTCACTCCTTCATATTTTGTGCTGGCTTCTTGTATAGTCTGAAGACACTCATAAGAATTAGGTTTAACATTTAAAATCCAAATAATAGTGCTCTACTGTGCATGGAGGGAATCTTTGTGTTTTAATTTCATGGTCTGTTGATTAAGAGACAGAATTTTCTTTGGTTCAAACCCACCATCTTAGTCAGTGTGTAGATGAAGTTTGCAATAAACAATACCTGTGATTATACAAAAGCCCAATGAACTTGGTAACTCATTAATTTACTTTCAAAGTGTTGTTATTTCTATTTTAATACCCGGGGTCTCACGAGGATAAGATAAAGGCGACAGAATTAAGCACTCAGGTCCCCAGAAATTGTATTCTAGTCACAGGAATCACCCAGTGATTCAGAGAGGTGTAAGAGAGGAGCTTTTAACTATTCCATAATCACCAGACCCCACACTGTTTATGCTAACATGGCTTGTTGCTTAAACTTTTTAGAAGTAAGATGCCCATTCCCATCAAGACCAGACAATGGGTTTGTGAACTATCCTGCAAATCCAGTGCTCTACTACAAGGACACGGCCACGTTCGGCTGCCATGAAACGTACTCCTTGGATGGACCGGAAGAAGTAGAATGCAGCAAATTCGGAAACTGGTCTGCTCAGCCTAGCTGCAAAGGTACGAGACTCGGGCAAGGTCTCAGACTGCCTCCACATTCGTCCAGCGAACCTCCTTCAGTGGCCATTTTCTCGTGCCAGTCATTTTCCACTTGTTTGTCAGACTTGCTTCCCAGTTACTGGGGTTTACATGAACACGGGGAAGCTTCACACCTAGCAAGCCTGTTTGAGATTTAAAAACTATATGCGTTATTCATTTACTTATCTTTGGCTACACTGGGTCTCAGTTTCAGCTGTCGGGGGCTGCAGTTGGCACGCAGGCTTGGCTGCCCTGCGGCGTGCAGGCTCTTGGTCTCCTGAACAGGAATCAGGCCCTCGGCCCCCGAACCGGAAGGCAGGCTCTGAACCACCCGCTCGTCCCTCCTGAGGTCGTGAAGAGCGTCTATGTTGTCAGCCTTGATGATGCGGTGGGGGATTGTCTGGGCTTCCTACAACGGCTTTTACGTCCTGGCCCTTGACCATCCTGTTTCGCTTGGTTCTAGCGAAGACTCTTCTCACTGGGGCAAAGCCCCACCACACAGCCAAGCGAGTTCCTGGAAATGGTGGTCAACTACCAACGGGCAGCAGGCGACCGTGTGGACCATGAGCATGGGGAAATGAGGACCGGGACTCAAAGGCAGGAACTGCTGCTGCCTCGCCTTGTCTTACGGCCTCGGGGTCCCCCTTGCATCTCTGTCTCTGCTTCCTCAGCTTGAACCTGGCCTGATTCTGTACCAGGACCTCTCACCTGGAGGAGCATCACTCGGGGCATCTTTTCCCCGAGAAGCTGGTTCCTTTAGCATCACCACTCCCTGATCTGGCCCGTGTCCTGCTAATTCAGAGAACATCAAGTGTGCGCTGTGTTTCTGCTCAGGCTGCTGTGGGCTGGAAGGGAATTAGGCAAAATGGACAATGACTAGGTTGGGGTCTCCTCGAAGCAGAGCCTGAGCCAAGGATTCAAACGCAGCTGAGTTATTGAGTCTCAGGAAAAGGAGAGTGAGGCAGGTTAGGATGGAGCCGGACACAGGCACTCAAGCCTCCCTGTGCATCCGAAGCACCCGGAAGGCTGGTTTAGACAGAGTCTTGATTCGCTGGGTCTGGAATAGGTCCTGAGAACTAGCGTCTCTACCAGGTCCCCAGGCGATGCTGACGCTGCAGATGCAGGGCCTGAGTCCTGCTCGAGGGTGTGGTCTCAGCTAGAGTGTAACTTCAGTTTAATCCCCGGGGAGCAGCGGGCCGCTGATCCATGCAGAGGTGAGGGCACTTATCTTGACCCCCTTGTGAGTCTGCCCAGGGTGTGGGCTGCCTGCTTCCCTGCCCTGGGGCTGACGTGCTCGCTCTCCGGGGAGAGGAGGCTCCTGGGGGCTGTTACCAGCCAGCACTCACTTGGCTCGGGGGTGGGTGCGCCCGTTCAGTGAGTGGGAGCTGAGTGGGCAGGGGAGGCTTACCTGAAGCCGTGGTGTCCTTTTAAAGACATTTTATGGGAGCATGGTTGCTTTACAGTGCTGTTAGCTTCTGCTGTCTGCCAAGTGCATCAGCCACAGGAGACGCGTCTCCCCTCCTGTTTGGATCTCTTCCCATCCAGGTCGCCGTGGAGCACTGAGCTGACTCCCCTGTGCCAGGCAACAGGTTCTCTCCAGTTAGTTTCTGCAAAGTGCGGACAGTGACTGTGTGTCAGCCCCGGTCTCCCAGCCCCTCCCACCCCCCTTCTGACCCCTCGGGGACCATCATTCTCTCCGTCTGTATCTCTGATAGAAGGGCTTTTTAAAACAAAACAAAACAAAAAAAACGGTTTATTTGTTTATTGGCTGTGCTAGGTCTTCACCGCAGTGGGCTCTCCCTAGTTGCTGCCAGGACGGGGAGCTACCAGAGGTGGGTGGGGATGCTCTTGGATGCGGTGTGAGGCTTCTCACTGCGGAGGCTTCTCTTGTGGCTGAGCACGGGCTCTGGGGCCTGTGGGGGTCTCCCCCCACTGGGGATCGGCCTTGCACTGGACCACCAGGGAAGCAGAGTACCTGATGCTTCTGCTCTGACCTTCTCACGTGGCTGCTCCAGGGGAAGAGAGGGTGGTCTTGGAAGCCACGGTTCGTGGTCCCACTGATAAAGAGCCGCAATTGGCAACGGTGCCCGGCCACGCACCACGCACCTGCTTAGAACCTTCTGGTCCTGGGCCCTTTGTTTCAGGTCTGCTCAGCTAGTGGTTCTGGTGTTACAGTCTCTTTAAGAAAGAGTAAATGAAGTCCTGTCTTGACTACAAGTATCGTCTCTTTCAGCGTCTTGTAAGTTATCTGTTAAAAGAGCTACTGTGATGTACGAAGGAGAGAGAGTAGATATCCAGAGCAAATTTAAGAATGGAATGCTGCATGGCCAAAAAATCTCTTTCTTCTGCAAGAATAAGGAGAAGAAGTGTAGCTACACAGAAGATGCCCAGTGCGTGGACGGCAGCCTCGAGGTCCCCAAGTGCTTCAAGGGTGAGTGCTGTGCTGCGCGTTCGGCTGGCGTGTTTGGCGTTTCCCTTGCCCTGGCCGTAATCAGCACTTTTTTAAAAAAATTAATTAATTTATTTATTATCTTTACATTGTTGTGTTGGTTTTGCCATACACTGACATGCATCCGCCATGGGCATACATGTGTTCCCCTTCCAGAACCCCCCTCCCACCTCCCTCCCGATTCCATCCCTCTGGGTCATCCCGGTGCACCAGCCCTGAGCACCCTGTATCATGCATCAAACCTGGGCTGGCGATTCATTTCACATATGATAATTTGCATGTTTCAATGCCGCTCTCCCATACTTTTTTAAAAAAATTTCATTTTGTATTGGGATATAGCCGATTAACAATGTTGTGCCAGTTTAAGGTGAACAGCGAAGGGACTCAGCCATATACACACATGCCTGTACCCATTCTCCCCCAGGCTCCCCTCCCGTCCAGGCTGCCATGTAACACTGAGCGCAGCGCCCTGTGCGGCACAGCAGGGCCTTGGGTAGACATGTGCACATGGCCCATCCCGAACTCCCTCACTATCCCTTCCCCCATCCTTTCCCCCGGCAACCCTAAGTTCCTTCTCTACCTCTGTGAGTCTGTTTCTGTTTTGTAAGTAAGTTTGTCTGTATCGTTTCTTTCTAGATTCCACATATAAGGGATGCTGTACGATATGTTTTCTTCTCTGTCTGACTTACTCAGTATAACCATCTCTAGGTCCATCCATGTTGCTGCAAATGGCATTACTTCATTCTTTTTAAGGGTCGAGTAATCATAGTCTGCACTTTTATTATTGACACATAATGACTAAAAGGAGCCATGTCAGTGTGGCCTCTGGATTTTTAAAAGGAGGGTTGGACAGGAGGAAACAGCAAGATGAAGCAGTAACTGCATTTGGTATTTCCAGTTTCCTTTCCAGTTCTTTTCCTTAAAACTCAGTCAGGACTGTGGCTTTCTTTGCTGAGTGTTAAATTATGCCATGGTGTATAATTCCAGATTATGCGTGAGTAATAATGATATTGAATGGAATATTGAATAAAAATATTTACCACCTCTTGAGCCCAAATGATAACAAACTAACCCCAAATTACAAAGTAATTCAAGTCAATGGTCATTGGTTTACAGATCTAACATTTCTTTCCCTCTTTTGACAGTTCCTGGAGTTTGAAAAGTACCCATTAGAGAAAAGTATTCATTAGAGCAAAACATTCAAAGAAAGATGACATTGTGTTTGTGTGAGAGAAAGGAGTGTATGACGGTCAGCATTTAAGGCATTAGTTTCAGGTCTAAATAAGGAGGAGCCAGCCAGAGGCTGAAGCTGTGATTGCATCTAGGTTTGGAGATGCTTCTAGAACATTGTCAGCCCTGTATCAGATTAGGGACGAGAGCAGTCTGAGAAGTGGGCAGCAAGAGACAGAGGAGAGGACCAGCACACAATGCCCAACTCATAGGTTTGCTGATAGAAATAATCGCACACGTGGCACACGCAGTGAGTGCCCAGCAATAAGCATGACAGTCCCTTTCATGCGCATTACCAACCGTTAGACGCGCCCGGTGCACACGGCTGCTGCTCGAACACGGCAGAGCCTGGTGCGGCGGTACACGCTGAAACTGACAAGCCACCCCAGTGCAGGTCGGCAGAAGAAGTGCCCGAAGAGGGTGGTTTTGAGAGTCACACAGAGCTTGGCTACTCTATTTCTTCAGGCTGCTCTCTCCTGAAGCCTGCAGACGGATGAGTGCTATGGGTACATTGGGGAATAAATAAAGGGCTGACGCGGCTTTTTCTTTTGATCTTGAGTGTCAGAGGTATATAGAACATTTCATTTTCTTGCTTGGAAATGATTGCCTTATCTTTTCCCTGATGTTTTTTCGAATCACCTAAACCTCACATGGAATGCTTTCATTCATATGGTTAGATTTATTCTACATGTTTATAAAATGTATTTGATTTGGACTGAATATTTAACAAATTTAAGAAATGATTGTCTCTCTTAGAGTATTTATTTATTTTTTCTCCCCAAACAGAGCATAGTGCTTTGGCTTTCTGGAAAACGGATGCATCTGATCTAAAACCATGCTAAGCTGGTTTTCACACTGAAAATTAAATGTCATGCTTGTATGTGCCTGTCCAAAAAACCTAATGGAAATGGAAAAATAAAGTGACTGAATTTACTGTGTCAGCCATTGCAGTGTTACTCCTCATGGTAGCTTACTTTTAGTTGTCTGGTTTTTCGCTTGCTCTTGTTCATCTGCTAAGTCGTGTCTGACTCTTTGTGACCCCTGGGACCGCAGCATGCCAGGCTCCCCTGTCCTTCACCACCTCCCTGAGTTGGCTCAAAGTCATGTGCACTGAGTCAGTGCCACTGACTAACCGTCTCCTCTGCCACACCCTTCTCCTCTTGCCCTCAATCTTCCCCAGCATCAGTCTTTTCCAGTGAGTCGGCTCTTCACATCAGTTTAGTTCAGTTCAGTCGCTCAGTCGTGTCCGACTCTTTGAGACCCCATGGACCGCAGCACGCCAGGCCTCCCTGTCCATCGCCAACTCCCAGAGCTTGCTCAGACTCATGTCCTTTGAGTCCACGATACCATCCAACCATCCCATCCTCTGTGGCCCCCGTCTCTTGCCCTCAATCTTTCCCAGCATCAGGGTCTTTTCCAATAATATCATCACTTAGAAAACCTCGCTGTTACTTCACATCATTTTCTAGCTACTGTTCTCCATCTGTGTCAGCTTAAAAAAGAGTCACAACCTGCAGGTGAGTTATGTTTTATTTGGTGGGAATTTTTAGGACTTCAAGTCCTGGAGACTTGACGCACCTCAAGTGACTGAGAGCTGGGAGGGGGAGTCAGGTTATATAGAAGTTTGCTTTAAGGGGCAGGTACTGTGGATGTCAGAAGTATTGCTATGCATTAAAGAAAGCCAGACATCTCAAGGTGAGGAACTGGTGCTTTTCTAGGCACGGGAGCCGCACGCGTCTGGACTCGCTGAAGCCTCGCCTTCGTGTGCACCTCTGCTCTCTGTGCAGGGTCCTGAGTCCTCAGCGCTCCTGGCGAGGTGGCTGTGGCCGGACGCTTCAGACCCAAGTCCTGTTGTCCCTCCTGGGTGCCCGAGGGCTCAAATTCACGTGTGGAGGGCCAGACCCCTGCCAGCTGTGACATCATCGTTTATTAATGTGGCAGAAAATACTCCAGTTCTCATCTGCATCCCTTGTGTTTATAAAAGTCCCAGAGAGAGCTGCTGGCCTTGGCTGGCCCCACACTGTACGCCCATCACTATGGTTCACCTCTGTCTCCCCCCAGGGTCTCTGCTCGCGGCCACCTGGTCCTCAGCCTTCACCTGGCACGGGTCTGGTCTCCTCACCGAGACACTCTTCTGCACCTCCTCCCTTTACAGAGACCAGTGTGGCTCTTCTCGGTTGTCACTCAAAATCTCCAGGGTCCTATCATTGTTGTCATTTAGTCGTTCAGTCGTGTCCGACTCTTTTGTGACCCCATTGAGCTGCAGCCCACCAAGCTCTTCTGTCTGCGGGATTTCCTAGGCAAGAATACTGGAGTGGGTTACCATTTCTCCTCCAGGGGATCTTCCTGGCCTGGGAGTTAAACCTGTGACTCCTGCTTTGGCAGGCGATTGTTTATCACTGCACCTCTTGCGTAGCCCAGTTTTTGTATGTATATGTGTGTGTGTGTGTGTATATATATATATATATATATATCTTCAATATTCCATTATATACCACTTTTTCTTAATCCACTCATCTGTTGATGGGCACTTAAGTTGCTTCCATGTCTTGGCTATTGTAATTAGTGATGCTATGAACATTGGGATGCATGTATCTCTTCCAATGAGTGAAGAAAATGTAGGCAGAACACCCTATGATGTAAATCATAGCAATATTTTTTTGGATCTGTCTCTTAAAGCAAAGGAAATTAAACAAAAATGAACAAATGGGAGGTATTTACAGTTAAAAATTTTTGCATAGCAAAGGAAACCACTGACAAATCAAAAAGACAACCCACTGAATAGGAGAAAATATTTGCTAATTATATGACTGATAAGAGTCATATATCAGTTTAATAAGATGCTGAAGCTCCAACACTTTGGCCTGATGCGAAGAACTGCCTCATTTGAAAAGACCCTGATGCTGGGAAAGATTGCAGGCACGAGGAGAAGGGGACCACGGAGGATGAGATGGTTGGATGACATCACCAACACGATGGACATGAGTTTGAGTAAACTCTGGGAGTTGGTGATGGACAGGGAAGCCTGGTGTACTGCAGTCCATGGGGTCACAAAGAGTCGGACACGCCTGACAGACTGAACTGAAGGGTTTAATAGCCAAAGTATATAAATAGCTCAGGCAACTCAACATTGAAACAAACAAAAAAACAACCCAGTTTAAAAAAGGGCCAAAGGCCTGAATAGCCATTTTTCCAAAGAAGATATACAATGGGCACGCGAAAAGATGCTCCACATCATTAACTGTCCGAGAAATGCAAATGAAAACCACCATGAGACACAGCTCACACCTGTCAGAGTGGTCATCGTCAAAGAGACTGCGAGCAACGGACGATGGAGAGGCTGTGAGCAAGGGAACGCTCCTCCTCTCTTGGTGGGAAAGTGAATCGGTGACGCCACTATGGAGAACAGTATAGAGGCTCCTTGAAAAACAAAATAGAACTACCATACGATGCCACAATTCCCTCCTGGGTATTTATTTGACCATATAGGTTCTTTCAAATCTGTCTTGCTAAAACTTTTTGAAAGGAATCTCCAGGTTGAACTTCTAATAGACTATTTGATTAAAAAGAAACAAACAAAAAAAACCCTCCTGGAATATGGCAAGTTTGTCGTTGATGGCTTTTTGCATAATCTTTTTCACTGGAAGGCATTTCAGGCCACTGGGTAGGCTTGAGTCCTTGAAAACTAATCAGAGTAGACTTTAGAGCTTAGACCATAGTAATGATTCCTTTAATTTAATGATATTTTTACAGAAAGAAAAATCTGTTCTTTTTCATTCTGAAGAGGCAATTTATTAGAAGAGCCTAGAGTTGCAGCTCCCACAGTTAGTGATTACGGGGTCCACGTGGTGACTACCAGGTCCACTTAGTGATTACGGGGTCCATTTTGCTCCATGAGGACACTCTCTATTCGAAATGTGTTTCTTCTTAAAGTCTTAGATCAGCAGGCTGTGCGCTCCCCACTCAGAGTCCAGTGACTTCGCCTGCTGACTCAGAGTCCAGAAAACAACACTGCACTCCCCACACAGCCAGCCTGGCACAGGAGGAGTGAAACCTAACCACAGATGGATGGATGCTTCGTCCATTTTAACACGGCCGACTGTGGCCTTTTCCAGCCCAGGTAATGTTGCTTAACCAGCAACTGCAGACCCACTGCACCTTGCGAGCTGCTCGGGGCCCACGAGGCCTTGTTCTGTGACCAGCAGGCCCCCTCACATGCTTCCCAATGACCAGCTCTCTTCCCTTCCAATACGGCAGATGGACCTGTAAATGCAAAGGGACCCAGGTCTTTACTTTTGTTTCCTGTCATAACATATTTTCTGCAAGAAGTTATGGAAGATGAAGTCTCTTATTTCTACGACATTGAACAATCTTTTGGTATGTAGGTTCTCATTTCTGAGTCCTCCAAGCTCAGTAACAAGTATTCATTGGTAACATTTCCTGCCTACTAGCCTGAAGGCCATTCTTCCTCTTACACTGAAATAAAAGATTTAAAAGAAAAAGAAAAAACCAAGAAAGCAAGGAAGGAAGAAAAGAGCTTGGAGTGTGTGCATGTGGGTGTGAGTGTGTGTGGTTGGTGTGGGTTTGTATACGTGAACGTGCATGTTGTTTGTGTGTTCCTTGTGAGCAGTGTATGTGTGCATGCCTGCGTGAGTGCGATGTATATGCACACGAGGGTGGGTGCTCTTTGTGCACATATGTGCCTGTGAGCATGCATGTGTGAGTGTACATGAGTGTGTGTGCTCTTTGTGCACATATGTGCCTGTGAGCATGCGTGTGCGTGTGTGTGTGTGTGTGAGTGTACACGAGTGTGGGTGTGGCATACCGAGTTCTTTCTGTGCTAATGCTGCCTCCTAGTGACGCCCACCAATTCTGAAAGTACACGAGTTCTGAAAGAAAAGATCGCCGTTTCCCGAGTCAAGCACAGGGCAAAATTTCCCACGTAGCTCACCTGTGTTAAGTCCATCTTCCCAAGCACCCCGTTAGGGAGGTAAAGAAACTGAAGCTCACGGAGTTGTCAGCCGGCTTACACAAGTGACGGAGCTGGACAGCCATGCTTCCGAACTGGGTCTTTTCTCCCTTGCTCACACTGCTAGCTGAGCAGTGCATTTCCCAGTGGCTTCCTGGAAATAACTGAATTCCAAAGCTGAAATTTTCCAGCCTAGGGAGGCGTGCAGAAACAGGGTGGTGGGGAGATTTGGGGATAGGTGAGGCTGGGAGGCACCCTAGTGGGTGGTTGCCAGTCGAGTGGATGCTGGCTAGAGCGATGTCTGCGCATTTCCCTTGACTCCCAGTGGGGTTTTGCATATGTTGTCAGGTGTCATGTCTGACTCTTTGTGACCCATGGACTGTAGCCTGCCAGGCTCCTCTGTCTGTGGGATTTTCAAGCAAGAATACTGGAGTGGGTTGCTATTTCCTCCTCCAAGGGATCTTCCCAACCCAATGGGGTTACCTCCTGGATAAACACATTGTACTTTGAATATATTGTAAGTTGAAAATACATTTAAAACACCCAACTTCCTGCTTATCGTAGCTTAGCCTAGCGTACTTTAAATGTGCTCAGAACAGTTACATTAGCCTACAGATCAGTCGGTAAAGCATCTGTCTGCAATGCAGGGTACCTGGGTTCAATTCTTGGGTCGGGAAGTTCCCCTGGAGAAGGAAATGGCAGCCCACTCCAGTATTCTTGCCTGGGAAATCCCATGGAAAGAGGAGCCTGGTGGGCTACAGTCCGTGGAGTCACAAGAGTAGGACATGACTTAGCGCTATCTTTCTTTCTTACAGTTGGCCAAAATCATCTATCATAAAGCCTATCTGATAATAAAGTGTCAAATATCTCATGCAATTTATTGAGTGGACTTCCCAGGTTGCTCAGTGATAAAGAATCCACTTGCCGATGCAGCAGACACGGCAGGTTCTGTGGGTCAGGAAGATCCCCTGGAGGACCACTCCAGTGTTCGTGCTTAAGGAAACTGCATGGACAGAGGAGCCTGGCGGGCTATGGTACATGGGGCCCCAAAGGGTTGGACACGACTGTCAACACACAAAATTTATTGAGTGCCGTACTGAAAGTGGAGAACAGAATGGTCTGGGTACAGAATGGCTGGGAACTTATGGGTTATTTGTCCTCCTGTTCACACAGAGCCATGGCTGCCCCACTGCCAGCCTCGTGAGAGAGCATCTCGCTTCGTATCACCAGCTGGGAAAATATCCAAAGTCAACATTTGAGATTTGGTGTCTACTACATCTGTATTGCTTGCACACCATCACGCAAATGGAAAAATCTAAAGCTGAACCATCGTAAGTGGGGGACTGTTTGTGTTGTTGAAAGGCCGGGGCAGGGAGAATAGCCAGTTTATCTCTGTTCGTAGCCACTGGCACAAACATTGCCCAGGAAGGTGCATAGACCGAGCCACGGAGGAGGAGATGAAGCAGGGATTTCAGCTCAGTTCAGGCAAAAGAAAGGATCCAGAATCGTTGAGTTACAGGTTGTAACTCTGTTTTCTAGTAGTGATGAAAAGAAAATACTCCCCACTATTCTTGGTTTCTAGTCTTTTAAAACTACATCTATTTGTGGTATAATTTATACTTCTGTGACCTATAAATAGAGAGTTCTGAACCATTTCCTATCCAATTGAAGGACTTTCCTGGCTACAGGTTACTCTGATCTTCATCACTAATGTTCTTCATGCCAGTGTGTGCAGTCACTGAGTCAGGTCCGACTCTCTGCGACCCCACAGACTGAAGCCGGCCAGGCTCCTCTGTCCGTGGGATCCCCCAGGCGAGAATACTGGAGTGGGTTGCCGTCTCCTCCTCCTGGGAGGGGGTCTTCCTGTGTCTCCAGGGTCGCCTGCATTGGCAGGCGGATTCTATACCACTGAGCCATGTCTTGACATAATAATAATATTGCTCATTCTTGATATTTATCTAAATTGCTTTCCATTTAGATGGCTGAGCCATTCATGTATTTCAGTCTAATGATAGGATCTCAATAATGCAAAATGGTGAATCACTGACTAAAATTTGGTTATTTAGGATAACAGCTTACACATCAATACTGCATATAGAGCCATTTGCTGGGATTTAAATTAAAATATAGAAGATACATGTATCATGTGAAACTCTCCCTCAAAATGGGCAAAGGACTAGAGAGGTACTTTGCAGAAGAATTTTTAAAAAGGACTAATAGAGACATTTAAATATTTCAGCTGTTCTAATAGTGGAAAATGCAAATTAAACAGATGCTATTTTTATACACACAATTATCACAGATTAGAAAAATTGTCAATGTGAGACAACCACTCTCAGGAACTGTTGAGTAGAATAGCAAATTTGCCAAACACTTCCATGAAGCAATTTGGCAGTACTGATCAAGGACTTTAATTTCTTTCATGCCCATAGGAATATCTTTTATGGAGATAGCTGAAACTTCATCCAAGATGTATATATTAAGAGATACTTATTACAGTATTACTTGTAAGAGTCAAACATTGCTAATAATTTATATATCCAATCACTGGAAAATAATTAAATTATGTTATATCCAAATGAAGCAAAAATAAGTAGATATTAAAATGATTACATATATGTGTAACATTGGAGAAGGCAATGGCGATCCACTCCAGTACTCTCGCCTGGAAAATCCCATGGAAGGAGGAGCCTAGTAGGCTGCCGGTCCTTGGGGTCACGAAGAGTCGGACTTGACTGAGGGGCTTCACTTTCACTTTTCAATTTCATGCATTGGAGAAGGAAATGGCGACCACTCCAGTGTTCTTGCCTGGAGAGTCCCAGGGACAGCGGAGCCTGGTGGGCTGCCATCTATGGGGTCACAGAGTCGGCCACGACTGAAGCGACGCAGCAGAAGCAGCAGCAGCAGCAGCAGCGGTGTGTGTAAGATCTGAGAACATATTTACTATTGTTAACAGTGGCCATTCATTAATGATAGAATTACATGTAATTTTTATATTCTTTGTTAAACCTTTCCAATTTCCATATAGTATCATCAAAACTTTTATAACCTGAAAAAATACTCAATTCAAAAATCTCATCTTTTAGGTGCTTTCCTTGAGGTCCAGGGGTTAAGACTCTGCCTGCCTCCCAAAGCGCGGAGTGTGGGTTCAATCCCTGGTTGGGCAGCTCTAAGACTAAGAGCCTCATGACCTAAAAACCAAAACATAAACAGAAGCAACACTGAATCACTTCAATAAAGACTTTAAAAGTGGCCCAATTAAAAAAAATCTTTAAAAACAGAATCTCCAAAATCTCAGCTTGGGAAGAAAAATTTTGTTTCTCTTTACAGTTAACTCTTGATTATTCTTGATAGTAAGTGGAAGTAATCCGCAACAGTGACCCAAAGTCACTGATAATTCTTCTGTGTCTCGTGTTTGCTTGCGATGTCTTCATTAGTCACAGTCCCTCAAACTGTTGGATTACTTCACATGGAAACTTTTGAGACCTTGATTTCAGAACATTAGCGAGGAGAAGAAGATGGTGAATTCCATAGTTTTATGTCTAAGTCAACGTTTTCCAAAATAAAGGCTATTTTTGGAGAGATTTGAGGATATTTAGGAAGTAAAATTGACAAGACTTGAATCATCTTTAATTTCATTATGTAACGAATCACTGATTCACATGCTTACATCATTCTGCATGGTAAGTATGTAAGTTAGTAGAATGGCTTGTAAACTATTTTGTAATTCATTTTCTGTGAGTTTATTAGTAATTCACTTATTGGTATAGACTGAAATGCTACTTCCAGTGGAGGGTTTGGAAAAAACATCTTGGAAAGAATATGATTTCCCTCTGGAAGCTTGAAAGAAACTAGTTACAAATGAATGAATCTTCTATCTTCTTTATGGAAAATTGAAAAGCTACTTCAAGCTGTGTTTACGTTAGATTTGGCATCACACTGCATGTATTGCAAAGATACTGCAGAAGGAATCCTGTTGTGA
Organism: Antilocapra americana; assembly: GCA_007570785.1. Classification (NCBI taxonomy): domain Eukaryota; kingdom Metazoa; phylum Chordata; class Mammalia; order Artiodactyla; family Antilocapridae; genus Antilocapra; species Antilocapra americana. Next base: position 604,840 of record ML663574.1, read on the forward strand.
AATTACATGAAAAACAGTGATAAACTGAATTTCTTTTAAATGAATGTTTCTACAATTTAAACTTGTTTCTGCTCAGTATTTTAAAATATATATATAGTTCAGAGCTTTTCTAGAAATGTAGGAGACCAAAGAAAACCACAGCATAGCAGTGCAGACATGGAGATCGCCCTGAGGTGGAAGAGACTTCTTGGAGCAGCAGAAATACATTTTCCACTTGAACATGCTGGTCTGCACAGAATTGGTAAACACAAAGTCTCTTCATTTTATTTCAGAGTCTTCAGAATTTGGGGCAAGTTCTTTCAGATCTTGGATAGTTCTGAGTCAAAAAAAATAATGCAATGTTCATTCTCTTGTCTAGTTCAGCGGTCTTCGCCTCTGAGTTGTGAGATCACTTCTTTAGGCTCATTCAGTGTCGTCTGTCCTAACAACGGGCACAGCCCTCTGTGAATATCCTCCTGCGACCCCACTTTCTTTGTTCTTTATCTGTTCTTTCTCTACAGTCCCTGAAGTGTTGGCAGGCTCCTATCCGAGCGGGACACCCGAGGGCAGCCGTGTCCAGACAGCGGTCTGGCCATCCTGGGAGTGTCGGCCCGGGATTGGTCCAGGGGCCGCCGGGCTGGCGAGCGAGCCTGGAGGCTGCGCGGAGGACCGGACGTCGTCATGACAACGCAGCGTCGGGGGGGGCGGGGAAACGCGAGTGCGGAAGTCCCCGACCCCAGCCTGCCGGGGGGCCGCCGGGGCGGGGCGTCGCCATGGCAGCGGCGGGAAGGGGCGCGGCCTGCGCCGGGGCGCCCCCGCCCCGCGGACCCCGCCCGGGCCTGCTCGGCGGGCGGCGACCTCGACGCCCTCCCGGGCTGGAGACCGTTTTGTGGCGGCGGCGGCGGCGGCGGCGGCCGGGCGGGAAGCTTGCACGTAGGGTCGCCGGTTCTGGTTTTCCCGAACCCCCTCCCGGGCCCCCGCGCTCGGGTCCCCGGTGGAATCTTGTCCGGGGAGGGTCGCCCCCGGCCGGCCGCCGTCCAGGCCCCCTGCGCGCGCCGCTTGGGGGTCCGGGCGCGGCGGCCCGGCTCCGCGTGCGGAGAGGGGTCCGGGCGGCGCGGGCCGGGGCTTCGGACCGAGTTGGGGCCGGCGGGGCGGGTCAGCACGCGGGGCCCCGGCTCCCGACGAGACGTCTGCGCGCGGCTGCGGGGTCTGGGCCGGGTCCCCTGCCTCCGTCCCCCGGGGTCCCCGCGCGATCCCCGCCCTGACCTCGTCTCCCGGGGACCCCGCGGGCCGCCCCCTGCTCTGACCTCCCTCCGTCCCCCGGGGTCCCCGCGCGATCGCCCTCTCTGAACTCCTCTCCCGGGGTCCCCACGCGCCCCCCGCTCTGAACTCCTCTCCCGGAGTCCCCACGCGCCCCCCGCTCTGAACTCCTCTCCCGGGGTCCCCGTGGGCCGTCCCCCGCTCTGACCTCCCTCCCCTCTCCGGGCCGGAGCACTCCCTCCGCAGCCGGACTGGCCGGACGGGCAGGGCGGGGAATCCTGGGCGCCCCGGGGGCGGCCCCTGCGAGGCCCGCCCGCCTCCGGCCCGCAGGGCGGACCCGGGCTCTACTCCAGGGTCCCCGGGACGCTTGCGGCCCCTGCGCGCTGCCTGCGCGCTGATCGTCGTGGAAGCTGATGGAGAAGCCGGACGCTGGCACTCCGGCTGCCCCGCGGGGGTCAGGGTGCGGCGGGGGCGGTCCCTGGCTCCCTGGCCGCAGCGTCCCGGGTCTCCGGGGCAATGCCCACCTCCGTGGGAGGCGCGGTCAGTGCCTGGTAACTGTCCAAACAGTAGAGGTGCGAGCTGGTGGAACAGGCACCGTAAACGGGTTCCAAGTTTTGTTTAGTGACCCGCCATTGACTTGAAGTGCGATTCGATTGAGCAGAATTGATTTTAGGCGACTCGGAGAAGTGTGTTTATTTCGCGTGGACCGGGGCGTGACCTGTGTGAGCAGTGTCTTTGTTTGGGGGTGTGGCCGCGTTTCCCCAGGACCTAGAATGTGTGCGGCTTCCTCGTGCTTTGCTGACTTCTAGGACCGCTGAGCGCTCTCAGAACCACGTCTTAGCCCATTTCCTAGCTGTCGGCAGAGAGACAGGTATAAAAAAGACCATGAGCTAAATATATTAGAGCTATAAGCAAGAGTTGCAGCTTATTTCTTTTTATGTGATTGGTAGGCACATTCTAAGCATTTTAAATCTAACTCAAAGACATAGGTTTACTTATTTTTTTAATGCTAATAATTTAAATCTGCAATTCTAATAAGTCATACATAATAAAACTTTTTGATTAGCTGGGATTAAGTAGATATAACCTACCTGTAAGAGGTAATTCCTTAAAGGTTTGAAGCAAGAATTCTTTGATTGTTCGAACCAATAACTTAATTATGTTTTCATTTTTTTGGAGAATAAATAGGGGATAAGGAAAAGCTGAGTTTTAGCATTGACCAGGTATCACATTGATTCTTGTGCTTTTTAAAAAACATATTTGGCTGCACTGGGCCCTTGGTTGCTGCATGCGGAACCTTTAGTTGAGCCATGTGGGGTCTGGCTTCCAGACTAGGAATGGAACCTGGGCCTCCTGCATTGGGGGCTCGGCGTCTTAGCCACTGGACCACCAGGGAAGTCCCTCTTTACTGTGCTTTTTAAACAATGTATACTCCAGGATTGCGTATTATTATAGCAATTATGATTGCCTTTCTACTTTGCAGAATACTTCTTGGAGGTATTGCTGATGTATATTTGAATGGCCAGCAGGTCAGATAAAGTGAATCTGAGAGCTGATGGTTTCAGAGTTTGAATCTGAGTTTTATGCTTAATTTCATGACTAAGTGAGTCTTTTTACTGTTGAGTTTTCGTTTCTTCTAACACTGACCATTAACATCTCCGGTTTATGTCAAAGGATTGAATGAGAACTAGTGATTATAAGGAATCTTTGTTTTAGCGGTAGCTGAAGACCCTGATGCTGGGAAAGATTGACGGTGGGAGGAGAAGGGGACGACAGAGGATGAGATGGTTGGATGTGGCATCACCGACTCAATGGACATAAGTTTGGGTAAACTCCAGGAGTTGGTGGTGGATAAGGAGGCCTAACGTGCTGCAGTCCATGGGGTTGCAAAGAGTCAGGCATGACTGAGCGACTGAACTGAACTGATGGGCTGTCTCAGGCATATGTTTGAGTATGTGGGTAGGCTGAACTGTTTAATCCTGGAAGTACACTTCAGGTCAGAGCTGTGCTTAAGACTCTGGGTTTCTGTGTTTCCATTTGTTTGTTTATCCATTTTATTAATTGCTTTTCAGCTAAATGATAGTAATACAACATCTGGCAATGGTATCTTGTTACCAGCTTTCTGTTGGTACTTTCTGTTACTGATGGAGTTATGTAAATTATGCAGCTAGTTATTGTAGGAATGTAAAACAAAACCAACCAGCCAAATAACCCCAGGCCAACTAACCAATCATTGTTTTTATTTAGTCACTAAGTCGTATCTGACTCTGCGACCCCGACCCCGTGGACTGTGGCCCACCAGGCTCCTCTGTCCATGGGATTTCCCAGGCAGGAGTACTGGAGTGGGTTGCCATATGGGATTGAACTACGTCTCCTTGAGTCTCCTGCATTGACAGTCAGATTCTTTACCACTGCGCCACCTGGGAAGCCCTACCTGATCATTAAACGTGATTAAATAAAACAAAATGTATGTTAATCAAGTTTTGAATTCAAAAATATGTTTCTTCTACTGTAACGTAGAAGGTACCATGACCAGTTTTGGTTAACAGAATTAGGGCAATAGTATTTCTATTCTAGAGGAACTATTTGGTACTTGCAACAGAATTAAAAGAAAAAAAAAGCCAACCTCAGACATACCTTGTTTTATTGCACTTTGCTTTATTACGCTTCATAGATATTGCGTTTTTAACAAATTGAAGGCTCGTGACGGCCCTGCCTGGAGCAAGCCCACCACGGCCGACAGTGTCTGCTTACTTCGCGTCTCTGGGTCACACTTTGGTAATTCTCACATTTGAAACTCCCCCCAAAATGGTTACAAATGCTGGATAGTGGGTTTTTGTGTGTGTGTGTGTGTTTAGCAATAAAGTATTTATAAAATTAAGGTATGTACTTTTTTAGCATAATGCTACTGAACACTCAGACGACAGTATAGTGTAAACATACCTTTTATATGAGGGAGCTTCCCCGGTGGCTCGGATGGTAAAGTATCCACCTGCCGTGCAGAGACCTGGGTTCCATCCCTGGGTCAGGAAAAGCCCCTGAAGAAGGGAATGGCACCCTCCTTCAGTATTCTTGCCTGAAGAAGCCCATAGCCATTCCAATCCTTTTTTATGCACTGGGAAAGCTCAGTGTTCAGGTGACTCACTTCACTGTGACGTGGGCTTCATTGCTGTGGTCTGGAACTGAGCCTGTGCTGTCTCTGAGGTCTGCCTGTATTTGCCATGTGGAAGTAGGATGTTTATTTCTTTAGTCAACTTTTATTTACCAGTCAATTCTTCAGCTTCTGTCACCTGCCATGTGATGTACTCGGTACCTACTGATACGCGTCAGGCACGGCCCCTGCCTTCTGGGCGTATCTCACAGATGGTGGAAGACGTGTAAATAGTATGCAGACGTGTGAAGAAAGAGGAAAAGAACGATGAATGCTACCACACAGCTGTGAGCCATGTACACGGATGGAGCGAAGAGTCTGGGCACTGTGGGGCAAGTCTCAGAAGGGTGCTTGAGCTGCATTTCCTGACTCCAGGCAGGGGGACAGCCCGTGAGGACGATGAGTGGTCCTCTGAGGAGAGCAGGCCTGAGCATGTCAGACTGGCGAGCAGTTCTGATGGTGCACAGTCACCCGCGGGGCGGGTAGTGAGGCAGGATGTGTGTATGTGTGTGTCGAGTGGTCATCTGTGGGGCCGTCTGTTAGTAGGCCCTGTGTGTGTGTGTGTGGGGGGGAGTGGTCATTGGTGGGGCGGTTAGGCCGTGTGTGTGTGTGTGTGTGTGTGTGTGTGTAGAGTGGTCATTGGTGGGGCGGTTAGGCCCTGTGTGTGTGTGTGTGTGTGTAGAGTGGACATTGCTGGGGCGGTTAGGCCCTGTGTGTGTGTGTGTGTGTGTGTGTGTAGAGAGGTCATCCATGGGTTGGTTGGTGTGTGTGTGTGTGTGTAGAGAGGTCATCCACGGGTTGGTTGGTTAGGCCTGGTGTGTGTGTGTGTGTGTGTGTGTGTGTGTGTGTGTAGAGAGGTCATCCATGGGTTGGTTGGTTAGGCCCTGTGTGTGTGTGTGTGTGT
>ML663574.1:616916-633387 GCA_007570785.1 Antilocapra americana
TTACTGCCCATGTCCAGGGGGGGCACTCGAGGGCCCTGCCTTCCTACATGGTAGGTGTGCGCCCAGTGCCTTACTGCCCATGTCCAGGCGGGGGCGCTCGAGAGCCCATTCACGTAGCACCCTAGGGTCATTTATTAACTTAGAAGTCCTAGATACGTGTTGGCTAAAACAATTTTTTTGCTCGCTGATTCAGTTTTTTCTATCTCAAATGGAAATTAGAGTTTGGGCTCTAAGAGGACTACACTTAATTGATTTAGTCACTGCACAGTATTCTACAATATTTCTTTAAAAATTAAAATTAATTTTCAAGCCTTAATTTCCCACTAAGGGAAATTTTCTCTGGATTACATTAATTTTAACTGGGTTACACTAATAATGTATCAGTTCAGTTCACTCACTCAGTCGTGTCAGACTCTTTGCGACCCTGTGAATTGCAGCACACCAGGCCTCCCTGTCCATCACCAACTCCCGGAGTCCACCCAAACCCATGTCCATCAAGTCAGTGATGCCATTCAGCCACGTCATCCTCTGTCGTCCCCTTCTCCTCCTGCCCCCAATCCTTCCCAGCATCAGGGTCTTCTTCATTGAGTCAACTCTTCACATGAGGTGGCCAAAGTATTGGAGTTTCAGCTTCAACATCAGTCCTTCCAATGAATACCCAGGACTGATCTCCTTTAGGGTGGACTGGTTGGATCTTCTTGCAGTCCAAGGGGCTCTCAAGAGTCTTCTCCAACACCACAGTTCAAAAGCATCAATTCTTCAGTGCTCAGCTTTCTTCACTGTACAACTCTCACATCCATACATGACCACTGGAAAAACCATAGCCTTGACCTTTGTTGGCAAAGTAATGTCTCTGCTTTTAAATATGCTATCTAGGTTGGTCATAACTTTCCTTCCAAGGAGTAAGTGTCTTTTAATTTCATGGCTGCAATCACCATCTGCAGTGATTCTGGAGCCCCCAAAAATAAAGTCTGACACTGTTTCCACTGTTTCCCCGTCTATTTGCCAGGAAGTGATGGGACCAGATGCCATGATCTTAGTTTTCTGAATGTTGAGCTTTAAGCCAATGTTTTCACTCTCTTTCACTCTCATCAAGAGGCTTTTTAGTTCCTCTTCACTTTCTGCCATAAGGGTGGTGTCATCTGCCTATCTGAGGTTATTGATATTTCTCCCAGCAATCTTGATTGCAGCTTGTGCTTCTTCCAGCCCAACATTTCTCATGATGTACTTAAATGAGCAGGGTGACAATATGCAGCCTTGATGTACTTACTCCTTTCCCTATTTGGGAGAAGTCTGATGTTCCATGTCCAGTTCTAACTCTTGCCTCCTGACCTGCATACAGGTTTCTCAAGAGACAGGTCAGATGGCCTGGTATTCCCATCTCTTTCAGAATTTTCCACAGTTTATTATGATCCACACAGTCAAAGGCTTTGGCATAGTCAATAAAGCAGAAATAGATGTTTTTCTGGAACTCTCTTGCTTTTTCGATGATCCAGTGGATGTTGGCCATTTGATCTCTGGTTCCTCTGCCTTTTCTAAAACCAGCTTGAACATCTGGAAGTTCATGGTTCACGTATTGCTGAAGCCTGGCTTGGAGAATTTTGAGCATTACTTTACTAGTGTGTGAGATGAATGCAATTGTGTGGTAGTCTGAGCATTCTTTGGCATTGCCTTTCTTTGGGATTGGATTGAAAACTGACCTTTTCCAGTCCTGTGGCCATTGCTGAGTTTTCCAAATTTACTGGCATATTGAGTGCAGCACTTTCACAGCATCAGCTTTCAGGATTTGAAATAGCCTAGCTGGAATTCCATCACCTCCACCAGCTTTGTTTGTAGTGCTAGTGTAGTGCTTTCCAAGGCCCACTTGACTTCACATCCTGGGATGTCTGGCTCTAGGTGAGTAATTGCATTATCGTGTTTATCTGAGTCGTGACGATCTTTTTTGTACAGTTCTGTGTATTCTTGCCACCTCTTCTTAATGTCTTCTGCTTCTGTTAGGTCCATACCATTTCTGTCCCTTATCGATGTCAGTAAATTCTAGCTTCTGAAGCTTTCTGGATGTTAACATGAATTTGAGCAAACTTCAGAATATGAAGGTGAGGGAAGCCTGGTGTGCTGCAATACATGGGGTCTCAAAGTCAGACACAACTTAGCCACTGAACAGCGAATATGTTTTACTTAATGTACATGAGAGGTTGGATTGAATGACTTCTAATGCTTTTTATAATTAATAAAATGATAATAATAAATTAGAGTTTAGAAGTGATTTTCTGTACTTTGATTTCATTATCAAAAATCAGCCTTTTTATAGAGGCAGTTGTCATTGTGCTTGATTGATGGATATTCACTGTCTTGGACCTCATAACCATGAAATATGTCTTGGTTTATGTGGTGTTTGGATGCTTGAGAGATCTGTAGGTGTTGGTGGTTGCTGATGTTTATTAACAAATAAAAAGCCTTGCAAAACTTCTGTGTAGTATATTGCTGCACGCTAGATAATAATTTCTGTTATTCATGGCAGAATGCCAGACTTTTTGATGAGATTCTGCTTTATATGTTAGTCTATGGCCATGCATTCTCTTAAGATCAGTAGTGTCTGGGGTAGTAGTTACTTGACTTGATAATTGATTAAGCATTGGAGTGACTTCCTCAATTAAAAAGAAACAGCTGTGCTTGTTTGACTTGGGATAGAGGGTGGTGTGTCACCCTTCCCTAGAGAATGGCCCCTGTAGAATTTTTTGAGTAAGATTGAGAGGATTACAGTTAATGCAAATTTTATATGCAGAGTTTTCATCAGAAATGTGTCATGAAGCCTGTCTCCCTTGAGGAGAAATAAATGGGCTGGTGTCTTTCTTCTTAATGACTGAAGATAGAGCATTTTCAGAAACATATTCATATGTTGAAATACAAGTGTACTGTGTCATGTTTTCCCATTCACACTCATATTATGGGATCATAGGAAAGGGCTTCAGTTTATAAATGATAATAATAACGTAAAAGTCCAGAGACCTATCTTGGATTTTTGGGCTAGGTCGTGGCATGGCCAGAACTAAATTCTAGGTCTTCAACTCTGTTGTTCCTAATGGTGAAGAGGTTTCTAATTTTTATTTCTGATTTTTATTGATTTTGGTTTCTCTGCCTACTGATTCGTGTGTGTGTGTGTACATGTGTGTGCATGCACACAGAGTAATGATCACAGAAAGAAATAGGAGAGCACAAAAAAGACCTTTTCATTTGTCTTTTCAGAAAGCTTAGTATTCCTTTTGTAATATAAACCATTATTATCATGTGTCTGTCATATAATTTTATGATTTATCAAATTTAAACATGACATAACTAAAATGTGAGCTATCCATTTTTATGTATTTTAATATTTCATTGAATTATATGTTTTTATATAATTAAACTTGAGTATTTGAAAGGTTATTATCCAACTTGAAACTTGATGGAAATCTTAACTGATTATTTCATTATATAGTACATTTTGAAAGAATAATTTTTCTAATTTTTAAAAATCAGTCCATCTATTTTGATGAACCAAATCCAGCACAAGCAAAAGAGTCCAGCCCGGATGGATTACCGGACTGGGTGGTGGGTCAGCTGGGGACCAGCGAGCACAGATTCAGCGAGTCCCGGGCACTTTCCTCTGGAGAAGATTGCTCTTTGGTGCAGTCGCCAACCGACGTCCGCAGGTATGCGTGAGCCTGGGATTCCACGTGTGTCTCATCATTTAGCTTATCTTTGGAAGTGGTTAATACATTCCATATTTGCTTGCTTTTTTATGGTAAATAGTTGGTTTACTTTGTGCTTTTGCTGAAGTTGAGGGCTATGAAGGAATGTCATGTAGGTAAAATAACAGTGCTGCTTTTCTGTTGATTGTATATTGAAGATTATATTACATTTTTAAGTGATTTTTGAATATCTGTTAAATACATCTCTTCCCATTGCTGGGGAAGTGGTGACTGAAAGTCTTTAAGTAACATAGTTGTCTATTTTCCTCTGGGACAAGCATGAACTGAGAATATTTCAGTGACTTCAACAAAATATGCCATCTTCCATATCCATCTTGAAGCTTATGCTTGAATTTCTCTCCTTCTCTCCCCGCACCAAACAATATTTGTTTTGATTTAATAGAATAGTGAATGCAAACATAAACCCCATTAAACTGTGCTTTCTTACTAGATATAAGCTTAAATACAATTTTTAGTACAAATAAAAGCAAATTTCTGAATTTTAAGTACACAATAAAACAATTATTGTTGTAGTATAACTTTTGGTCTTTAAGAGGAATAGATTTAAGTTGGACTTTAATCAGATTTTGAGTTTTATGTGTGGCACTGTTCTCTGAAATGTTAACATACTGGACGATGTCAGCTGATATGTGTCATGGTTCATACTTCACTCCTCACCATTCTCTTAGTAATTTTAATTTTTGGAATTTGATTAGCTTGACAATGTAATCTTTCTTTTCTACTATTATTTTTTTTTGCTTTATTCCTTAAAGGATACAGAAATCTTATTAGTAATTTGAAACATCTTCATAGTTGATGTAGTCTGGTTATGTTTTTTGGACTTCACTTATTATGGTGGAAAAGAACAGATAGAATGTAAAGCAAGAGATCCAGTCCATATGAAATATTTTTTATTAGAAAGGGAAAATAAGTTAATATGAAGAGGCAGAGCAGAAAGAGGTGACATAATTAGGACGCATTTCAGAAGCATGAAAAGGAAGGAGCAGATGAGTCCATGGTAGATGCCTTCTCGGGAAGTTTAGAGCAGGACGCAGGACAGGAAGTGGGCTTGGGACTCCAAGGAATCCAGGTGAGTGGGGCTTTCTCTCTCAGAATAGAGGATCAAGTTGGAGAAAATATGGTGATAATATTCTTCAAATATTACTAACTTTTCTGGGTGACGAAACCATAGTAAAATCTCTACGGTTTTAACAAGTAACATTTCTCTTTGTTGCTCACCTATAATAAAATGACATTTCAATGCAAATTACTTGAATTTGAGGCCTTAGTTATCACTTATACAGTAAGTAATTAGTGGAAAAAGCAGACAATCCTTCATTCCTACTCCGCCCTTCAGAGCTCCGGACTTCAGAGAAGCCTCACCTGACAGCCCGGGTCTGTGTAGGTAACCTTGTCGCAAGCGCCCTCCGTGTGTCTCTGCTGCGCTCACCACGAGCGCAGAGGTGCTCCCCTGTCCTGGGGCTGGATGTCAGCTTCACAGTGCAGGGACCGCGTGTCTGTTTGCAGTGTTCCCAGTGCCCTGGGCGGGCACTGCGGGATGTGCCCGAGCCTTAGTCTTGGTGAGTGCACGCAGGAGTCCGGGAGTGTATAGTTAGGCCACACGTTGGATTTCATCTGTGCAAAGCCCCTTTCCGACAGGTATGTTGGGGCAGAGAGAATAGCCCACGGGGATTTATTTTAAAAACTATTTGGAAAAACTTGAGGGAGGCATAAATGTTAGAAGTTAAGAGATGTATGGATATCGGCTAGAGATGCTCATTTGTTTCCTAGCCTTCTTATCTTATTTCTGATGAAGTTGTTAAAGAAAATGAAGGAACTGGAGAAGACAGCTGTCTTTCTAGTCAAGTGTTAGAATTTCACTAAGGCTAAGGCCAAGTAAAGGTATCTTTACTTACATGCCTTTAATTTAACTCAATCTTTTTAAAATTTTTAATTTGCATGTATGTTACTTAGCAGATATTTGTAATTTTACATACATAAAGGCACTTAAAAATAAAACCTCCACTCTGCCTACAGGCAGCACACTTACGGCCGAGTGAGTGACGTGTCTGGTCAGCTCATAGGCCACAGTCGACTCTGCGGACGGTCTGTCTGCGTGGTCCCCCTCTAAAGCTGGTCCTGCACTGTGAGTGGCCAGACGGTGTGGTGAGAGGGTGAGGGTCTGCCCGTGTTGACCCGACACCTCTCATCAGTTCTGCACGAGATTGTTCTAGAAAGTTTAAGAGCCCTATACTATGTGACACATGTATGTTTCTATAGTGAATAATTTATTGTTACTTAGAACTGAAGTTTAATGCTGCCTCATAAATTTTACAACCACTTCAACTTGTCCTTTGAAAAACCTCTTTAATCTTAAAAGATTTTCCCCCTTAGTGTTCCTTTTTGATCACTTTATAAAATCCTGCTTTACTTAGGCCTTTTTGTATGTGAAGTATTTCTCATGGCATTTTCGATTATGCTGTTTGTGTCCTGGCCTTTTCATATTATTGAAGATGCAGAGGCCTTTTGAAGCCTCTTCGCCAGGACTCCTGTTGCGTAGAGATGGCGCCTCTCCGTACCTTTTTTCTTCCTGCAGTGTATGTCACGTGGCCGCGTCTGGACCCATTAGAAGTCTCATGAGGCTGTATGCTGTCAGGCTTGTTCTCATGCTTCTCTCCATCAGATACACACTGCACACTCGTAAACTTAGCATTTCACTTCAGTTTCAACGTGTAACTAGTTCTGTCCTGGTTTTATCCTTTGCTTTCCTTTTTCATAGTTCTTGGTTTAAGGTTATGTTATTACCCTTAGTTTATTTTAAGAAAAACCATTTTCCAATTTGCATTGCCATATTATTAGAGAACTTTTATTATATTTTTATCTCAAATATCTGATTATTTTATTGACAGTGAAGTATCTGAGTTATATTTGAGTTTGGAGCATGATTTCACAAACTGTTGCTAGTGAGACGGGAGACTTGGATCTCTCCGCTGCACAGTTTGGGTGGTTTCACTTAGTTGGACGGCTGTGAGTTGGGCCCATTAGGTCACTTCGGGCTGTCTCTCAGGTGCTGAGCACTGAGCGATGGTAAGGCCCTCGCTGTCTGAGGGTGCACGGACCTCCGGGCGCCCCACGATCCCGCTCTGGGTGCTGACGGCCTTGTACGGTCCCTTCTCCTTGAGTGTGGGCAGGACCTGTGAGTGGCATCTCCCCAGTAGAATCTGGCCGAGGTGATGGGCTGTCACTCCCACGAGTGCCTGACGGTGCTGGAGACTGCCCTGCGTGCAGACGGGCTCGAGGGGCCCGCTGTCACCCCTGCTGCTGAGGAGCCGGCTGCCCTGCGTCCTGAGGCCTGAAGGAGGTGAAGCTGCTGACAGCCGTGACCGCAGGCAAGGCAGGTTCCTCCCTCCAGATGGGGACTCGGCTCTGGGCAGACCCTGAGTGCCGCCTCGTGCGGGCCCGAGCGGAGGGTCGGGCTGGGCCGCGCCCGCACCGCCGCCCCTGGAGACCAGGAGACGTGTGGCTGGCGTCTAGAGCCTTAGTCCGCGGAGCTTGGCTGTGCAGCCGTAGATGGCTGACACCCCTTTTACCCTCGTTTTGGAAGACTGCGGTCGTCCACGGAGCATGCTTGAGCCTCGGGTGGGACTGTGAAGAGTGAACCCTGCTCTCTTCTCCCCGTGCTCTCACCCCGCCTCCATGGGTGCTTTGCGGTGTGCCATTCCGGGTGCACATATGCCCACAGGTGTGCAATGGGAGATCGTCAGCTGGCTTGTGCCACGTGACTTCACTGTGTGTGAATCCTGTGTCATGTGACCTGTGTAAGCGTTTTAAACCCAGGTGATGGTCCACAGTGTAGATTTACTGTAACTGGATCTGTCTCTGTTGCTCGTGGTGCTTCAGTATTGTAAAGTGTGTCCTAGCTGACAGCCTGGGACAAGCATCATGATGAGCCTGTGTGTGTCTGGGCTATCATTGATTCTGTAGCCAGGAACAGTGAGACATGCACTGAGCTGTTGGTGGGATTATTGGTAGGTTTGACGCCTTGTGCAGTGGTACAGAAAGGTACCTGGCCAGTATGGAATGACGTCTCAGATGTGTGAAGTTCAAAAGACGTGCGTGAAAGTGTGGCGAGCTTCCGTGTGTGTGTGTCTCTTAAAAAGGGTGTATGGGTATGTATGTGCACACGTGTGTGGAGTACTTCTGGGTGCCATGTGTGAAGCTGTTTTACGTTTAGGGAGTGGGGTAATATGGTGTGGAAAGTTAAAAACTTTTTTATACATGTGTCTGTTACTTTTAATAACCACACTTATTTTTTGATAGGGAGTGTCAAGTTGCTCTCATATTAAAATGCCCAGCCATACGCACTATTTAGATCAGTGAAGCCCATTAGTGAGTCTGACCATGTATAGCATATACACAGATTTAAACAGAAGGATGAAATTTTCGCAAGAGAGAGTGTTTGTGGGTCACACTTATATTTCTGATTTGTTGAAACGGGAACCAAGTGAGGCGAGTTGTATGTTTGTAGAGCACCTCCTGTACGCTCAGTACTGTTCTGGAAATCTTTCCTAGGGTATCTGACTTCATTCTCTGGAGTTCTGTGAGGCTGACACAGTTGCCCTTTGTATTTATCAAGGAGGTGACCGCTTCAGTCAGGTCAGTAAACTCCCCAGTGATGGATGCAGACTTGGAATCCAGGTCTTGTGACTCCAGACCCTGTGTTCTTTCTGGTAGACCATGCAGGCATGAGCACTTTGGCAGCAAACACGGAGATTGCACTCTAACCCTTCTCCCTGCCTTGTGCTTCGTTAGCAGTCTTGGACGACCGTGCCTTTGTTCGTGGTGATTCCTGGGTTGAGTGAAACGCAGCAGTTAGCTTTGTTCAGACATCACTTCTGACACTTGGCAACTGTGTGTCCTCAGGCAAGCTCCTTCCTCTCTCTGAACCCAGTGTCTGCCTTTGAGAGGCAGGTGGCAGTGCTGACCTCAGAGCAGCGGGGCTGGGGGGCCCTGCCTGTTGGCCTTTGACGTGGGGCCCATCGCGCCCCACCATCGGGGGCGCGGGGGTCCTGCACGTGGGCTTGCTTGTTAGCTTGGCCCCTCTTCTGCTGATCTCATTATATAATCTTCCCAAAGTGTTGTCTTAAATCCATTGGTTGTTAATTATTTTCAATTTAAAAGTCATTTTGTGTTCCTGAGAAAGGAAATTAATGGCTGTGCAGAAGGATTCTGATGGTAAGTGTGAATCCTGCCCATTCTCAGAATAAAGAGAGGGAACGGTGCTTTAGAAGAGGCTTCTGGGAGTTCCTTAGCGGACTCATCCTGCCGTCGTAACAGGGTTCAGTCCCTGGTCCAAGGATGAAAATCCCATAGCCATGCAGCACAGCCAAAGAAATTAGAAATCAGTAAAGTGAAAATGAAAGAGGCCGTGAAGCAATCTTTATTTGGATCACTCAGCCAGTCCCCCTTTTCAGAACAGGGAGCACGTTGTGGCTGGCCCTGGTCTTAGACATTTCCCACCCTGTGTTAGAAGCTGCCTGCGCAGGATCAGACTTCAGTTCTTGTTGTCTCCGTGTGTTTCTTGGTGTGCGTCATTCCAAAGACAGTAGGTTGTATTCTTGTCCTAACTTTCTGTGGAGGATGCTTGAAGCTCCTTTGTAATGGCTGTTAATCATTTTTATGAGATCTCAACCAAGTATGATGTGGTCTGGTAGCTTATCACCAAAGTGTAGTTAGGTCCTGGGGTGAAGAAGGATGAAAAAGAATGATTTAATGCCATGTTATTTTTAACTTGAAACTTTGGTTAAGAGTTACGAGTTATGAGAGACCAAAGAGTAACGTCGAATAAACCCCAACCTTTAAACACTGCTTTGCAAGGAAGAAAGACAGTTCTGGTCATTTAGAGGACTTTGTTGTTGAAAAAGAAGGCATTAGTAGTTTAGATTTCTTTAGATGCCACTTTATAAAGAGTCATGGTCCAGAATGCTTAAAAATTCTAGGAGTGTGCAAGCAGAATTATTACTTCCCAGGTGGCACTACTGGTAAAGAACCCTTCTGCCATTGCAGGAGACAAAAGAGACTCCGGTTTGAGTCTTAGGTCGGGAAGATCCCCTGGAGGAGGAAATGACAACCCACCCCAGGCTTCTTGCCTGGAGAATCCCATGGACAGCCTGCGGGGAGGGGGTGGTACGGTCCCTGGGGAAGTGAAGAGTCAGATATGACTGGAGGGTCAAGTGCATGCATTCTTTTACCATATTAGATTTAGGTTGACTTTGTATAAATACAAGTTTTATCTTTTAGTTCATGTCATGTCCTTCAAATAGCATGTATGTCCGCACCTTTAAGAAAGGACTTGGAGAATAATTATCCTATTTTAAATGAGGACACGTGCTAAGTCACTTCAGTCGTGTCCGACTCTTTGCGACCCCACGGACTGTAGCCCCCAGGCCTCTCTGTCCATGGCGACTCTTCAGGCAAGGATCCTGGAGTGGGCTGCCAAGCCCTCCTCAGACTGCTGCTGCTGCCCAGTCGCTCAGTCGTGTCCAACTCTGTGCGACCCCGTGGACCGCAGCCCAGCAGGCTCCTCCGTCCACGGGATTTTCCAGGCAAGAGTGCTGGAGCGGGCTGCCACTGCCTTCTCCGCAGATGAGGGTAGAGGGCTAATTTCTGCGTCTTGCTTTCGTGAGATCTTCCCATGGGTTATTTCATGCCGGGTTTTAGTCTGGAATGAAGAGTCTAATTATAGTGCTGCCCTTGCGGAAAATGTGACCTGCTTTACAGTGATCCTCTGTAACGTGCGACGGTGGCGGCGCAAAGCTGAGACCGGGCCCGTTGGAGGGGCTCCGGGACGGCCAGCCCTTGGCTTGCGGCTGCAGCTCGACTGCGTCGCCAGCAGATGGCGATCAAGCAACGAAAGTGTGCTTTTGCTTGCAGGACGTGGTCCGCGTGAAAAAGCGGTTTCCCGTAAAAATGTTGATTTCAGTCTGTATACTCAAGCAGCGCAACAGACGCTTTTTAATTTGCTCAGCTCCATTTATATGTAAATGACACTGACCTGTAAGTGGCCCCTGCTTCTGAGTTGCCGGATGAATTTATGGGGGAGCTGGCCGTTAGCTGGCCTTCCCCGGGCTCGCTGCTGTCCACTGGCCGGGGTGGTCAGGGCCACACGTGGGAAAGCATCCTGAAGAGCTGTTCGCGGCAGCGCGTCCCTCTTAGTTGAGAACCGCCGCGTCGGCGGGGCAGGGGCCTGCCTGCAGCAGCACCTCGCGCGGCGCGCGCCCGTGTGCGCACCGCGTGCCCCGCGTCCCGCAGCGCCGTCCGCAGGGTGGCCGTGCACCCCGAGGGACGGCGCCCGCTTTGGATGCACTGGGGGAGCTGGGGGCTTGGCCGTCGCGGCCTGGCCTCGCTGCGCACGGGGGAGGCAGGAGGTGCAGAGGGGGCCGGGGTGGCAGCTCTCGGCCGCCTCTGCCCGCGGGGGCCGTGCTGGGCAGCTGCCTCCCTTCGCTGGTGAGGGTCTCTCGTGGTCAGCAGTGGGTCTCGGTTGGTCAGCCTACGGGTTCAGAGGCGCTTCCGCAGCTGGTCTGTCTGGAAGAAAGAAAAATCGGTCATTTCCCTTGATTTTCTGAAAGAAGAATCAGCCTTTTTCATCCTCTTGTTTGGAGAGAACGTCTAGTATGGAACAGGTCCGACTGATTTGGTCTTTTTGCTAGAACGGATGTTTGTCAGGTGGACGGTTAACCCTGGGCCGTGGGAGTGAGTCTGCCTCACCACCCAGGACTGGAGCCTTGTTCTTAGGACCCTCAATAAGGCAGTGCGTTTCACACACTCATAGGAC
Source organism: Antilocapra americana (assembly GCA_007570785.1). Classification (NCBI taxonomy): domain Eukaryota; kingdom Metazoa; phylum Chordata; class Mammalia; order Artiodactyla; family Antilocapridae; genus Antilocapra; species Antilocapra americana. The sequence continues at coordinate 628,482 of ML663574.1, forward strand.
CACTTAACTGCTCACGAATTTTCAACAGTGATGTGCTAATTAAATATCATTAGGTATTTTACCTAGACAAGGCCAAGCAGCAACAATTTGTGACTGAGATGGAATTGCTCTGGAAATAATGACCCGGCATTTCTTTTAGGCTTTACAATTTTTTTTTCATTGAATCAGATTTTTGACAGATTTAGTCACTTCTTTTTTAAACATTTTTAATAAGTGGTGCTTTGTAATAACTATCTTTTTATTTCACAAGCAAGTTTCTTTTTGTGAGATCATAATATTGAACAGTTTAGTTTTGATGTTCTTTTAAGCAGAAAAGGATGACAGTAAGCTTATATGTGTATTGTATAACAATTTAAAGGGAATTAAAATACTTTCTGGAATGTTGATACTGTTAAACCAGAGATGTATTAATAAACATTGATTTAAATGTGTTGGCTTCTAAAGACGGTTTCTATTTTTAAGTTTAAAGTCAAATGTGTTATTCTAAAGTAGTAAATGGGAAAAATATGAAGTCTTAAAATGTTTATGAATCTCTGGTCAGTTTTTAGTTTTGTCAGGCTTCTCACTTTTTAAAGTTTAGTTTTTTTCTTTTTATTCCCAATAAAGTTCCCTGTGAAATATTAAAATAAGTATGTTGTGGATCCTTGTCAATTATTTTCATTTTCTTATTTTCAGTGTTATTTCACACTTTACTGTAGTGTTAGTTGTTGCTAGTTATCTGTATGTTTCCTTGATGTTAGCGACATGGTAAGAAGGCTGTTCTGTGTGTGGCATATGACAGTATTAATTGCTGCTTAGTTGAATGCAAAGACATGAGCTCTAAAGTTAGCTCTTGTTTTAACTTCTGATTTATAATACAGCAGTTGTATTGCTCTTAAGATGTTTTACAACTGTGAACAAAGCATGCATGTGGAGACTCTGTGGAGATGCATTTAGAGACCGTTACGAAAGAAAGGTCCCTGTACTCTTGACCCAGCCAACAAGTAGCACTTTGCCGTATCCCAGAAAGCTCCTGCCGTCCTTTGCCTTGGTGCCTCTGCTTCCCGTCTCCAGAAAGATCCAGTGTCCTGTATTTTGTGTTAATTATTTCTTTGCTTCTTTTTTAAACTTCGTGTAAGTGAAACCCTACTGTATATATTATTTTGAAGCTCACTTCCTTTCTCATATTTTTCAGATTCATTCATGTTAGTAAAGGTAGCTGTAGTTCATTCTTTGTTTTGTAGGAAACTTTTAAAGTCAGTGTATAACATGACATTCAACACACGAACCTGAAGTGTGATGCTTGACGCGACTTTACAGAGTGACTGCATCTGAGTGTCCTCTTCTAGGTCAAGACAGAGACCCTTGCCAGCTCTCCAGAAAGCGTGCTCTCTTTCCCCAGTCATTTATCATCCCCTCGAAGGTGATCACTGTTCTGCAACATATGACCACAGATTAGTTTTCAGTTCATAAAGTGCTTTCACTTTTTTCTAGCTTCTCTTGCTCAACATTGTGTTGTGAGATTGATCCATGGTGTTGGATTTAGCAGTGGGTTATTTTTACTTTGTTACTGTGTGACTGTGTCACATTTATATATCAGTTTCGCCCGTTGTTGGGTGTTTGGGAGTTTTTCCAGTTTTTGGCAATTACAGATAACCCTGTGAGCATTCGTTGCCACGTCTTCTAGTGCCCATAGCACACTGTCTTTACTTGGAGGTGTAAGTGCGGTAGATACTGCCAGAGAGTTTTACAAGATGTCTGTAGCAGTTCACTCTGCCACCAGGAGGGTTTAAAAGTCTGTCTCACATCCTTACCAGTTCTCGGTTTGTCAGCTTCTCCAGCTTTAGCCTAAATTCTAGTATAGTGGATGTGGGTTTTAATTTGCATCTTCCCTTATTATTGATTGAGGTTTTCCCTGCTTGATACAATATTGATATTTTCTATGCTTGATAGCCATTTGGGTATCTTCTTTTGTGAAGTTTCAGTTTTTCTCTGTCCACATTGTAACAAAAATGGCTTGTCAGTCTTCTCTCCATAGATTTGTCACAACTCTGTGTGTTCATGAAGGAATCCTTAGACACATATAAGGCAGATATCTCCTCCCACTTTCACTGATTTGTTCTGTTGAACAATGTTCAATTATAATGTAAATTATTTTTAGTCAGTCATCTGGGGATAGTGTTTGTGTTTTTTTGTGTCCTGTTTAAGATTTTTTTGCCTTGCCTGTTCCAAGATCATGGGAATGTTTGCCTTGTTACCTTCTAGAAGCTTCCTTATTTAACCCTTGGGATTGTGCTACATATGGAGCTGGTTTTTATGTATAAAGTGTGGCAGGGGTCATTCCCCCACCTCTCCTGTGGATAGTTGATAGCCATTTGATCCATTAACAGAAAAGCTGTTCTTTCCCCACTGCTGTGGTTGACACCATTACTGTAAGCCAGAACATCTAGTTTGGGTTCCTGGACCCCGTCCCCTCCCTTGGTCTCTTTGTCTGTGTACTGATACCACACCCCTGTAGTTACTGCGGCTTTAAAATAAGCCTTGGTTTTTCACAGAGTAGCGCATGTCCTCCAGCTTTCCCCTTCTTTGAGACTTCCTTGGTTCTTTTTGGTCCTTTGTATTCCCATATGAGTTTTAGAATTAACTTGCCAGTTTTTATAATACTGATACACATGCCCCGTTGAGATTTTGATTGAGAATGTGTTGAGTCTGCGGATCAGTTTGGGAAGACTGTATCAGTAATTCATTCCTTTTTATTCCTGAATGGTGTTTCATTGATGAGTATGTTACATTTCTTTATCCATTCACTAGTTAATAGATATTTGGGTTGTTAGTTTTTAACTATTCCAAAAAACGGTACTCTGGACTTTCATATACATATTTTGGCTTGGACATTTGTTTTTCATTTCTTTCCTGTAGATACCTAGCAGTGAGTTGTAAGTTTATTTTTAACATTTTTAGGGAATCAAACCCTTTTCTAAAATGGCAGTGCCATTTTACATCCCCACGAGCGTTCCACTTTCTTCACATCCTAAACTGTCGATATTGTCAGTGTTCTAGATTTCGGTCATTTTAAAGAAGATATAGTGGTACCTATCTCATTATGGTTTCCATTGATATTTCCCTAATGACCAGTGATGCTGAGTGTCTCTTCATGTGCTCACTGTCCATTTGTGTATCTTCTCTGGAGAAACGTCTATTCCAGTGGTTATCTGCTTCCCACACACCCAACATTACAATAATCACTATGACATTTCTAAAAAAGAGACTAATAAAGGTATAAAGGAGTCCATTGCAATTCTGAAGCCCAGTTGGGCAAATGTTGAAAGTTCCTTAATTAGAGCTCAAGACCTGGATATAATAGTCTGTGTCTCTCGGCTCCTCCAAGTAGGAGGAGGCTTTTGATTCTACCTTCTGAGTTATCCTTTGTTTTTCATGAAAAATAGTATGTGTTTCAGTTGGGTAGTTCTCCTAGTGTGCTTCCTTCCAGTAGAATTTTGGGGGTCCAGTGGCCCCTTTTCATTTTTACTCTGTCCTTTTTGGTCCAAGAGCAGTGATTTTGCTAGTATAATTTTCTCAGAACCTTTGTAGGTCTCCTGTGAATCCTGTGTGTAGGGAAACTAGAAATCACTATCTATCGTAAAACTTGAAACTTCATAAATATGTGGGAATTAAATAACAAACTCTTAACCAAACAAAATATCAAATGAGAAATTAGAAAACATTTTGAGACAAAGGAAAACACAACATACCAAAACTTAGGGAATGCAGTAAAAACAGTGCTATGTGGGGAATTTATAGTTGTCAAACTTACATGAATAAAGAAGGAAGATCTCACATCAGCAATCTAAATTTATATCTTAGGTAACTAGAAAAAGAACAAACTGAAGCTAGCAGAAGAAAGGAAATGATAAAAATTAGAGTAGACATAAACAAAATAGATATTGGAAAAAACATTGGAGAAAATCAAGGAAACCAAGATTTTTTTTTTTAATTAACAAAAGTGACAAACTTTTAGCTGAATTATCTGGAAAAAAAGACTCATCTGACATCAGAGATGAAAGAAGGGACATGAACACCAATTTTACAGAAATAAAAAGGATTATAAGTGAGTATAAGAAGCAGATGTGAACCAACAGATTGGATTACCTAGACGAAGTTGGTAAATTTCTAAGAACACACAATCTACCCAGACTGAATCATGGAGAAGTAGAAAATCTGAACAGACCTACAATTAGTAAGGAGACTGAAAGTGAAATTTGCTCAGTCGTGTCCGAACTTTTCCAACCCTGTGGACTGTAGTCCATGGCATCAACGAGACTGAAGCTATCTTCGAAATCTCCCACCAGGGAGAAGCCCCTACCAGACAGCTTCCCTGGTGAGCTCTGCGCTGCCGTTCCCTGGCTCAGTCGTGTCTGACTCTCTGCCACCTCACGGACTGCAGCACGCCAGGCTTCCCTGCCCTTCACTGTCTCCCAGAGCCTGCTCAGGACTGTGTCCACTGAGTCGGTGATACCATCTGACCATCCCGTCCTCCCAGGACTGTGTCCACTGAGTCGGCGATGCCATCTGACCACCTTGTCCTCCCAGGACAGTGTCCACTGAGTAGGCGATGCCATCTGACTGCCTCGTCCTCTCAGGACTGTGTCCACTGAGTCGGCGACGCCATCTGACCGCCCCGTCCTCTCAGGACTGTGTCCACTGAGTCGGCGATGCCATCTGCCCATCCTGTCCTCCCAGGACTGTGTCCACTGAGTTGGTGACGCCATCTGACCACCCCGTCCTCTCAGGACTGTGTCCACTGAGTCGGCGACGCCATCTGACCGCCCCTTCCTCTCAGGACTGTGTCCACTGAGTTGGTGATGCCATCTGACTGCCCTGTCCTCTCAGGACTGTGTCCACTGAGTCGGCAATGCCATCTGACCAT
>ML663574.1:639270-690512 GCA_007570785.1 Antilocapra americana
CCTCGGAGCTGGGGCTCCGACGGGGCTGGGAGGAGGACTCCTTGGAGTGGACAGGAGCTCAGACGGGGCTGGGAGGAGGACTCCTCGGAGCGGCCAGGCGCGCCGACGGGGCTGGGAGGAGGGCTCCTCGGAGCGGGGGCGCTGACGGGGCTGGGAGGACTCCTCGGAGTGGCCAGGAGCTCAGACGTTGCTGGGAGAAGGGCTCCTCGGAGCGGCCAGGCTCGCCATACGGGGCTGGGAGGAGGGCTCCTCGGAGTGGCCAGGAGCTCAGACCGGGCTGGAAAGAGGGCTCCACGGAGCCGGGGCTGGGAGGAGGGCTCCTCGGAGCGGCCAGGCGCGCGGCCTACTTACGCAGCGTCCCCGGCCTCGGTGAGAGGAGGCGGGGTGGGGACCGTCCGGCCCCTCTGCTCCTGCTGACTTCGGTCAGCGCTCACAGGGTGACTGGAGGGGCAGGGCGGGCAGGACAAGGACCCCTCACTCACCTGGCAAGTGCACTGTGAGGGACAGAGCTGGACCGGCACAGAGGCCACCGCGACTTGTGGCGGTGTGCTTTCTATGTATGCACCCTGGGTAATAAATAGATAAATGTTTCAGTCCTCTCTTTTATTAATATTTTCTGTGTGAAGAATTACTTTTAATATTTAAGCATTTTTTCAATTTTTTAGCAGAGCTCTTTTTATGATTGTTTAATCTGTTCTCAAAGTGCAGCCACTGCTTAGTGTGATGTAGCAGGTGTGTCTCCCCACATACCAAGTTTGAAGAGCTTCTTACCAGCTCAGGCACACTGGCTGATGAGATTATCCTCAAAATGTCACTTTATTTCGTTTTCTCATTTATTCTTAAGTGTTTGGATATCTGGGCTATTGATTAAGCGCATAAAAAGTCCACAGCTCTCTTTAAAACAGCTTTTTTCAGACATTTTAAGTTACCTAGTAACTAGTCTAAGGAATGTTATTCTGTCAGTGTCAACTACCAAAAACCACATTCACTTTAACCTTGTCTTTCTGAGCTACAATTCTGTCTTTTGGGGACACTTAGGATGACCCACAGCTTGTGAGGGAAATCCTGACATGGCTAGAAGCTGAAAGTCGGTGACTTCAGTTCATTCAGTAATGGTTCATTTTCATTTTGTGTTTCCTGAAGGAGCCACTCAGAGAACAGATATTTGTCATCATGGAGCTCTCCCTGAAGTAGCTGGAATGAAAATACATGGGAGACTCCAGGCTAAAGTAGAATATGGAGAACGGCACTTTGTATATTTGGCTATATTTTATATTGGAGGAAAATCTTTTTTGTTCAAATTCATCTGGAAGGTTAAACCATTTTCCTATTTATGCTGTGCTTATCATATTTTACCTAAATTAACATGGTGTAATTTTAAATTTAGTACTTTGATGTAGCTGTGGTTTCTGACATGGTTTCAAATTTTCAGGCTTTCAGCTACATGAAAGTTTTGTTATTTTATGTGTTTTAAGACTTCATCTTAATGTGAAACGTGAATCCAACAAAACTTGCTAACCTTTTAAAAGTTATCTTCTCTGAGAGGGTATGCTTTAAGTTTTCTATTCCTACTCTTAGAAAAAGGGGAAATACCTGTGGTTTATTATAGTTCCACTTTACAATAGCATTTGTTTGTAAGAAAGCATGTGACATTTAGGTGACATTTTATTTGTTGTGTAAGCTAATTGAAATAAAATGTGAGATACAAGTGGTTATTATCTGTATTTCTTTTTTCTTTGCTATTGAAATATCAAAAAACATGATAGTCCTAGATTTTAATGCCCTCATGTCCTCTGAATTCCCCCAGTTCTGACTGTGACTGTTTTGGTCTCTTAATAGGGAACAATGCATGGCCAAGTTCCAAACCAGATCACAGCCTATGAGTCCAACCCACCGAGAAGATGGACAGACTATTACTCCAAAGGACTGTGTAAGATCAGATCTCACTCTTGCTTTTCAGTTTGTTTTCTCCTTGTTTTAAAATATCTCCACACATTTTGAGTTTAATATTATTAAATTCCTGATTCCTGACAAACAGTAAACAGTCTGATGGTTTTGTTGGGTATCCTGATTTCAAAGAAGGGGACGTGTTGGGTATATTGCTGCGTTTCCTCTGCTTTCCCTAACATTGTGAAGTATTGTGTTCATCAATCTGTCATTTTTCCTGGGCACTGAAAAATAACTTTGAAAAACTTCATTTTTTAGTAATTTTCTCCCCTTTTTTGTATGTATAAAAATGACTAGACACACAGTGGTCATAAACTCAAGAAATGGGACTGGTTTGTAGTGAAGTAGGGGACACTTCCCTCTTGGTGAAATTCGAATACCCCTCTTGCATGTTATGACTCAGCATCGACAGTGTTTGAACGTGGAGCTAGCGAGCTTGAGCTTCGTAAAGAGAGGGACTCTGCCTGCTTCCCCTCATCCTTTCGTAATTCTGGCTCGCTTGGGTTACGAGCCTCTCAGTCACGAGCAAGCCGTGGGTGGTGCTTGACTTCGTTAGCGTGTTTGCTCTGCACGCAGTCCCTATTTTCTCCAGCGCTGGGGAATTCCAGTTTGGAGCTTTAATAAGACTCTTGATATAAAGAGGAACACGTTTTAAATATTTGTGAATTTATTATTAATCATCATATTTATTCAAAATAAACAAGGGAGGTGCATTTTAAAAGACACACCGATTCTCACACAGACACACAAACAAGGGACCAACTGTAGAAGCAATGATGAATTTTAATACAGTATAAATAGTAAACCCAACATTTATGTTCAATAGAAATTTGTAAATTTCTAATTAGTTTCTAAGTTTCTAAATTAGTTTCTAATTAATTTCTAGATTTCATATTAGTAAAATATGAAGAACATTTTAGCGTATTTTTCATTACTTCAGATAATATAAGTGACAATAGATAGATTTATTTGTTAGTAATGAGGTTTTCTGGAGAAGGAAATGGCAACCCACTCCAGTATTCTTGGCTGGAGAACCCCATGGACAGAGGAGCTTGGCAGGCTACAGTCCATAGGGTTGTGAAGAGCTGGACACAACTGGAGTGACTTGGTACATATGCACAAGGTTTTCTAAAAGCATAAAAGTGTTACACCAACAAATTAAATAAAATGAATTTTTTAGCTGTACTATAAAATATACATTATTATTTTATACAGAGATACCTTTCTAAGTTTTTAGGCTTTCAGATCATTGTCCATTTCTGGACACAGATCTTTGGCTTTCTTCAGTTAATTATAATTTTAATCTGATTTGATAAATATATAAAAAATTATACAGCAGGGAAAAGAGCATAGAGTTTTAATTTTTTAAGAAAGTTAAGAATTACCATGATTACATTTTCATGATGTGAATCCAGGGCTTATTTCTCTTTATCACTGGTGTATAATGAGAAATAATTTAAGAACAAAGAACTTGGACATCAATCCAAACTTCCCTGTTAACTAACTTTAACAAGAGTAAGTAATTCATCTTTTCAAGTGTTCCCTTTCCCGCCTTTAAAACTACTGTGGTACACCACAATTAAAACTTTTTGTTAGAGAACTTAGAGTCTGGATTGTTCTTAAAAATATTCTTTTGATTTTTTTTTGAAATCTAGTTAATGTGTGAATATTTTATGAAGGAGTCTCATAGCCTTAAGCAGCTGTAATAAGCAGTCATCCCTGGGAACTGAGAACTCGCTCAGGTGTAGCCTAGTCCTTTCCTCTGAGGGTGGTACCGCATCACCAAAATGCTCACGGACACTCTCTACTCTGAGCCACACGTATTTGGACCTGTTTTCGCCCTCCCTCCCCTCTGCCCTTCCTTCCTTCTTTCTTCTGTTATTTCTTCCCTCCTTCCTTCTTTCCTCCATTCTGTCTTTTGTTTTCATTCTGTTTTTCTTTTTCTTTTTTGTGTTTCAGGATATTCATTCGAAAAAATCTACTCTTTGTTTGGATGACAGTGACATGGAAACTCGCCTTAATAGTTGGAATCTCGGGGTAAAAAAGCATCTGTTTTAAGAACGTATGTTGATGTGGTAGAATCATTTTGTGTTTGGAAAACATCTGAACTAATTTAATTCGAAACAGTGATTCTTACCGATGCTAGACATTTAGTCCTGGGTGAGTGCTGGGAAGGACCTAGGGGACAGGAGAGCAAAGTGACACTCCAGAGAGGTGTGAACGGTCCCTGTGCTGGACAAGGCGGCTTTCCTGTCGGTGAGATAAGAGATGTGTGCATGAAACAGTTAAATACTGTTTAAGACAGCATGTGATGGAATACCAGCACGAGCTACACAGAAAGTAGAATACCGAAGGCCACGTGGGTGGAAACGTTCTCTGGCAGACTTCAGGTGTGAACCACCATCGCGGACAGTTTTCATTTGCAGAGGCCGAGAGCTGGTGTGGAGGGCAGAGGGAAAGGGGCCGGGAACTTAGGCCCGAGGGAGGCATGAAGAGGGGTGGGGAAGCGGGACCCAGAGGGGCACAGCTGGGCGGGGCTGCCGGGCTGGGGCCTGCTGGGGCTGGAACGCTGGAGCAGGAGTTCAGCTTTTAGATCTAAGCCGGCAGTGAGCACTGAGGCTGGTTCTCCCGCCCCCACGTGTCCGCTTTACACACAGGCTGTTTAATGCTTTCAGGAAGTGAACAGGGGCTTAGTCAATTTTTAAAACCCAACTTTATTATTATAAAAATTTGTAATTTGAAAAATGCAGACAGTCAGATATGCTGAGAGATGTATTAACATTTTGTTATATATATCTTTCCCTCAACTTTTTCTGCATGTATTTGTAAAATTAAACTTTAAACAAAATTGGGGTCATATCATAAATGCTGTTTTATTATGTAGTGTTTTAAATTAGGGATAGGTTTACAGTAGTTCTATTAGCATGACTATTAATGGTAGCAGCAATTTTTCTATTCAAAAATTGGGTAGTTCATAACTTACTTAAGGAAATGGCAATCTACTCCAGTACTCTTGCCTGGAAAATTCCATGGACGGAGGAGCCTGGTGGGCTACAGTCCATGGGGTCGCAAAGAGTTGGACACGACCGAGTGACTTCACTTTCACTAACTTACTTAAGCATTCTGATATTTTGGACATGTAGGTTGCTTCCAGTTTATGCTAAAATAAATAATAACTGCAACAGAATTCCTTGAAAGAATCCTATTGTTTCTATTTGGTTGCTTTCTTAGGTTATGTTAGGTCTTGGAGCATTGTTCTCCATAGGGTGTACATCAGCCTATTTTCCAACCAGAAGTATGTAGGACTGTTCATTTTTCACTTCTTCACTGACATCAGGGACTGTTATTTTTATAAAAACCTTGAAACCCTTCTTGCTAATAATGATCTTTGATGAAGGCAGTGCTTTGGGGAGGCTGAGTGGGTGGTGTTCTGAAGGCTGTGTTGGATGTGTATGGAAATGGAGAAAGGGGGCAGTCATGTGTGGGGGCTCTACCTTGCTGTGACTCTGAGCATGGAAGGGATGGAAAAGAAAACATTTCAAAGAGAATAAAGAACACTTACTGACTGACTGGCGGGCCTGGCTGGCCAAACAGGAGGGCATCTGAAGCTTTGGTTCCAGGAAAATGGGGGGTTGGCTCTCTGTCAGCTACCTGGTTGTCTGATGGGGGGATCATTTCAGGGGTTTCACCGTTTTATCATAGACTGCTAGCGTTTGGAGAGTAATTGGGGAGTTTCAAGTTTTCAGCTCTGTGGTCTCCAGGGCTGCAGTCTCGTTTTGCAGCGGCCTGCTGGATGTGGTGGCCGCACCCAGGGCCTGCAGCAGCTCTGTCCATAGAGACCTCAGACCAGGACTCGGTGGCCACCGTCAGAGGTGGGTCATTTGAGGGCGAATTAATGAAGGAAAAGAGAGAGAGCGTTGACAACGAGAGGGGAATGGGTCAACAGAAAGGCGTTTCCAGACTTGAAGAGGTCGGGAGGCTGCCCCTGGAACGAGTCCTGCATTGCTGCTGCCGGAGAGGAGCGAGGGGAGGCGGAATCAGGGAGGGCGACGTCTGGGGCGTCCTCTGAACCGGCCTCTGCCCCGGGCTGTTCCCGGCCTCCGGCGTGCCTTTCGTAGCACACACGGCACTTCTCACGAATATGTGACTGTTCAGAGGATTAAACTTTTCATGTGTATAATAAAGTTAAGATAAAAAATCTGAAATATTTTGAGGTACTGCCTTAAAACTAGGGCCTCCTGGGATTTTGTTTCACATTTTTATTGTTCAAAGAATGCACTAACAGTGTGAAATAAAGCCCCGCACTTTTATGTATTTATAACATAGATGCATTAATCAGGTTCAACTGTATCTCTTGATCACAGTAGAATAATTTAAATATCCAGTGTATTAAAAAGCTTAGATTTTGCTTTGGTTTTAGTGTTGTATGAAAATGTGTGACGGGCTTTTCTTCCCTCCTTCCTCTGAACAGTCAGTAGCGAGCTAGTCTTTGTCCTCTATGCTAAGGGCACATTTCTCTATGTTGCTGGCGTGGCTGTCTACACCTATTTTCTGATGCATTAGAAGTTCCAGGTTTTGAATTTTCTAGTTTTTGTTGAAAAAATACATTTCCTCCAATTATCTTCTCTCTTTTCCCAGGAGTGTTTTAATATTTCCCCTGTGAATATATAATTCAAGTAGAGATTTACTTCCTAAACCTAGCCGTTAAATTTTCCTCCTGTATTATTTTTTTTCTTATTATTGCTCTTTAGCCTTCTTAACCTTTAGCTTTGAGGAGCTTTCTTGCTTTGTTAGCCTATCCTATATACATTTCCTTCACGGCCGTCTTTACATGAACTTTTTCTTTTTTCCTGACGAGGAATGGGGCAGCTGGAGGAGGCGGCTCTCCTGGGCCTTGCGCAGGTCGCCGCCCCCAGCCCGCCCCACCAGGGTCTGTGCTGACTGTGGAGGCTCGCTTCCACCGGGGCAAACAGTGGGCACACCTGTGGTGACCCCCTTAGGTCAGGTCTCTGCAGAATGGGCGAGAGAACGTTCTGTTCTGATCTGGAGAACACATGTCCTGGAGACCTCGCAGGACAGGGTGGTCAGCGGGAGGGTGGGCAGCAGCCCCTGGGCCAGGGGCCCCTGCAAGTCCCGGAACCCGGGTGCGGAGCGCGGGGCCGGGGCTAGGGTGCCGAGCGGGCCCCCGGGTGGGGGCGGGAGCGCGCTCCGCCAGCGGTCGGCCGTGCACCCCTCGCTCGCCCCGGCTCCTGGGGGTGCCGTTATTGATGGCTTGTCTGTAAAGCACGCCCCTGAGCCGTTCGGCAGCGGCTAGTGACTGCACGTGTGGGCTGCGTCTGCCTTTTCCCGATGGAGGGTAACGTGAGGTCCCTCCTAATAGGCTGGTGGACAGTCTGGGCAGCCTCCCAGGGTGCGGTGCTGACTGCGGACTGGGCCGTTCCCCTCCTGGGCTGTCTGCCTTTTTCTTGTCGATGTAAGAGCTTTGTGTCTATTCTGGATGGGTCCTCTCGGAATTCAGTGTCAGTTTCTTCCACTTTATTGCTTTCCTTCATTCTCTTACGGTTGTCTTTGATGAACAGGAGCTAAATAAATTTTTTTAAAATTTTTATTCATTCATTTGGCTGCGCAGGGCTCTTAGTTGGCGTGTGAACTCTGAGTTGCAGCATCTGGGATCTAGTTCCCTGACCAGGGGTTGAACCCCTGCCCCCTGCTTTGAAGTGCAGGATTAGCCACTGGCCCACCAGGGAAGTCCCAGGAGTTTTAAATTTTACTCTGGTTCATTTTCCCTGGATTTTGCCTCATGAAAAAACGCCTTTTGTGTCTGTGTGAGGTATTTGGCAATCTTCAGTTCCCGAAGAGATGCTCCCATGTCGTCTTCTAGCAGCTCTGTTGTCGGCGATCGTAGGGTTTGCTGTAAGACAGGAAGTACAGATCTGTGGCCCTTGTCCGCACCCCCATGCTCTCATTTATTGAGAAGCCTCTTCTCTTCCTGTTGCGCTGCAAGCTGTTCTGTCTCACAAATCAGACGACAGTCCGCGTGTGCTTCCGTCCTGTCCGTTGGCTTGTCTGCTTTTCCTTGTGGCAGTGAACGGTGTCTCTTCTCTGTATTTCATTTGTGCTCATTAAATGTTTGTTGAAATGTGAGTAAGCCAATGAATGAACCTTCATTTGCCGTATTTTTTTCTGTGGAGAACATTTTTCAATCTCTAAAACACCGGCTTACAGTAAGAGCACTGTCTTGGAGCATGAGTGACACTGGTCGCTGAGTTTGTTCACGCTGTAGAAGGAGGTGTGGCGGTCCTTCTGACGGCGCTCTGCTGTAAGACAGTTATTCTGCTTGTGCTGCTAGTAATATATTGCCTTAGAATGTCCTTTTCTCTAATATGGTTAAAATACCAGATAAAAGGTCCTTCTATTTTTCTGAAACCTTGGAACATCTCTCTTTGATCAATATTAGTCTGTAAAGAGGTCAGTTTGACCAAATCCTGAGTAATTTGAAAAAAACAAACTGACAAAACTCTTTGAACAATTCTGCTAAAAAACCAAACAAAGCGTCAAAAGGCAGTTTTCATTAGAGAACATTCAGATATCTGTTTTCATGTCTAGTTTAAATTATTATTTATTTATTATTGTGATCCTACTTATTTTTCAAACAAGAAACATTCTGTTGTGTGATTTATTCATGCTATTGGAACTTAATTATTTTTGGCGTTACTGTCTGTATAATGTTTTGTTAGACTTTAATGTTTCACATAAGCTCTTTTTATCTTCCATTTTGGACATTCCTTATTGTGGTATTCTTTCTTGAGGTATTATGAGAGAACAAGAAGTCTTCTGAAAGAGCATGAAGAAAATCAATGTTAAGACTGTTTACAGATTTCTGCAAGTCCCTGTTACTTGTGGATTACAAAGTGGGAACATTCAACTTCAAAGCACATCTGGCTGCTGTTATAAAATCAGAAAATAGATTGCTTATTTCCCTCAAACAGACTCAAGAACATGCTCTGCTATGAATAATTCTCATTACATGTTAAAAGTGGGTATGAGATAATGTACTGTAAATGAGTAAGAACAACAGAAGATTTATGCTTGTTTACAGCATTCATTGTTGCTTTTAAATATTAGAATAGACTTTTTTGTCAACTTGAGAAAGGAAATTTATGATAACACAATGAGTCCTTCTGCATTTAATGGTTTTTAAAGATGAAGAGGATGAAATAGAAGTTATTTCTGCATAATTGAAAGGCTACATTGTAATTAGCTAAACCAATATTTTGTACCCTGCTTATAAATGTAGAGCTGAGTAAAAATAAGTCACAGATGGTTTTCTTGGGTTTTGGGTTTAAATTTTAAGCTTAATTAGAACTTGAGAATCTTTGAGAATTCTGTGTTTCTCTTCCTTTATTTTTCTCCTTGTATTTAATTCTGCTTCATGAATTAGGGTTTTACGTGTGTGTGTCTTTGAAGGACTTACTTTCTATGCTGGTTTTCTCCATTCCAAAAATAGAGAATGGTTACTCACTTTTCATATATATACCTTCAGACAATAATATTTATTGAGTGTACTTTGCTGCCTGATGGAAATTGGCTGCCTCTATTTTTCAAAAAGCTGTGTATATACAGTACTGTGTTGTTTCCTAAAGACTATGCCTCTTTCTCTGGTATGATATTTAAGTAGACTTTATTATTATCTTTATTTAATAATGTTTCCCAAAGTAAATGTAGTAAGTCATACACCCAACAGTAGGCCCCACATCTGGAACACTTTTATTATCAAATTTAAAAAATTTTTTTAATTTATTTGTTAAAACTTATTTTTTTATTTAAAAACTCATTTATTGACTATGCCAGAGCCTTTGACTGTGTGCTTCACAACAAACTGTGGAAAATTCTTAATGGTATGGGAATGCCAGACCACTTGACCATCCTCTTGAGAAACCTATATGCAGGTCGAGAAGCAACAGTTAGAACTGGACATGAAACAATGGACTGGTTCCAAATAGGAACAGGAGTACATCAAGGCTGTATATTGTCACCCTGCTTATTTAACTTATATGCAGAGTACATCATGAGAAACGCTGGGCTGGAAGAAGCACAAGCTGGAATCAAGATGCCGGTAGAAATATCAATAAGCTCAGATATGCAGATGACACCACCCTTATGTCAGAAAGTGAAGAACTAAAAAGCCTCTTGAAGAAAATGAAAGAGGAGTGAAAAGACTGGCTTAAAACTCAACATTCAGGAAGCTAAGATCATGGCACCCAGTCCCATCACTTCATGGCAAATAGATGGGGAAACAATGGGAACAGTGACAGATTTTATTTTGGGGGGCTCCAAAATTACTGTGGTTGGTGACTGCAATCATGAAATTAGAAGACACTTGCTCCTTGGAAGAAAAGCTATGACCAACCTACACAGCGTGTTAAAAAGCAGAGACATTACTTTGCCAGCAAAGGTCTGTCTAGTCAAGGCTATGGTTTTTCCAGTAGTCATGTATGGATGTGAGAGTTGGAGTATAAAGAAAGCTGAGGGCTGAGGAATTGATGCTTTTGAGCTGTGGTGTTGGAGAAGACTCTTGAGAGTCCCTTGGACTGCACGGAGATCCAACCAGTCCATCCTAAAGGAGATCAGTCCTGAATATTCATTGGAAGGGCTGATGCTGAAGCTGAAGCTCCAATATTTTGGCCACCTGATATGAAGAACTGATTTATTTGAAAAGACCTTGATGCTGGGAAAGAGTGAAGGTGGGAGGAGAAGGGGACAACAGAGGGTGAGATGGTTGGATGGCATCACCGACTCGATGCGCATGAATTTGAGCAAGTTCCAGGAGTTGGTGATGGACAGGGAGGCCTGGCGTGCTGCAGTCCATGGGGTCCAGACGTGACTGAGCGAGTGAACTGAACTGATTTATTTAAAACTTTTTTTTCTTGGAGTCTAGTAGATTTGCGATGTTGTGTTACTTTCTGCTGTACAGCAAAGTGAATCAGTTACACTTACACATATATCCACTCTTTTAAAAATTCTTTTCCCATATGGGTCATTTCAGAGTCTTAAGAATTCCCTGTGCTATATAGTAGGTTATTATTATTTATCTATTTTATATATGTGATGTGATTTAGTTGCTAAGTCCTGTCTGACTCTTGTGACCCCATGGTCTGTGTAGCCTGCCAGGCTCTTCTGTCCATGGGATTCTCTAGGCGAGAGTACTGGGGTAGGTTGCCATTTCCTTCTCCAGCAGATCTTTCTGACCCAGGAATCAAACCCGGGTCTCCTGCATTGCAGGCAGATTCTTTACCAACTGAGCTACATATTTTATCTATAGTGGTGTGTATATGTCAATTCCAGTCTCCCAATTTATCCTTTTCCCTCGTACCCCCTGGTAACCCATAAATGTGTTTTCTGTATCAATAACTATATGTCAAATTTTAATATGTGCCTATCTGGTGGCTGTAAAATACCATCTCTTGTGGTATTACTTCACATTTATCATTGTCCTAAATAGTTTCAGCATGTTTTCATATGCTTATGTCATTCCGATTTCTAAATCTGCCTGGGGGTGTAGTGATTAAATTGAGATGTGAAGGATGCTAGGCGCGTGCTCACCGGTACTGGGGTGGGGTGGGCACAGTGACCTGCTGTGTCCCGGCGAGGAGAGGCCTTCAGGACCTGGGGTGAAGTGTGAGGTGAGCAGGAGCGGGGGAGGCCGGGGCCTCGGCTGTGAGAGGCTCACTAAGGGCGTTTGTGTGTACAGAGGTGGTACGCTCTATGTTTGATCTGTTAGCGGGCCACTGGAGATGTGTTATGCAGTACGTATTCTAAGAAACATGCTAAATGGTAAGGCATGTGGAAAACATGTTCATTATCGTTTAATGAACACTCAGATACTAATGTCTTTATTTTAAAATTTCAGATAGAGAACCCTCGATACCTGAGGCAGAAGCCCGTCCCAGTTTCCCTGGTAGGTGAGAGCTGCCCTGAGCCCTCGCTGTGGGCAGACGCCTTAAAACAAAAGACTGTTGAGTTGTTTACAGAAAGTGGTGCCTTATGAAGCACAGTAGTCTGGTGAATCCTGTCGCCTGGGAGTGAACACTGTTTTTCCTCCAGTGTTTGCTTTATTTTGGGGTGAACATCAGGCAGTTTAGAGTTGACTTTTGGCTACACCAGGCCTGAAAAAGTATTGAACGGCTCTTCTTCATTCCACAGATGACTCCGAAATTCAGCCTGAGAAAATCCAGCAGTCTCCTCGATGACCAGTTACTCTACCGCATGCATGAGAAAGAGGTAGGACTGCGACGCTTCCGGCGTACCCAGCCTGTGCACACAGTCCATGTTCCGTGTGCCGTGAGTTTTCAGGTCCTGGTCAGACTCTCGGGTGCCTGCAGGAGGAGGCTGTGGTCAGTTGGGTAAAGGCAGGTCTTCCGTCCTGCGGTAGCTGACTTCGGAGCATGGCTGCTTTGCAGGGTGTGTCGGTCTCTGCTGTGCCGCAGAGACTCCCAGACACGCACCCACACCGCTCCCCTCCTTTCTGGGCTTCCTCCCCACCGAGGTCAGCACGGCACGGAGCCGAGCTCCCTGGGCTGTGCGGCAGGCCCTCACCAGTCCCGTTTCACACGTGGTGGCGGTAGTGTCTGTGTGTCAGGCCTGGTCCCCGGTTCTCCCCCCAGCCCTCTAAATTTCAGCCTGCTGGGTGACTGCTGCTGGCCTCACTCACTGAGGTCCTTTTAGAGCTCCGTTTGAGGCGTGCAGGCTTTGTCTCTTAGTGCAGTGCTGGTGCTTTTAAAAAGCCTGTTGAAATAGAAAGATGTTACATTCCATAAAAACTTTGAGGATAATACTTACATTCAGATGCACCTTTCAAATTCTTGTTCTGAAATTTTTTCTTTCCTTTTAAGAAACTGTCAGTTGTTTTTACACATCATTCCAAGTCATTACCAACCGTTTTCCCTTCTGCTGTTCAGACTGCTTACCACAGAACAGTTACCTCCTGTCTTTTTGAAATTTTTTCTGGTCTTTTGTGACACAACATCCTTATTCTTTACGGTTACACCTTGGGTTAGGGCGAAGCATACCAATGATCCCCACATGCATGTGGAAGGAGAAGATGCTTAAAAGTATCATGTGTCTCACCAGAGATTCATTTCTAAATGTGTGTGGCTTTTTTTTTTCTGTACCCTTATGTTTTTGTTTTTCTTTTTGGTATACTGGTAAAAATATCTGTGGGATCGTTGAGAAGTTTGCATGTAAACATCAACTTACACCATATCTTAAAATATACCCAGTGTATATTTTGACTAAAATAACCCTTTGTGTAGTTACATAGCTGTTTCTGACTATTTTGGGTGAAATTTTTGGTCATTTTTTCTTCTCCTAAAATATTTAAGAGTATATGCTGGCTGAATTGCTTCAGTGTGAGAACTTAGTTTCTTTTAAAGTACTATCTGTGATTATAAAATAATTATGGATGTTTATTAAAGAAATTTTGTAAAATATAATAAAATAAAGAAAAATAAAGGTTTTTTATTGCCCAGAGGGGGAAGAAAAGAAATTTTGCAAAATACAGACATATGTAAAGAAGGAAATAAAATCACCTATGAAATTAATCCATAGAAATGAAAAAGAGCATTGTGTTGACTTTTATTCTTTTTTTTAATGTATTCTACAGAATACATGTTATTTTTCTTGAGAAAATTGAGATGATACCATATATACTGTTTTGTATAACATGAGTATTTTATGCTACTAAATTTTGTTCCTAAGCATTTGTTTATTTATTTTTGATATCCATTCTTTTATTTCTCACACATGTTTTAACATGGGATCCATACATCTTCACACGTAAACTTCAGCAGCGTCAGAACACACTCCTGCCTCTGGTTGGCTACAGGTGCATCCTGTGCGCCATCTCCCTGGCTTTCTCTAGAAAGCTGTCGTCGTTCGGTTGCAAGGCTGTGTCTGGCTCCTCACGACCCCAAGGGCTGCAGCGCCGCAGTCCTCGCTGACCCTCACTTTCCCCAGGAGTCTGCCCGAGTTCATTTCAGTTGAGGCAGTGATGCCATCCAGCCGCCTCGCCCTCCGCCACCCTCCTCTTTTGCCCGCAGTCCTCCCAGCATTAGGACCTGTTCAGTGACCCGCTTTCGGCATCAGGTGGCTGAAGCACTGGCCTCTCAGAAGCATCAGTCCTTCCAGTGAATGTTTGGGGGCAATGTCCTTTAGGATTCACTGATTTGACCTTCTTGCTGTGAAAGCATTTATTTTTAGTGGCTGTATTATAGAATTATCCCCAGTTAATTTGACGTATCCCTATTGTTAGGTATTGAGATTGAGTTTTCACTAATATAAATAATTCTGGGAAAAAGTATCCTCATATCTCTATATGCATTCAAATATTTGCATGGAATAATAAATTATGTCTTACATGGTAAAATTTAAATGATGGATTTTTGTAAGTATAGTAACATAAAAAATTTAACCTCTAAACTAAAAATTAATACTTGGAAGTCTCATGAAAATTGTATGTGATTTTAAGATACAAGTAAACAATGTATTATATGCAAAAATGAGAATAAATGTAAAAATGAGAATAAATGTAAAAAGGCAGAGATAATTAGGAGCCACTTGAATGCTGAGGAAAGTGGCAGTTTAGATTGCCTTTGTAAATATAAAGATACTAAGATCATGGCATCTTGTCCCATCACTTCATGGAAAATAGATGGGGAAACAGTGGAAACAGTGTCAGACTTTATTTTTTTGGGCTCCAAAATCACTGCAGATAGTGATTTCAGCAATGAAATCAAAAGACACCTACTCCTTAGAAGGCAAGTTATGGCCAACCTGGACAGCATAGTGAAAAGCAGAGACATTACTTTGCCAACAAAGGTCCGTTTAGTCAAGGCTATCGTTTTTCCAGTAGTCATGTATGGATGTGAGAGTTGGACTATAAAGAAAGCTGAGTGCCGAAGAATTGATGCTCTTGAACTGTGGTGTTGGAGAAGATTCTTGAGAGTCCCTTGGACTGTAAGGAGATCCAACCAGTCCATCCTAGAGATCAGTCCTGGGTGTTCATTGGAAGGACTGATGTTGAAGCTGAAACTCCAGTCCTTTGGCCACCTGATGCGAAGAGCAGACTCATTGGAAAAGACCCTGATGCTGGGAAGGATTGAGGGCAGGAGGAGAAGGGGATGACAGAGGATGAGATGGCTGGATGGCATTACCGACTCGATGGACATGGGTTTGGGTGGACTCCGGGAGTTGGTGATGGACAGGGAGGCCTGGCGTGCTGCAGTTCATGGGGTTGCAAAGAGTTGGACAAGACTGAGCTACTGAACTGAACTGAACTAATTATATTTTAAATACAGATAATGGATTTTTAAAAGCTTTTTTCAGTTTTAGGACACAGGTTTTTTTTTAGTATTTTCATTTTTGAAATAGAAAATATTAATCATTAATAGAAAGATATTCAGGCCTTAATCCAGAGAAACATCGATTTTCCCGAATCATATGTGTAAGTCTCGGCTGAACCTGACGTGGCTTTGCCTGACGAGCTGTCCTCTCTCATGAGAGACCCGGTGCCCCCGGTTCTGGTCCCTAGAAGGGGCCGAGCTTCCAGAGCCAGTTCCTGGGAGCTGCGCTCTTGCGTGACCCTTACCTCTGTGTGCTGTCCTCCTAGTCTCTGCCTGTTCCATGTTCATGTCAACTTTCTGCCCATCTACTTTAACCTTATAATTGTGTATATTTGTGTAACTGCCTCACACTCTTTCTAGAATGGTGCATGAATAGATGGATAAATTTAAAAAGTCCATTTAAAAAAAAGAGTTGAAAACAAGAAAATATCAGTCCTACTGCTTTACTATTTTTGCTGGTTTTCCAGAGATGGTTTTCTAACTTGGACTTTTCCCTATGCTTAAATGCATAGCTACGCTGTGATGTGTTTAGTCGTCCTTTAGAAAGATGGTCTGAGGTCCACTGGCTGAAGTCACTTTTCTTAGATGCTCACTTGTGGGCCTGAGGGTGGGGGCTTTTCTGGTTTGAAGTTCAGCAGACTCTTGCGCATCCAGGCTGGACAAGCCTGAGACGTCCTGTGAGTGTTCTCATCCAGAAATGCTTTCGTTGTTGTGGGTCATGTTGTAAAAATAAAGAATGGTTTTGTTCGAGTTATGTTTGTTTTAAAATTAAATAGTAAGTATTAAAATTCAATAGTAATATTTATTTTCACAACACCTGATCCCTCTTCAAGGTAATCGTTGATAAAAATTTTATGTATTATCTTTAAATGTTTAAAAATACAAATAGTATGCTAGATCATACTCTACTTATTGTTTCATTTTGCTTTTTAAATTCAAACGTAATTCTGATGATTTTTATATAAGTAACATGGTTTGATCCTTTTAAATAGTTGCTCTGTACTTTGTTTTATTGATGGCCCATGTTTTATTACTGGAGCTTCCTACTGAGAAATGTAGGTTACAAAGAATATTTTGCTACGAGCCATGTTTCAAGAACACCCCTGTGTACAGTTGTATGTATTGCACATTTATTCTTAGACCATAAATTCTGTGAAATCTAACTGCTCACAGTTGCACGTTTTAATTTTTTATTGATATTGACAGATAGCCCTTAAAATGATGTTATGTCTGCCTCGGGCTGTACGCATTGGTGAGAGTGGAGAGTGATGTCCAGTGGGTGTGGGTGTTCCTTTTTGGACTAATGAAAATGTCCTAAATTAGACTGGGGTGATGTTACGTGATGCTCTGATGCATTGAAAGACGTCCAGTTGCACACTTCCATGGGTGAATGTTAAAGGTCAGGTCTGTCTGTACTTGCCCCAATAGTGTATGAGAATGTCTGCCTCCCATTTAATCAGCAACACTGAACTATAAACATTTTTGATTATCTGTGAGACAAAAAACAGTATCTTGCTTTGATATTTGCATTGCTTTTATTATGTGAGAATGACCATATTTTTGTCTGTTTATTGTCTTTTTAATTTAACTTTTGTGAACTGTCCTTTATTACACCTTTCCATATTTTTGTTAAATTGTTTGTCTTCATTGTGATTCCTCAGCAGTTTATATGTTAAGGAATTCAGGTCTCTGTCATATATCTTACAGGTATTTTTCTTTGTATGTCTTTTGATTTAGTTCTATCTTTTTTTTTTAACATATAGAAGTTTTCTTTTCAGTAGGTGGCTCTATCAGTCTTTTCTCTGTGGCTTTTGGTTTTTGTATTGTGTAGAAAAGATTTTCTTATTCCAAGATTATGAAGAAATTAATTCATATTTTTGTCTCTTTTAAAATCTCATCTTTGTATTTAAATCTCAGATCCATTTCACAGGGTTTTACTCTGAGTAGTGATGATAAAGATTAATCGGTTCTTAATGTTTTAAAATAAAAACTTATGAGGTTGAGTGCGTAAGTTAAAGAATGCAGTAAGTGTGGCAAGAATTGGGTGACATGAAGTTTTCTATAGATTACAGAGTTTGTCTGCATTTAATAAATGATTTAATTCTGTTGATGCTTTGGTGAGTTCTGAAATATTTAATTAGCCTTTGGAAATTAAACTTTATAAAATTCAACTTCCATTTCAAGTTTATAATTGTGTACAAAATACCTTAGATCTTAAATGAGTAATATTCACAATACTATTTTATTAGAGTTGAAGAACTGTAGTCATTTTCTTTAGATTGGTAAAAACACACATATACATTATTTTAAGATTAGAAATTTTGTGAACTCACTTGGCATCGTGGGCAGACATGTCTGGTGACTGTGACTCCCATTTCCGCCTTAGCCTGTCCCTCACAAGCACGCTTGGACTCGTCTGCCTTCGCAGTGGCTGGCACGTCTCCTGTGGTCTCCACATCACGGGGCCCTGTGGCCTTGAGCACCATCGAGCGGTGTGCTGCTTCTGTTATTTTTTTAGTCTTCTTAAAAAAGACTTCTGATATAGATTAAGACATTTGGAAAACCGTTGTCACTGAAAATGAAAGAAGAGGACACGACGAGAGGAGATCAGTTTTCAGAGAACAGATGGTAGAAATCGCCCTTTTTGTGAAATAAAATAGAGTATTTCCTTTGAACTTTATCTCCACCCACAGTGAATGTTCCCACCCGTTGCTGAAAATGCTGCATTGCTTCTTTCTTACACGTAATGCCAATTAGGCACTTTTTCCTTTTGCAGATCTAGTAAAATGTAGAATTTAAATAAATCCAAATGACAAAATCTACAGTCATTGATGTAATAAATGAGAGAGTTTATACTTTAAACTTTTCTTATGAATAGAGCATTCAGAGACTTGCAGTTTTACAAGATGTAATAATTATTCAAAGAAAACCGTCGTGGACCACATGCAGGCCAGGGTTAGATCCCGAGCAAGACACCGGCCGCCTGCTGTCCACCTTCTCAGTCCTGCTCTCACACGCCTCCCCAGCAATAACCACCATCCTGACGTCTCCTTTGCCTTTTAAGTTGACTTTGCTACCAATGACTGCCTTCTTAAGAATGAAAATACTTTTGTTCGGTGGATTTTGAACTTCATTTAAATAAAACTCAACTTTTCTGCTCAGTAGTCTGTGGGTAGTGCTCATGTTTGTTAGGCATTTGGCTGTAGTTGGCTTCATTCGTGGTACTTTCTAGTAAATGAATCTGCCACACTTGCTTGCCATTGTGTCGATGAATCTGTTCTGATTTTTGACTTTCACAAACAGTAGCTCTGTAAACCATCTCGTATGTGTCTCCTGACACGTATGTACAATGTGAACCATCTCGTACATGTCTCCTGACACATATGTACAAGAGTTTTTTAGGGTGGTGGTTCTCAGAGTGTGGGCTGTGAACCCTGTGATCCCTAAGATCCATGAGGTCTATGAGGTCAAAATTGTTTTTGCAATAATTAAAAACTTTTTTTTTTTACTGTGCTTACAGTTGCATTGACTTTGCACACAGAGTGTTGGGTGAGACTGTACCCTGACCCACGTCAAGGCTGTGGCACCGAGTTGTACCAGTCAGTGTATTTGTTCTGCATTGCCACATGCTCCCAGGGGAAATGACCAGTCTTACTCGCTTAAGGATGTTCTCAATGAAGCAAGTAGAAAATTACTAATCTTACTAAATCTTGTAACTCAAATACACATCTTCTGGCTAGCTGAGTGATGATTAGAACTGTGTGTGGAGGGCTTGGGGTGTATATCAGAGAACCAGGAGGGAAACCCCGTGTGCTTCCTCAGTTATGAAAGGCGATAGCTCCTGCTTGTGGGATGTCGCTTTTACTTGATGTAATGACTGGCAGACAAAATATGGTTCTTCAGACTTGGTTATTGGGAGACATTTTCTGGAAAGTGAACAAATTGAGCCTGTCACTCTAAGCAAACAACTGACCATATTTGCTGCTGATGATAGACTTTGACCTTTTATTACAAATTAGAATTTTGGCAACCCTGTCTCAGTCGCTGTGAGCCTGAGAACTTTCCAATACCAAGACTTTTCCGATGAGATTGGTGGTAATATTAACCAGTGTGAGGTTTTGATATTATGTCATGAAATTTTCAATATTTGGAAATGTCTGCAACTCACTGAATTGATGTTTTCCAAATGAGTAATGCATAGTGTTATAGCATCAGACATGGGTAGAAGAGCCATTCCAAGTCCAAGACAGATCAGCAGACCTACTGTGATGGTGAAAAGCTGGAGTCCGCTTCCTAAGGCCACGTACCTTAGAAAATCTAGCACTTGTGAGTGTTGGTTTAGTTAAAAAGAACATCTGCAGTCATCAGAGAGGGGGATCAACACACTCTACTTTACAACTGCATGTTAATGTAAGGAAACATTTAAGGAAGCACTGTGTTCCAGTATTACATGTTACACACATTCTCTGAGATCATAGAGGGGGATACTCTTTTCAACTGCTTTCATGAGGCAGACACAACACGGTTAGAACCAAGAACATTTCAAGAAAAAAATTAAATCCCCTTAAAAATAAAGATACAGTTGACAAAGTTCATTGTCAATACATTGAGAAAAGACTTATTTAATGAATGATGCTGGTACAACCTTTCAGTTACTTGGAAGAAAATAAAACGGGGTCCTTTCCTTTAAAAGCAAAAATAAACAAAAACTCTGGATGTACCTAAAACTTAATCTATAAACACCCAGACAAAAAATTTCAAAACAACAAAAATCTTGACATCAGGTCTTTCTTACCCAAAAACCTTTCCAAACTCAGAATGAATAAAAGAAATGATAGCAATATTTGACTCAAGTGACATAAAGAATTTATAGGGTAAAAAAAATATAAGAAACAAAATCAATTGAAAATCAATTTGGGGAAAATATTAGAGACAGACTATGAATGTATATACCTGCATTAAATTAATAATAACAAAGCTGCACACCAGATTTTACTGATCGACAGACAGGAATGTGGATGAAAATTGTGAAAGGGCCCTTCACAGAAGACCAGAGTCAGAAGGCCCCAAGCATGTGATATATTTATATCCTGAATATTCATGGGAAGGACTGATGCTGAAGCTGAAACTCCAGTACTTTGGCCACCTGATGCGAAGAACTGACTCACTGGAAAAGACCCTGATGCTGGGAAAGATTGAAGGCAGGAGGAAAAGGGAACGATGGCAGATGAGATGGTTGGATGGCATCACCGACTCAATGGACATGGGTTTGAGCAAGCTCCAAGAATTGGTGATGGACAGGGAGGCCTGGCGTGCTGCAGTCCACGGGGTCACAAAGAGTCAAACACGACTGAGCGACTGAGCTGAATGACTGAAGTGTGTGACAAGGGGCCAACACGCAGTAGTTTTCAGGGAAATGCACTTAGGATCGTAGTGAGATGTCTGTTCTTCCAGCAGAAATGTGAATTCACCTTTAACAGAGGGCAAAATATGTCTAGATAATCTTTATCTTTGCCGTGTCTCCTGAGAACCCACCATGTAGAAAGCGAAATCCAGGTGTGCTAGATTCGAACGTGAGGACGTCTCACAGTGTAGTTTGTAGCAGAGACAGGCTGCAAAGGAAGTGAGTGTGCATCAAGAGGAGTGGGTGGACAGATTCTGTTTTCTCCTCATGAAGGAATAGTTGGTAGCTATTTAAAAAATGAATAAAAACTAGAGCAAGTGTTTTTAGAGGGATTTCCATGAGATATTGTTCAGAGAGAAAGGCAAGGTGTAGAAGATACGTATTTTTGTGTGTGAAACATTCATGATAAAAGTTACATATTGCTGAGGTTTATATGCTGTTTCTGGGAGTAGCAGTTTAGAGGAGAGAGTCCGCTTAGCTCTCCCTCGGCGGTGCTCTGCTCTGCCGTGTCATGGGGGCCTGGCTGGTGGCAGCCTCTCCGTCTGCAGCTCACAGCTTCAGTCTCTGCATCTGAGGTCTTGGTTACTCATCCTTCAGAAAGAAGGTGGAGGGAAAGCCACTTCTGAAAAAACGTGTCCGTCACAGTTGGCCTGCATCACCTCTGCCCCGTCAGGCCCTTGGCCACGCTGACGTGGGGAGCAGCCCCCGACCCAGCCCAAAGGTGGTGGGGCCCCAAGGGAAGAAGAGAGGAAGAAATGTTGGGGACTCTCCTGCCTGTGACACACAATACTAAGTGGATTTTGCAAAATATCACTTCACAATGACGCTTTGGGGGGAGTGGAGTGGGCTGAGTATCACTGATGAATCTGTGTTTGGTAGTCTCACTTTAGCCTGTGGAATGAGGTTTGTTCAGAAGATTTTCAATCACCTTGGAGGTGATCACAGAGTATATCCAGTGTATGAGTATGCAGTGTGATTGCTGGACTGGTGACTGAAAGGTGAACGTGGAAAATGATGTTCTCTTTCATACAGGAGTTTATTTTAATTGTGTACTTTTGCAAAATGGAAAATTAAATTAATAACATCTTTAAAATATTTTCCTTGAAGTTGGACATGAAAACAAAGATGATGGAAGCTAAATATCATGAAGAGAAACTTAAATTGCAGCAGAAACACGATGCTGATGTTCAGAAGGTAGGGTGTATACAGTTCATTATTTTTTTTAGAATTGAGTATTTGAAATATTCTAGGTCTCATTACCAGCCATCCACTTATTGTATTTATGTGCTTATGAAAGTCTAATATATAAATGGGTCTTGCTAAATTAATATCCTAGCAAAGTTGATCTTTAAACTTCATTTGCTAAACAAATGTATTTATGTGAGTCCTTATAGTTTACATGATCTTCGAGTTCTCCTTTATCTATTTCTTCTTACAAACCTTTATGTTCTATCATTGCTTTTCATTATGGCTGAAATGAAGCATCAGCTATAAATACTCGAGTTTGTTTTGGTCTAATACACTTTGAGTCTTCTGCAATTGCAGTTTCCTTTATAATTGAAAAAAAAATCTTGAACTTAGCTCTCTCTGGGGTAGCCTGTGTGCACTGTGGGGCCAGTGTTGGCTTTCTTTCAGTAGCTCATTGGATTTATGCCTTCCAGTATTTCAATTTGTACTTTAAAGTATAATTTTTCCTCTTAATGAGCACAGCAGTAGTCATTAATCTATGGTTATTATACATCATAATTGTATAATTATTTTTTAGTATTGATTTTAAAAATGTAGTGATATATAAGTGTAATTTTAATATATGAATTTGGAACTCATGAGAATTGATCCATAGAAACTTGGCATTGTCTGTTTCAAAATTAAGCCTGTGATGCTGCTCCCCAGAGGGAAGTGACAGAGCTGGAGGGAGGGAGTGGAGGCCAGAGCATCACATAACCTGCTTCTTTCCCACCCCCAACCCCGCTTCCTTAAAGCTGAAAATATAATAGTGTTTAGTCAGGCAGATATTGGGCTCACCTTCTTGCAAAGCAACAAGAAGGGAACCACTGATTGACTGAAAATTAGAGAAAAACTACTGAATCCTTTTCCTTAACTTTCCCCTTTTCCATTCAGATTTAAAGGCGAATATTACTTTATGTTCTTACTAGAATTTTACCTAAGTATAAATGTTTAGATAAAGGCAGTTCTCTATCATAAATATGTTAGAGAGTCAGTAATATAATTTCAATAGAGCATAATACATGTCTAAGTTGAAAATAGAACCTATTGATATATAAAATATTGATGTGTAATATAAATAAATATAGAAATATATTTGGAAAAGTCATGGTAATAGAGTTTGAAATAGGCTTTTTGGTATGTCCGTTGCAAAGCTCTATTCTGAGAAAACCATTTAATAGTAGAGCCCTTTCCAGGAATTTCTCTTTTAAAATAAATTCTGCACGAAAAAATAAAGCATTGCAACTAGTTTGAAATGCCAGGTAAAATATAAATAAAGTCTTTGACCTCATGCCAGATTTGGAAAGTATGTTCATCAGTCTGTTGCATGTATGGCATTTTCTATGTGTTAGGAACTGGGAAGGAATAAAATTCAGAGTGTTTATCTCTTTGCACACATTCTTTTCCTGTTGTGCTTCTTTATGGACATGGAGAGCAAACTGGCTCCTGCACTTATTTATCAGTTGTTCTTAGAGGTGGGACCAAAACAGTGAAAGGTAAAGTAAGATGCTGATAATACAAGAAAAATATGGTTAAACATGGTGATAACCTGT
Source organism: Antilocapra americana (assembly GCA_007570785.1). Classification (NCBI taxonomy): domain Eukaryota; kingdom Metazoa; phylum Chordata; class Mammalia; order Artiodactyla; family Antilocapridae; genus Antilocapra; species Antilocapra americana. The sequence goes on from ML663574.1 coordinate 662,802, forward strand.
TTTCAAAAATTGAATTTGCGTGTATAGGAGTATACCTCAAGCATAGGAAACGTGGATATCCATACTTCTGTCTCAGTTTGGTTTTCCTTTTTCCCCTTAGACATTTCTTTTTTTTTTTAATCATTGGTTAGTGATTTATTCTCTTAAGGTTCCATCAGCAGGTGGAATGGAAGACCCCTCCCATCCTGATGCCTTGGGTAACCAAGGCGTTATACTCCTTCACGGTCTGCTCTGTCTGGAGGACCCGCACATCAATGCCTTTTTTCTTGAGGTACTCCACAGTTGATGGGGGTACCTTTAAGGCTTCACTCATCCCTCGACCAATCACAAGGATCTGCACACCCTTCTCCACAACTTCCTCCACATCTGCAGGCTGCACACCAGGAGAATGCTCAGTTCCTGTTTCTCTCCAATCCCAATCCCGACTTCCCCCTGGCCACACTTTGCAGTCCTTATAGATTTTTGTAGAGCTTTGTACTTTCATTTGCCCCCATGAGAGCGAAGCAATTTCAGGGGATGATATAAGGAACTTAATTGAACTCTTTGCTCAGGCAGTCTCTCCGATAGGCGCTCTCCCCACGACTCGCCCCCTGGTTAGACATTTCTTTACCCTGCTTGCTAACTTTCCTATTCTTGGTTTTTCTCTAATTTTTTTTAAAGTATTGGATGTATTTAGAAGTATTTAATGATCCATTTAAAAACTTCTGAGAGTATAAATTAGTGATGTAAAATATTCATACAATTTTGGACATACTTTGAGTTGACTTATTTGATTCCCAAGAGCAGAACTAAATGTAAGGCAGTCTGGTACATCTCATGTTCCCGTGTGTCTGGGCGTGCTTGTGCATGGAGGTGAGGAAGGGCCCCTGTGGGGGTCTCAGGGCTGCGCGTCTGCAGGCGCCTGTCGGTGCTGGCAGGGGCTGTGCTGTGCCAACACGTCAGCTCTGTGACGCTTCTCCCTGCCACCTGTGACGCTTCGTCTGTGAGTTACACTTTGGGGAATCAGCTCATTTAGTATTTGCAATCTCCTTAAGGATTGGTACATGAAAATGCGAAACAGCATATTTCTTTCAGTAATCAGTTGTTACAGTGTATTTAATGTTTTGCCAATGCACTAAAATATAATTTTTACGTCTTTTTTTGGGGAAGCCACTTACAGGATTAGCTGGGATAGACTTAAAAGAATATTGTGCTCTTTTTAAAAAATTACATGTTCCATACATAAAATAATATAGTATACTAAAATATTTTAAATTCATTTGCAGATTTTAGAAAGAAAGAATAATGAAATAGAAGAAATGAAAACTTTATACAAAAAGAAACAAAATGAAACTGAGGAGACTATTAGAAAACTTGAGAAGAAAGGTGATGTTGTATATTGTTACATAAATCCTTTATAACATTTCTACTTTATTTTAGTGCTTCTATAAAGTACAGTTTTATTTCTGACTGTAGTATGAAATAGGAAAGTTTGTATGGGTTTCCTTTGTTGATGTGCTAATGTGAACTTCTGTATGACTTAAGAAAAACCTGTGTGTGTGTGTGTGTGTGTGTGTGTGTGTGTGTGTGTGTGTGGTAGCAATGGTGGTTGGTTTGGTTAAAGGCTTAGAAGAATCTGGAACTGCTACTCTTTCTTAATCGTCTCCCTCTTCACTGGACTGGAATGGCCATAGGCCAGTCTTAGAATAGAGTTTACTGGCTTCCACAAGAGAGTCTAGAGAAATTGTTTGTCTTGGTTTAATAAAAATTCATTCCATGAAATGTCTACTTTATGCTTTATACTATGTGCTATATTGTGATGGACAATATAGTATTCCTCATTTATACTTTGATCACAAAGAAAAAGAAACAGGTAACCAAGCGTTAAATTGACTGCGACTACAGGTCGAGCGAAACATTGAAATGTAGTGTGCAGAATTAGGGAGAACGTTGGGAACATTTGGGGCAGGGGAAAGAGCGTTAAAAGTTTTATAAGATTCAGTTAGTTGCAGAGGAGAGTTCCAGGTACTGGGGTGGGAATGCTGATGTTCGAAAACTGAGGGAAGGATGATGCAAACCTGTTTATCTAGAGTGGAGATCCTCATGTTAAGAGAGAGACTGACAGAGACTAAGGTAGGTGACTTGGCTTCATATGAGCATGACCTTGAATTTCAGATTTAGAAATTTCACGTTTATCCTGTAGCTGTTGAAGAGTCCGGGAATGTTTTTTGAGAGCTGAGTTTTAGGACTGCATGTTTTGGGTGGAATAGCCTGGTAATATGGTGAAGCTGATTCCCAGTCTGTTATAATAGAGGCAGAATGGAGTAGAGGAGGGAGAAAGACAGAGGAGGGAGAGGGTGGGGGTAGAGAGAGAGCAGAGGGGGAGAGAGGGAAGGAGGGAGTAGAGGCGGGGATGGGAGAGAGGAGAGGGAGGGGGGAGAAAGGGAGGAAGGAGAAAGAGAGAAAGAAGAAGGGAGAGGGAGAGAGGGAAGGAGGGAGTAGAGAGAGAGGGAAGGAGGGGGAGGGGGGAGAGAGGGAGAGGAGAGGGAAGGGGAGAAGGGGGAGGGGGAGAGACAGGAGATGGGGAGAGGGGGAGGGGAGAGAGAGGGGGAGTGGGGGAGGGGAGGGGGACAGGGAAGAGGGAGGGGGAGGGAGCTAGCATCTTCCTTCTTAGGAAACCTGCTCCCCAGCATCTGCTCTGGCCCATCGGCAAGCCTCTTACTCCTAAAGCAGTGCAATTGGAGATGTGATGTATATGAAGTCCCCTCAACTCAAGGACACTATGCTTCCATGATGTCATGTGTAAGATGATGAGGACCCAGAATATCTCAGTAATAGCAGTGGGGGTGGCGAGAGTGAACGTGAAAAAAGAAACTCAGAAGGATTTGTGAATGATCAGATGTCAGTGAAGAGTAAGAAGAAAGTGGAGAGTCTGTCATGGAACCGCTCCAAACATCAGTGGCTACACATATTTAAAATCTATTTCTAGGTTTTTGTTTTTACTCTGATTCAAACCAGGCACTTTAAACATTCAAAGAATGTCCAAACTGCTGTACAATTGTGCTCATTCCACGTGCTAGCAAGGCTGTGTTCAAAATCCTTCAAGCCAGGCTCCAGTAGTACGTAAACCGAGAACTTCCAGATGTACAAGCTGGGTTGAAAACAGGCAGAGGAATCAGAGATCAAATTGCCAACATCCATTTTTTCTGTGAAAAAGCAAGGAAATTCCAGAAAAACATCTACCTCTGCTTCATTGACTGTGCTAAAGCCTTTGTGCAGATCGCAACGAACTGTGGGAAATTCTTAAAGAGGTGGGGCTGCCAGACCACCTTTCCTGTCTCCTGAGAAGGCTGCGGTGGTCGAGAAGCAGCAGCTGGAACCAGACAGGGAGCAACGGGCTGGTTCAAAATTGAGAAAGGAGTGTGACAAGGGTATATATTGTCACCCTGTTTGTTTAACTTGTATGCAGAGTACATCATGCAGAATGCTGGGCTTGATGACTCACAAGTTGGAATAAAGATTGCGGGAAGGAATATCAACATGATACCACCCTGATGGCAGAAAGCAAGAGGAGAGTGAGAAAGCTGGCTTAAAGCTTAACATTCAAAAAACTATAAGATCATGGCATTTGGTCCCATCACTCCATGGCAAATAGAAGGGAAAAAAGTGGAAATAGCAGATTTTATTTGGGGGGAGCTCCAAAATCACTGCAGATGATGACTGTAGCCGCAAAATTAAAAGACACTTGCTCCTTGGAAAGAAAGCTATGGTAAACCTAGACAGTGTATTGAAAAACAGAAACATCATTTTGCCGACAAAGGTCTGTATAATCAAGGCTGTGGTTTTTCCAGTAGTCATGTACAGGTGTGAGAGTTGGACCGTAAAGAAGGCTGAACACCAAAGAATTGATGCTTTTTAACTGTAGTGCTGGAAAAGAGTCTTCTGGACTGTAAGATCAAACAGTCCTAAAGGAAATCAACCCTGAATCTTGGTGGCTTATAAAGAATTCACCTGTAATGCAGGAGACCTGAGTTCGATCCCTAGGTCAGGAAAATCCCCTGGAGAAGGAAATGGTTACCCACTCCACTATTCTTGCCTTGAGAATTCCATGAAGAGAGGAGCCTGGAGGGCTATACTCCATGGGGTCACAAAGAGTAGGGCACGACTGATTGACTTACACTTAAAAAAAAAAACCTTTTAATTCATTGGAAGGACTGATGCTGAAGCTCCAATAATTTGGCCACCTGATGTGAAGAGCAGACTCACTGGAAAAGACCCAGAGGCTGGAAAAGGTTGAGGGCAGAAGGCGAATGCAGCAGAGGATGAGAGGACTAGATGGCATCATTGACTCAATGGACATGAGTTTGAGCAAACTCCGGGAGAAAGTGAAGGACAGGGAAGCCTGGTGTGCTGTAGTCCATGGAGTCGAAGAGTCAGACTCGTCTTATTGACTGACCAACAATATCAGGTTCACTTGGACTTTTCTCACTTATTTGCTGCATAGAAAAGTGAAAGAAATTTCTATGTAAATGTTTATGAAAATTTCCCTATCCTATAGGAAGTGAATAAGAACATATTAAGGAAGCTAAGAAAATACTACTTTCAAGCAAATACACAACTGAATTTATTTTGCATCTGGATGACATGAATATATTGAACAGTTTTCACTCGAATCAATGACAGTTTAAATCAGTTTTAAAAAGAAGATAGAAATTTGAATGCTTTATAAGGGAAATGTTTTATGTAATTTAAAGCATGTTTTGCTTCAGTCCCAGTAACTTTACAGAGAAGCCACTGGCACCCCACTCCAGTCCTCTTGCCTGGAAAATCCCATGGACGGAGGAGCCTGGTGGGCTGCAGTCATGGGGTCATTAAAAGTCGGACATGACTGAGCGACTTCACTTTCACTTTTCACTTTCATGCGCTGGAGAAGGAAATGGCAACCCACTCCAGTGTTCTTGCCTGGAGAATCCCAGGGACGGGGGAGCCTGGTGGGCTGCCGTCTGTGGGGTTGCACAGAGTCGGACATGACTGACGTGACTTAGCAGCAGCAGCAGTAACTTTAATGCACCCAGGAGCGGTGGCAGACCGGAGTGATGAGTTTCTTTTTCTGTGGACTTAGCACACACCTGGCTACCAGTCTTTTGCTCTGTAGATAAAAAGTTGAAATATCTTTCTCCTCAGTGAAGAAGCAAATAAACTATTATAGCATGCAATGTAATAAGAGGCTTAATGTGGAAATCTAGGAGGCTCGCTGGGCATAGGGAGGAGTGTCTTTCTGCCCGTGCAAGAGGAGGAGACTGGTTGGTTCCTAAAGGAGGGGTGGCTTGAACTGAGACTGGTTTGAGCACATAGGATTTCAGCAGGGGAGGAGGGTACTCCAGGTGGGTAGGTGGGCGCATCTGGGCAAGAGGATGAAAGGAGGTGGATCTACAGATAGGTTGGTGTGTTTACGAGCTTAAATACACAGATGTGGCTGAAGAGACGGCCAGAAAGGAGTTAGCTCTGGGGAGCTGTTCCCCGTGTCAGAGGCTTTGGGTCTTTGTCCTTTGGGAGGGGAACTGGGAGTCCGAGTGTGAGGGCAGCGGTGCAGCATCCGCCCGGGGAAGGGGCCTCTGTGGGCGCCTGAAGGAGGAGCGCGGGGCAGCGCACCGCACCATGCGTGTTGTCGGGGGGGGGGGGGGGGGGGGGGGGGGGGAGCTCCCTGGGGCCGCGGCCGCAGATGTGGACGTGGAAAAGAGGAGGGAGGAAGAGGGGACGCTCTGTTAACTGGCGCACTTTCCTTTTTATCACCAGACTCTTACGTGGCAGCTAGAATTGGTCTAATTACGTTTTCATCATTTTTGACAGTTCAGACCCTCGTACGTGAATGCCAGGTTATCAGAGAGACCAAAGACAACCAGATTGCAGAGCTAAAAAAGATATGTGAGCAGAGTACAGAGTCTCTGAGCAGTGACTGGGAAAGAAAGGTGAGCTACAAAAAATAAGACAGTGGTGGAAACATGTGAAAGGCTGTGCTTTAATGTGACCTACTTAATTATAAAATAATGGGTGTTCACAGAATATAAAGAAGAGTTTGAAAAAATAAAAGTAGCAGTGTTCTAGACTATCTAGAAATTGCTGTTGTTTTTTAACAATTCTTAGATTTAATTAAGGCTCTACACATTAGTTTGTCAGAGCTAATAGACTTTAAGCAGAATTCATAGGGATATGATAGCAGGATAATTTGGGGGAGTTAAATTGTTCAAAGTTTGAATGTAGGCCTCTGGGTCATTTCTTTTCTGAAATCTCAAATGACACAGTATTTGTAGTGTGAACTTGTTTTTGGTGTAAACAGAATCAGTTGTGGATGGGTTATTCTCAGAGGAGCATTTAATTCAGAAAAACATTTTCATTGAACTCAGCAGAGCCAAGAGTAACGTGAGAAATACTTATAATGTCTCATAAAAGTCTTACATAGGCACACATAGTAACTACTATCCTGCTTCCCTGTGGCTCAGCGATGAAGAATCTGCCTGCAATGCAGGAGATGTGGGTTCAGTCCCTGTGTCGGGAAGATCCCCTGGAGAAGGGCCTGGCCACCCACTCCAGTGTTCTTGCCTGGAGACTCCCACGAGCCTGGCGGGCTGCCGTCCGTGGGGCGCAGAGTCAGACATGACTGAGCAGACCTGCAGGCACATGGTACTTCCATTCAGGAGCTCTTCGCCGTTGGTTGAAATTACAATGTGTACTCACAAGAGATGAAACACGTTTCTTCTTTTGAGTGAGTCGGCCCTGAAGGTCTTCGGTGAACTCCTCCCACTGACCGTCTCCCGAGGAGCGGTTGGAGCCGATGCCAGGCGGCTGTGCCCTGGGGCTGCTCCAGGGCCGTGCGAGGAGGGCCCCTGTCCAGAGGGCAGACGGAGCGCTCTCCTAGGTTCATGCTCATTTCTGTGCTTTTACCTCTTCTGTGAAGGTGGCAGGTCTTTTTTCTGACTGCTGGAAGTGCACATTTCATTGTTTAGCACTTCACTCAAGACACTCGTCCTCTTAAAACCAGGCCGCAGTAATCGGAAAACACTCTACTGTACCTCTAAAACTATGTAAATTATAACTTATTTTAACTTGATTAAATGTATATACAAATGCCAGACACAGGAATAACTATTCCTAGTAATTCTGAGCTCCATCAGGCTTCAGATGTATGAGCCTGGGCTGGGTGCAGAGGACAGGAACTAGATTCCGAATTCCCCACCCAGAATGCTCAAACTACTGCAGAATTGCACTCATTTCACATGCTAGGAAAGTAATGCTCAAAAATCTCCAAACCAAGCTTCAGCAATAGGTGAACCATGGGCTTCCAGATGTTCAAGCTGGTTTTAGAAAAGGCAGAGAAACCAGAGATCAAATTGCCAACATCCGCTGGATCATCGAAAAAAGCAAGAGAGTTCCAAAAAAACATCTATTTCTGCTCTATTGACTATGCCAAAGCCTTTGACTGTGTGGATCACAATAAACTGTGGAAAATTCTGAAAGAGATGGGAATACCAGGCCATCTGACCTGACTCTTGAGAAACCTGTATGCAGGTCAGGAAGCAACAGTTAGAACTGGACATGGAACAACAGTTCAGTTCACTTCAGTTCAATTGCTCAGTCGTGTCCAACTCTTTTGCGACCCCATGAATCGCAGCACACCAGGCCTCCCTGTCCATCATCAACTCCTAGAGTCTACCCAAACCCATATCCAAACTATAAGACTGGTTCCAAATAGGTAAAGGAGTACATCAAGGCTGTATACTGTCACCCTGCTTATTTAACTTATATGTAGAGTACATCATGAGAAACACTGGGCTGTAGGAAGCACAAGCTGGAATCAAGATTTCCAGGAGAAATATCAATAACCTCAGATATGCAGATGACACCACCCTTACGGCAGAAAGTGAAGAAGAACTAAAGAACCTCTTGATGAAAGTGAAAGAGGAGAATGAAAAAGTTGTCTTAAAGCTCAACATTCAGAAAACTAAGATCATGGCATCTGGTCCCATGACTTCCTGGCAAATAAATGGGGAAACAGAACCAGTGGCTGACTTTATTTTTCTGGGCTCTCAAATCACTGCAGATGGTGATTGCAGCCATGAAATTAAAAGACGCCTACTCCTTGGAAGCAAAGTTATGACCAACACAGACAGCATATTGAAAAGCAGGTACATTACTTTGCCAACAAAGGTCCATCTAGTCAAGGCTATGGTTTTTCCAGTGGTCATGTATGGATGTGAGAGTTGGATGGTAAAGAAAGCTGAGTGCCGAAGAATTGATGCTTTTGAACTGTGGTGTTGGAGAAGACTCTTGAGAGTCCCTTGGACTGCAAGGAGATCCAACCAGTCCACCCTAAAGGAGATCAGTCCTGGGTGTTCACTGGAAGGACTGATGTTGAAGCTGAAACTGCAATACTTTGGCCACCTGATGTGAAGAGTTGACTCATTGGAAAAGACTCTGATGCTGGGAAGGATTGAGGGCAGGAGGAGAAGGGGACGACAGAGGATGAGATGGTTGGATGGCATCACCGACTCAATGGACATGGGTTTGGGTGGACTCCGGGAGTTGGTGATGGACAGGGAGGCCTGGCGTGCTGCAATTCATGGGGTCGCAAAGAGTTGGACACAACTGAGCAACTGAACTGAACTGAACTGAAACAATGAACAACAGGAACTAGATTCCAAATTCCCCGCCTGTGAAGACAGGTGGACAAATGCCCATGAGGCTTGCCACCTGGGTTTTACAGTTCCTTAGAGGCTGCCCATTGAAAACTGGTTTCTTATCTTAGTTGTGTCCGTGTTTTAGCATTTCACCCACTTCAACACGTGTACACAGCCTTCATTGACACGGCCGGCATGCACAAAGACACGGAGTCTGCAGTTCTCCCTAGAGCTCACTTTGGCTTACACACGCCTGTTGTGTCTACTCAGTGTGGTTAATGGAGAGGATAAAAACAGTTTCTTGTTGGGAGTCAGGGTGAAGGAAAAAACATTACTCTTGTCAAGATTTCATGCAGATGAGATGAAAATACTGTGAGATATCGATCCTCACTGATAACAATATTATTAAACCTTTGTTTTCTGATATCAGGCTAATCCTGGTGCTGTTTACCTGATGCATTGTGTTATCTGATATTTACTATTTCTGCCTTAGGTGGATAATCCCCTTAATACTTGTTTATCCAATAAAATTTTCAGTTCAGGAAAGTAAACAAAAAATTGTTTCTTAATCATGCTCTTTACATGAATCTTTACTTCGAATATTTTTTATCTTTGGTTGTTCAGGTCACCATATAAATAAATAGAGAAATATAGGAAAACTTTTTTTCTGAATTCCAAAATAGTCCATGCTATAATAGTAATGAGCCAGTTCTTCCCCTCTGTAGCTCCACAACGCTGTAGCAGAAATGGAAAAGGAAAAGTTTGAACTTCAAAAGCGACACACTGAAAATATTCAAGAATTGCTCGAGGACACAAATGTACGGCTGAACAAAATGGAGGGTGAATACATGGCACAGACGCAGTCCACAGTAAGTCCGCTTTTCCTTTTCTTGTCGCTTTGTGGACTGTCCCCTTCACCTCCCTGTCCTCATGCTTTCCTGCTTCCAAGACGCGCAGTGCGTGGCTAGTGTGTGGTGGGGTTAACACCCCTCGCCTTCCTTCCCTGACTTTCAGCCTAGAGATAATTTCTTTACTTTTTTGCTTTCTGTTTTGTTTATTTGTTTCAGTCTTTTTGACTGAGGATATGGTCATTTTACTGGAAATATGTAATGCCCATGAGAAGACACATCGGGAGGTGGAGCGGTGTGGCTGTAATGCCCGTGGGAAGACAGTCAGATCAGGAGGTGGAGCGGTGTGGCTGTAATGCCCGTGGGAAGACAGTCAGATCAGGAGGTGGAGCGGTGTGGCTGTAATGCTCCCATGAAGACAGTCAGATCAGGAGGTGGAGCGGTGTGGCCAGTGGAAGGCGGACTTTCTTAGTCACTCTGTCTTGACTCAGGGAAGAGACACAGGTGCCCTGTGGATAACCCCAGAGTCCCCTTCCTGAGGATTCAGAGGGGACCACAGAGTACACAGCAGGAGACCAGGCGTGTCCTCCTAGGGAGGATGGAGGGCCCCCAGAGCCCCTCACTGAGTCTCTGCTTGCAGAGGGTGGGTCTTCTGCCCTTGAGAGGCTCAGCTGCCTTCCTGAAATATGGAAGCCTGGGGAGGTGGGCTGTGGGGCACCTGGGCGCGGGGCCTCACATCTGAGCCAGGTGTACCTCGTCCACCTTGTTCTGATACGTGATCTAACCTTGTGGCATGCAGACCCTGCATCCTCAGCACGGACATGGTCCCTTGGCCACTGGGCCCCTCGGTCAGCTGGCTTGTCCAGAGTGCCTCCTTGACTTCAGAGCTGTGGAGTTTGAGCCAGAGTCTGTTACCTAGGTGTGTCTTGGAGACCCCAGACTAGCTGAAGGGCTGTTTCAGAGGCGGAAGAAATGGGACGCAGCATCCGCAGTGATCCAGAGCTGGGCTGTAGGGCTCCAGCTCCATTCCAGGTCCTCAGCAGGTTGAGGGCCCTGCCAGCTCTCAGAGTGTTCAGCTTCCTCATCCGTCAGGCAGGGTAACAGCAGTAGTAAAGTGTGATGTATGTTTCTGGGAATATCAAATACGTTAATATACATAAATTATGTAATAAGTGCTCACTAGATAGTTGGAACATACAGGAACAATAATCAGGAGACCTGTACACACAGGAAGTACTCAGCTCAGGAAGTTAGTGGGCGTTTGCTTGGAGAGAGCAGGTTGAGCGAGATGTGGACCTCCATCCCCTCCCACAGAGACGCAGCCGTACCCAGCAGGGCGCCGGGAAGAGCGGTGACAGTCTGGGGTTGGGCCAGGCGATGGGTGGGCTGACCCTGAGCCAGCCAGGTCAAGAAAGCAGAGCCGCGAGTTGGCCTGGAAGGAACCTAAGCAGCAAACTGACTTCCACGTGGACCTCCCAGGGGCCCAGGGCCTGTCCCACCGTCACCTCTGGGGGAGGGGATGCCAGTGGGCCTCAGCAGTTTGTTTAGGAACCAGCTAGATGTGGAATTGGGGTGTTTATTATACGATTCCTCCTCCTTTTGTGCACGTTTGAAATGTGCCATAACGAAACTTGTAAAGCTCTCCATACTGTTGGCTGTGCCGAGCCTTACTGCAGGACCTTAGTGCAGCTTGCAGGGTCTGTTTCCCTGACCGGGGATCAAACTCGGGCCCTCGCTTTGGGAGGTGGAGACCTAACTGCTGATTCACCAGGGAGTCCCTCTAGCCTTGGTTGTAACGTCTGACCATTTTAGAATATTTCCAAATGATAATCCTGGATATGAAAAATAATCATCAAAATAAAAAGTGTAATAGATACAGTTAGAAACAGTACAATAAATACAGCAGAAGGAAATCTACTGGAAAATTAAATAAGCGTAAGATCAGAATGGCTTCCCTTGTAGCTCAGTCGGTAAAGAATCTGCTTGTAATGCAGGAGACCTGGGTTCAATTCCTGGGTCAGGGAGACCCCCTGGAGAAGGAAGAGGCACCCGCTCCAGTATTCTTGCCTGGAGAACCCCATGGACAGAGGAGCCTGGTGGGTTCCTAGCCCATGGGGTTGCCAGAATCGGATACAACCTAGCGACTAAAACACAGCCACCACCACCAAGGTCAGAATGGAAACTATGCTGGGCAGAGGCTAGGGAGAAGTACAAGGAGACGGGAGCATGGAGGGCGACCAAGGGGCAGGAAGGGTAGGTCCTTTTGAAGAAATAATGTGAATTAATTTCTCGGAGTTAAAGAAAAATGAAAAGCACAAAGGGCTCAAGTAACGCCCCAAGTACTGGCCTTGGCGACCCTGGACGCGCAGACAACGCTCGGCGCACCAAGCCCACGGTCGGCTGCCGGGGATTGAGAACGCCTGCGTCCGCGTCGGCTGGGCCCCGTCCTGGGGCCACGCTCCCCGCACGTCCGCCTCCGAGTGTTGCTCCGCCGTCGCCCAGAACTTCAGGCAGGAGAACAGCCAGCGCAGACACCCCGAAGCTGGGGCACGTCAGCGCAGTTCAGAGCAGAGCAGACGGCAGCGCGGTCGGGGCCTGGGAGCAGAGAGCAGCGTGGAAGGAGACTGTCCGGGCACAGACCAGGGGCAACCTTGTGATCGGTCCTTAAAAAAAACAGCTTTATTGGTGTACGACTGTGGTTAGTATATTATGAGATTCACCTGTTTTGAAGGGTACACTTCCGTGAATTTTTGTATCTTGTTCTGCATTTGTAGTGGATTGAGTGCATCAGAGTGGTTCCATCTGAATGTTTCTCTTAATGTCTCTGTCTTGCTCTGTGCAGAGAACAGACCGTGGGCTCCAAGAACGGATGCGGGGGCGCTGGGGACCCAGGGCCGTGGGCGCAGCGCGGGAGGCAGGCGGCTGGGCCCGCGGCCTGCGCACGGGAACACTGCCGCTGCGGGGGCTGCGCCCGGGCGGCGGGATGCCCGGCGGGGGCCAGGCCTCTCAGCAAGATCAGGGGTCTGTCTTCTGGAGAAGCAGCACAAGGGTGATGTTCAAGGCCGTGAACAAAATCCAAATTTATATCTGAAATATGTTTTTGTCATCTCAGCGTCCTATATTTTCACAAATGTGAATATATTAAGTAATTGGAGGGTTGAAACTTATGAAACATATTGATTGCCTACAATGTTTACTGCAGTGTTATTTTTCATTAGTTAAATGACACTAGGAGAATAATAGCTTTCACATTCCAATTTTTAATTTTTATAAATTTGGAGTGTAAACTAAAGTCATACTTTGGGGCCAAGAGGTTACTGTGAGAGAAACTGCTTTCTATTTTTAATGAAAGTTGAATTTAAAAATTAGCATTCAGACCTTGTCATTAGGTAGCAGTAAAATATAGAGAAGAATGGACAGGGTCTGTCAGCAGGGTTGAATTTAAGAATCATCAAAACTAGACAGATCTTGCAGAGCGGCTCCTGATTTAATAATTAAGCAAGGTGGGGTTCAAGGCTCGGCTTCAGATGAAAGATGAGGCTGTCACTGAGAGTTAGCTCCCATGTTGTGTTCTTTCAAGCTCTCTTCTTTTTTTAATTGGGTCTCGTTTTTTCCCTGTCCCATTTCTTTGTAAGCAGGCATTTGTACAGATGATTAGACCTATGTCTTCTGGTATTGGCAGGAGTCTCCTTGTGTGAAACTAACAGTTAAACATGGAAACACTGGGTTTTTAGAACGATGTGCTAGGGCTTACAAATATGAAAATGAAAGCAGTGTTCTTAGATGCTCGGGGAGGTGGCAGCTGTAAAAGGAAGGGCTCTCTTCATATCAGGGGTTTAGACACATGAAGTCTCTGAGTGGTTTTGTTGAGATTTTAGGCTTTCTTAGTGGAATTATTTACCTCTCTCTTTAACACGGATGCCACTGGCCATCTTATGAAGTTTATGCATCCCTCTCAGAATAGTATTTGACAATTTAATAAAATTATATAAGATGACAAAGAAATTATAGTTACAGTCATCAAAATATTAATAAATCAGAGTCATGATAAAGTAATACATATGCTTCTAAACGAGTGCAGTAAATATCATGATTGAGCAGTGGGTCTAATAAGTGTTGTAACTTATGAATAATGATGAAGGTAAACAATATTAGAAAGCTGAGTGCTGAAGAATTGATGCTTTTGAACTGTGGTGTTGGAGAAGACTCCTGAGAGTCCCTTGGACTGCAAGGAGATTCAACCAGTCCACCCTAAAGGAGATCAGTCCAGGGTGTTCATTGGAAGGGCTGATGTTGAAGCTGAAACTCCAGTACTTTGGCCACCTCATGCGATGAGCTGACTCATTGGAGAAGACCCTGATACTGGGAAGAATTGAGGGCAGGAGGAGAAGGGGATGACAGAGGATGAGGTGATTGGATAGTATCACCGACTCAATGGACATGGGTTTGGGTGGACTCCGGGAGTTGACAATGGGCAGGGAGGCCTGGCGTGCTGTGGTTCATGGGGTCGCAAAGAGTCAGACACGACTGAGCGACTGAACCGAACTGAACTTAGAAACGTTCACTTGCATGTTTTTGCCTGGTCATGGTTCTCAAATCACTTGTGACTCGGCGTTTTCACTGCAGAATGTCCAACCAAAAGAAATGGGTGAATACGGGCACTGTAAAGCATGTGTGAAAGTGTTCATAGCAGCATTATTACTAATAACCAAACACTGGAAGCAACCAGTCAATAAAATGGATAAATTACTTTAGGTGTGTTCCACAATGGAATACTGAATACAGCACTGAAACTACTGCTATACCCCATGTTATGGATGACTGCTCTCAGAGACGTGTGAAATGCCTGACCCACAAGGGTACACACTCTCTGAATTTATTCACAGAAAGTTCAGCAAAAGACAAAGGTTTTCTTTGTGATAGATATCAGCATAGTGGTCACCCTTTCGTAGAGGATGAGCAATAAGGCATCTGAGCAGTCCCTGTGCTTACATCCTATACTGGCTCATGGCGTGGCTTCCTTGGTGGCCCAGCCGTAAAGAATCTGCTTGCAGTACAGGAGACACAAGTTTGATCCCTGGGTGCAGAAGATGCCCTGGAGAAGGAAATGGCAACCCACTCTAGTGTTCTTGCCTGGAAAACCCCGTGGACCTGGCAAGCTGTAATCCATAGCATCACAAGGGTCAGACACGGCTTAGAGACTAAAACCTTACCACCACTGGCTCATGGCTATTTTCAAGGAACAAATTATCAGAATATATGTTTAAGGTTTGTGCATTCTGTATATATATTTCAAGAAGAATTTTGTGAAATAAAATGTGTTGCTTCTTTGAGTTGAACTTTGATTTTTGAGTTGAACTTTGGACTCTATAGTTTCTGATTACTAATCCTTTCTAATTTTTGACTCCTATAGGATTTCACACAAAGTTTGTATGTAAAATTCTGACAATTCTTATTCTGTCTATCGGTTATATAACTGAAAGCCCATCAAATATTTTATAATTTCCTAGTACTTAACTTACTGAAAATAATGTCTGTATTTCCTAACAAAATAACACCCTTTCACAACCTTCCTCTAAATTCCCAATGTGCCACTTCTCATGGAGTATTCGATGTTGGACCTAAAAGATTTATGATTTTTGCCACTTCTCATTTTACTTAATCATACTGTTCACTTCTCTGGAGTGTGCATGGAGCTGCTCTGTCCCCTTCTGTTTCCGCAGCTACCACTCAGGCTCAAGCCATTATTGCCTCATTCCGGACCCCCCAGTGGCCTGCTGGTCACTCCCCGTCTGCTCTTGTTTCATGTCCCACATGTGCAGGTTGTCTAGTTTCCCCGCGACCGAGACCTTGAACTGCTAACCTAATGCCCTTCATAACTTCTGTCTACAAGCCATGTCCATTCACAAACTCCAGCCTTGTGTTCCGAGTGCCCCCTCTGAGTCCACAGTGTGGGAAGGTATTGTTTGTGCCCAAGGTAATCTGTCTGTTCCTCTCTGATTCTGTAGTTAAAGAGCCTGGAATCCCCATTCCCCCCAACCTCATTTGTTACAGCCTGAAAAATATGACTCGACATCAGCATCTTTTTATCAACGTAACTTTTGGCCCCATTTTGAGGTTTCCACTATTTTGTGTCCCCTCAGGTCTTCATACTCATTTATAAAAAAGATAATTTTGGCCAAATGTTATTAAGGTATTTCATATATGTCTGTAGGGTTTCCCCTGATGTAAGTTTTAACTTTCTTTTTGTTTATTGATACTTTATGTTTGCTTTATTTTGTCTCATCCACAGTGTGTTAAAATGCTTTTAAAAATAAACCTAGTAAATACAAATAGTAAAGTGAATAACTGTGATCATACATTTTGCTTCTTGAATCAGAGTCTGTACCAGCATATGTAGAAAGAACTACCTGTTCAGTAAATGCAGATCTTAATACAGAAGCTGCACTTTCAGTTCATGGGACACTTGGCTGTACAGTAGGGACGTCTTTAATAGCACCCTTGCACCAGAAACCAAGCAAGCTTCAACAACCAGGTGTTATGCAAGTGCTCTGTGTGTGGGGGTTCATGTCAGAACCATCCTGTCTTTGTGTTAAGCCTGCTTACTTTTTGCTCCGCTCCTTCTGCTGTTTCCTGCGTCCCTCTTTCCTGGTCTTCCCAGCCTGATTCACTGCCATCCTCTTTCTCTGCCCCAAGTCCTCTTGTTGCTTCCAGCCCTCCTCTTCCCTTTGGTGACTGTTCTGTTTGGCATTACCCAGGCTCTCTAACCATGTGCCACTCTTCACAGACAGTACCAACCAGGTAGTTTTGGCCCATTTTGGTCTATTTATTTAGTATCTTTTGCCTGTGCTAAACATATAGATTATTTGAGTTAATCACTAAAGGACTCTCAGGGTAAATAAGTCTTTGACAATTTGATCTTTGTATGTTGGAATTACCATGGACATCATACAGAAAATTTATTTCCAAAATCAGTTTGAGCCTGAGAAAATGGGTTAAATCATGTGGTAAAGGGAATGGTTCTAGGGCCTGTTTTCTGTAGACAGCTTTTTTTAGAGCTGTTTTGTTCACAGCAGAATTGAGGGAGAAGGCAGAGTCCCATAAGCCCTGTCCCTTCTGCTGACAGGCAGAGCCCAGCACGCAGGCACCCCCACCAGAGTGCACCGTCTCCCAGAGTCCATCTCTTACGTCAGCGTTGAGGCTTGATGTTCTGTTCTGTGGACCTGGACAAATGCATAATGCCACACACTGACCTAACATTATGGTATTAGACATAGTATTTCCACTGGCATAGAAATCCTGTCTCCACCTACTCATCTTTCCCCTCGCCCAGCCCCTAGCAGTTGTCTCCAGAAAATCGTGTCATTGGAGCTGTACAATATGCAGGCTTTTCCAGTTGGTCTTCTCTGCTCACTAATATGCACCTGAGTCTCCTCCGTGCCTCTTTGTGGTCCGAGAGCGCCTTTCTCTTAGCGCTGAGCACTGTCCCGTCCTCTACACGCACTGCAGTTTACCCACTCACCTCCTGAAGGGCGGCGTCATTGCTTTTTGCCAGTTACGAGTACAAAGCTGCTGTAAACATCTGCGTGCAGGTTTTCATATGGACACAAATTTTTAACTCATTTGGGCAGAAACCAAGCAGCATGACTCCTGGATTGTATGAGAAGACTGTGTTCTCTAAGAACCTGCCAAACTGCCTTCCAGACTGGATGTGCTGCTTGGCATCCCTGCCAGGATGTGAGGGTTCCTCTGGCTCCAAAACCTAGCCAGCATTTGTTGTCAGTCTTCTGATGGGTGCAGAAGGATGTCTTATTGCTGGTTTAATATGCATTTCCATGAAATATGGTGACATGTGATATGACATCCTCTCCTACACTTATTCATCAGCTGCACATTTTCTCTGGTGGGGTGTCTAGTCTTTAACCCATTTTTAAACTAGGCTTTTATTTTATTATTGTTGAATTTTAAGAGTTCTTTGTATATTTTGGATAACAGTCCTTCATCAGATGTGTCTTTTGCAAGTATTTTTTCCCCATCTATGGCTTATGTTCTGATTCTCTTAATAATACATACTGTCTTTTGAGGATTGGAAAATTTTAATCTTAATAAAGTCCAGTTTATCAATTATTTCTCTAATGTATTGTGCCATGGATATTGTATCTAAAAAGTCCTTGCCAAACTTAAGGTAATTTAGGTTTTTCCTATGCTATTTTCTAGGATTTTTGTGGGTCTGCATTTAGGCCTGTGATCTCTTTTGTGTTAGTCTGTAAGATCTGCATCCAGATTCTGTTTGTCTCGTTGCACTGGTTGTTCAGTTGTCCCAGTACCAGTCATTGAAGACACTCTTGGCTCCGTTGCACTGCCTTTGTTCCTTTGTCAAAAATCAGACTGTGTTCGTGGGGGTCTCTCTCTGGCCTCTCTGTCCTAGTCCTTTGATCTGGCTGTCTTTTCTTTTGACAGGCTGCAGTGCATTGATCACTGTGTCTTATAGTAAGTCTTAAAGTAGGCAGGATCAGTCTTCCAGCTTTGTTCTTCTCTTTCAGTTTTGCATTTGGTATTTTGTGCCTTTTGCCTCTCCATGTAAACTTTAAGAGCAGTTTATCCATATCCATAAAATAATTTTCTGGGATTTTAATTGGTGTTGCATTAAATCTATAGATCGAGTTGGGAGTAACCAACATTGCATTACTGAGTCTTCCTGTCCATGAACATGGGCTACCTCTCCATTTATTTAGTTCTTCAATTTTTCTCATCCTTTCATCAGAGGTTTGTAATTTACCACTTGTAGCTCTTGTACATATTTTGTCAGACTATTTGGGGAGGGTGCTAATATAAATAGTGGGCTTCCTGGGTCACGCTCATGGTAAAGAACCCTCTTGCCGATGTGGTAGATGTTAGAGACGTGGGTTGAATCCCTGAATTGGAAAGATCCTCTGGAGAAGGAAATGGCAACCCACTCCAGTAAGCGTGCCTAGAGAATCCCATGAACAGAGGAGCCTGGCAGGCTACGGTCTATGGGGTTGCCAATAGTTGGACATGAGTGAAGCGACTTAGCATGCATGCACTTAAGCTTATATCCCCGGGTCAGAATGGTGCTGTTTCAGTGAACGAATACCACTCATTTTACGAATGAGAGGCTAAAAGCATACTAATGCGTTAGCCTGTCTTTCACGGTAGAAAGCACTCCTTTTTTTTTTTTCTTTTAAGTAAAAGACAGTTAATTTAGAGGTTGGTTTGGTTTTTACTAGTATGGTTTATGGTACATTTTTAGTGTGTTCTTATCTCTAATCCCTTGATTTATCTTCTGGTTACTTAATGATGCAGAATTGTTATAAAGTCAGAGGCCTTCTTAACAATGACTTATTCTTTTAGAACCAGATGATCAAAGAACTGGAGTCCCGTGTCCAGCAGCTGACTGGAGAAGTGGAGAACAGTAATTTACAGAAGCAGAAATTAATCCAAGAAAAGCTGGAACTGGAGAGATGCTACCAGATGACATGTAATGAATTACAAGAAGTAAAGGCAAGGTATTGTCTGAGGTCAGGCAGCTCTCAGCTGCGACCATACAAGCTGACGCTGACTCTCTAAGTCACCTGGTAAAGTTAAAAACGTGTGCATTTAACCTTGGGAGGTTTGCAGTCTAAATGCTGCTGCTGTTAAATTTTCTAAGTACCATTGAATGTAAGAAGCATACTGCTTAAAAACACTTGATAAAAATGTGCTTACCTATTTGATGTATTGAAAGATAATGCATTTGGATTTGACTGGCTAACCATCCTGCTTTAGGAGCTGATAGTAAACACAGTGGAGCGTGCTTTATTCTCTGTTTGCTTTTAGGCGCAACACACTGCATAAAGAGAAAGACCGTCTTGTCAGTGACTATGAACAAAACCTGAAGCTGTTACAGACCAAGTGTGATGCAGATGTCAGCCTTCTGAAGAAGGAACATGCTCTTTCTGCTTCTAAGGTGTGGAAGGCGCCGGCAGCCATAGCCAGTCAGTCACTGTTCCCCTCACTCAGCGCAGAGCCAGAAGGTCCCGTGGAAGCTCACTGTCTGGCATGTGAATGAGTCTCCTTGCTTAATTTAATGTTGAATGCCTAATATATAGCACAGTGTAAATACTTAATAAATTAAAATCTGCTATAAATTTACCCTTTTAATTAAACTAATTACTAGAGTTTTTGAAAGAGGAAACATAAAACTCCAAGAAGTAATGTTCAGTTGTTTTAATAACATTTTTGAGTAACTCAATACATTATTATTTGAGTAACTCAAATAACTCTATACATTGTTATGCTAATAGTTATTTAATTAATTATTAATAATATTGTTAATAATGTACAGAGTCAATATTTTGAGTGTAATAATAGTAATATTGTTATTAATATTTTGAGATCTTGATTATACATTAGTTTTCTTGCCCTTATATACGTATATGAGCCTACAGACTTCCTTAGGGCACACACCCCCTTTTGTGTCAGATAATTGAAACTTTATGCAGAGAAAATCCTATAGCTGCAGTGCTAAGGCAGTCAGTTACTTGATATTTCAAGAATTATTAGGTCCTTGTTCATTTTTGGATAGTTCCTTGGTCCGGCTTGTACTTCTCACGGCCTATAAACTCCTTTCTATGCAGTCTGTGCGAACTGCGGGGAATTAATCTGTTGCTCCCGTCAGTTCCAAAGCGGTTCCCTCTGACCCAGCAATCCCACTGCTGGGCATATACACCAAGGAAACCAGAATTGAAAGAGACACGTGTACCCCAATGTTCATTGCCGCGTTGTTTACAATAGCCAGGACATGGAAGCAACCTAGATGCCCATCAACTAACGAATGGATAAGAAAGCTGTGGTACATATACACAATGGAATATTACTCAGCATTAAAAAAAAATTCATTTGAATCAGTTCTACTCAGGTGGATGGAACTGGAGCCTATTATCCAGAGTGAAGTAAGCCAGAAGGAAAAACAACAATACAGTATACTAACACATATATATGGAATTTAGAAAGATGGCAGTGAGAACCCTACATGCGAGACAGCAAAAGGAACGCAGATGTATAGAACAGACTCGTGGACTCTGTGGATGAGGGCAAGGGTGGGATGATATGGGAGAATGGCATTGAAACATGTTAATTATCATGTGAAATCAATCGCCAGCCCAGGGTTGATGCTCGGGGCTGGTGCACCGAGATGTCCCAAGGGGAGGGAATCGGGAGGGAGGAGGGAGGGGGGTTCTGGATGGGGAGCATATGTAAACCCATGGCGGTTTCATGTCATTGTATGGCAAAACCAACACAATAAAGTAAAGAAATTTAAAAAAAAAAAGAATTATTAGGTTGGTGCAAACATAATCATGATTTCAGACTGTGAATTTTAAATCATTATAACTAGGCTCAAACACATCTTTGTTAATCAAAATAGGAACCATTACAATGAACACATTTTTCCAAATGGGAAATCGGGAAATAAGTTTGTTTACTCTTATTAAAATCAGTGCTTAAAATCTCTAAAATCAAAGCATAAAAACTTTAACATCAAAGCATAAAAATCAATGCTTCGGGATTTGATGAACTCTTAGAAAGCATTTTCTGCCTCCTGCTGGTCGTGGAAGCATTTTCCCTGCAGAAAGTTGTAAAGATGCTTGAATAAGTGGTAGTCGGTTGGCGAGAGGTGAGGTGAAATGGCAGATCAGGTAAAACTTCACAGCCCGGTTCTTCTGACTTTCGAAGCGCTGGCTGTGTGATGTGCAGTCAGGCGTTGTGGTGGAGAATCGGACCTTTCTGACCAGTGCTGGCTGCGAGCACTGCAGTTTTCGGTGCCTCTCATCAATTTGCTGAGCATATTTCTCAGACATAATGTTTCGTGGGGATTCAGGAAGCTGTAGTGGATCAAACTGGCAGCAGACCACCAAGCATGACCTTTTTTTAGTGCAAGTTTGGCTGTAGGAAGTGCTTTGGAGCTTCTTCTCGGTCCAGGCCCTGAGCTGGTCATCGCCAGTTGTACTAAAATCCACTTTTAGTCACGCATCACCATCTGATTGAGAAACGGTTCATTGTTGTTGCACAGAGCAAGAGAAGACACTTCACAGCGACGGCTTTTTTGGTTTGTGGTCAGCTCCTGAGGGGCCCACTTAGCAGGCTTTCCCACCTTCCCAGCTTGCCTTGAATGCCAATGACCCTAGAAGGGTTGCTGCTGAACCCCTTGGCAGCTTCCTGTGTACCCGTCAGCCTTGATGACGGCTCTCTGCCGTCGTCAGCGTCCAAGGCCGGCCACTTCGCCCTTCGTCCTCAAGGCTCTCGCTCCCTTTGTGGGATCTCCTGAGCCTCCGCTGCCGTTGGTTAGCGGTCCCTGGGCCAAACGTGTTGATGGTGCAAGTCGTCTCTGCTGCTTTATGACTCATTATGAACTCAAATTAGAAAATCACTCAAATTTGCTTTTTGTCCAACATCTTTTCTATAGTTTAAAATAAATATAAAATAAATAGCAAATAATAAGTCATTAGCAAAAAAATACCCATAAAATGAAAAATGTGCATTAAAATGATGTATAACATAGCCATCATGTTTATTTAGAATATGTTCCAATGTCAAATGGCAAATTGCACCAATGCAAAAGCTGAAATTACTTTTGCACCAACCTAATAACTATTCAGTGGATTTGGCTTTTAAATTACTGTTTAAAAATTTTTCTGTTTACCTATTCTTTTTATGTCAGTATTATATTTTCATAACTTTAAATACTATGAATTTATAGTTTCACTTTTAAGATTTTTTAACTTAAATTTTTGTAAAATTCAGATTTATAGACAATTTTAATTCTAATTGAAACTTCAGGAAGAAAAAGGGTAAATTTATTCAACTGGAAGTTTGTAAGATGATAGAAAATCGAAATTTCATATTTTGTTATTTTCCTGAAATCTCTTTAGGCATCTGGTATGATTAAAGAGCTAGAACAGAACGTCTGTCAATTAAAGCAGCAATTACAGGAATCAGAACTTCAGAGAAAGCAGCAGCTCAAGGTGAGTCCTGTGCTTTTAAACAGAACAATGGCTAAAAGTCACCTGTCCTTTTCTGGGTGTATATATATAAGTGAGAGACAGTTAAAAAGCTCAGAAATGCAGGTAACCATTTCTGATTCTTTTATTTCACTTACCATTTCTTATTTATTTTAACAAAAGTAGATGCTAATGTGATACAAAGAACAATTTTAATTTGGACAATCCACTCTTATGTGATCAGTTTGAAAAATAAATCTTATTTAAATATATTATTATTTTAGAATAATTTCCTCTTTAAATTATTATCTGCCACTCTTTATAATCTCTCTCTCTCTGTCTTTTTCTCTTTCACACCTTTTGTTCATACATCTGTCTGGTTTTGGCTGCGCCCAGTGGCATGCAGCATCCTGGTTCTCTGACCAGAGACGGGGCCTCTGCCGCCTGCAGTGGAGCACGGCGTCCCAACCACCAGACAACCAGGGAATTCCCTCTTTCACTCCTGTTAGACCCTCTCTTTTTCTCTTTTGGTCAAAAAGTACCAAACCCTGGTATGTGATACAACTTGAGGCACATTATTTTCATATTGATTCGTTCGACCATCTTTACTTGGTCTTCTAATTCCAAGGGTCAGAAAGTGTCTCTCTCGCTTTAACACAGGTGCTTTGAGAATAGTAACATCTTCAGTTAATGGGGGTTTTATGGCCTCCTACAGAAAGCCATTCGTGTTTCTGTTTGTGCTTTAGAAAACTGGCAGGTAGGGCTCACCTATTGGTAGGTAAAACTCAAATAAGTTTGTCATCAAAGAGATTGACTTGTTTCATTAGATGACTAGTTTTATTGACCCTAGAAGTGATTTTAAGTATAATAAAGATAAGTATTTATTATTCACAGGATCAAGAAAATAAATTTCAAATGGAGAGAAGTCACTTAAAACGCACCTTTGAAAAAAAGGTAATATGTTTTGTGGGAAGCTATAAGCCACTTATATAGCAAATGAGACAATTAAGAGTGCCTGCTAATTTCTATAAAGCCATGTGTTCTAGACCGTATTTCTAGGTTTATTTCAGTTATCCAATAATCAAATTTTGCTTCTTTATTTTTCATGTTTATGAGCAACTTCTTGAGTTTTATTCTTAATTATATTAATGTTAAAATACCACTTCTATGTTTTATTTAATGAGTGAAGAGAAATTATTATGTTCACCTCTCATAATAACCCTTTGAAATTATATTTTGTTTTTACCAGTTTAAAAATATGATGTAATTGATGGGAGTTATTTTTTTCTGTTGTATCATATGTATAATAAAACTCTAAATAATTAACCAAAGAAAATAAAACAACGAAAGAATTGTCACTGCAACTGATTAGTAAAGACAGCTGATGAGTAACTGTCCCCTGCCGTTTAGAGTAGTGACTGTTTCTGCTGACGTGTGCTGGTGTCCTCGGTGTCAGCAGTAACTGGGTGTTGATGGCCACACTGTTCACACCTTCAGAGACACAGTACAGAGTTCTGCAGGGTCTGCGACTTTCAAACTTCCATTCTGAATTTGTTGTTTGCTCTGTAACTGTAGTTGTGATAGCAGAGGTTTTGTTGCTGCTTTGTAATTGTTTATAGTTGTAACACCCACCAAATTCATCCACTTGTAGAATACACACATGATGGAAAATGAGAAAAAGATTACCCCCTCAGCTAATTAGACAGACTGTATGGCACAAAATTCTTAAAACGTCTTGAAATCACT
Organism: Antilocapra americana; assembly: GCA_007570785.1. Lineage (NCBI taxonomy): Eukaryota > Metazoa > Chordata > Mammalia > Artiodactyla > Antilocapridae > Antilocapra > Antilocapra americana. The sequence goes on from ML663574.1 coordinate 687,048, forward strand.
GCTGTGTGTGTACCGTCCCCTCGGATGTGCCTTCAGAGCACTCCTGGGGTGCGGTCTCTCAGGGCCCCAGGTGGGCGAGGGGCTGAGGGGACAAGCCGTACAGCTTGCTCTCCTGGGGCCTAGTGTTTCTTGTGATGTGCATGGACTTAAGTATGTGCTCTTTAAGAGTGTAATAAGTTTTCCTTTTGCTAAAAAAGTTTTGCCCTTGCAGTTTTAATACAGCTCAATGCAAGATACTGAGTATATTTCACGCCTGCAAAATGATATCTGAGCAGGAGGGAGAAATACTGCTTTCCCTGAAATAAGGAATTTTTGGTTTCTACTTTAGAGCTTTGCAGCTTCATAAACATTAATACTGACTTCCCCAAAGAAGACCATGCATTACTGTAAGCCTCACTGCCCTCTGTCTGAGGCACCCACACCCTTGGGTATACCTGTCAGCCCCTGGTTGATGTTGTGGGTGGGTCACCAGCTCCCTGTCCATCGGGTGCCCCTCCCTGGCCTCCTGCTCTGTCACACTGCTGGCAGCCCTCCTCCTGGGAGATGGCGTCTGCACGCCTGTGCACCCCAGCACCCCGGTGCCCAGAGGGGGCCACTTGGTTCAGGGCGTCCGGCTATGGGCTGGGAGACAGTCTCCTGCCACTGTCTTTTCTGGCCGTTCGGCCACCGAGTAAACTTGGGTTTTGGGATCAGCCCCCCTGCCTGGTGGAAACACACAGGAAGCCGTGTTAAGGATCGATTCCTCCCTGGCAGCCACCTCCCCATCCTAGTCTGCTTCACTTCAGGGAGCGGACCGCAGTCGTGTAATTAGGCATCTTCGTAACCACAGCCTTTCCCTGTCTGTGAGCTATCAAGTGGCCTTGCTTTTAAGTCACATTAACTAGTTCAGTTCAGTCACTCAGTCGTGTCCGACTCTTTGCGACTCCATGGACTGCAGCACACCAGGCCTCCCTGTCCATCACCAACTCCCGGAGCTTACCCAAACTCATGTCCACTGAATCGGTGATGCCATCCAACCATCTCATCCTCTGTCATCCCCTTCTCCTCCCATCTTCAATCTTTCCCAGCATCAGGGTCTTTTCAAATGAGTGTGTGTTTAAAATAACCCCTTTTGTAAAGAAAAAGGAGTGTATTTGTTCACACTGCATACGTTCTGATAGTATTTGTATTGGAAGAAAATGTTGCTCAGCATTTTGCTTTTTGTTTTACACTTAATTCCATAATCTGCCCCTTTAAATTGACATCTGCTCTTCTTTCTGTATTAGACCTGTGATCTCGGTCCTTGGAGGTGCGCTGCCTCGTGCCCCCTCAGGGACTGTCCTCTCTGACTCCTTGAGGGCTGACCCCAGCCTCACTCGCTCCAGGCTGCGTAAGCCGAGAGCAGAGAGGGTGCAGAAGCCGTTTGTCTGTTAGACGGTGTTACGGGTGTGCGCATTCAGTAACTGGCGTGCAAACCCACCTTCCGAATATCTGTTCAGGAGGAGGAAACGCCATCCGAGTGACATCATTTCCTCCTGCCAATGAGAAACAGCGGGAGGAGGCCGGCGTGTTCTGCTGTCGGAGGAGCAGCTAGCGTCAGATGCCCCCCTGGTTTAGGCCCACACACTGTCTACCAGTCTTTACTGATCTCTGTTGCCTGCTCCTAAGATCTCTGAACATCAAACAAATAATAGGGAGTAAAACCAAATGTCATTGTTTGATGAAGTGTCCTAATCTGCTAAATCAGGAAATGGTTAGGCTGAATGATTTTACGAGTGAGGAAACACCTGCCTCCTACAAATAACCTACTACCTGTTTTCCAAACAGGCATCAGAGAGTTAAAAGATGGTCCTGTTTACTGAAAGAAGCTCACGAGGCAGATGTGAAGCACGTCTGCTCTGCAGTGTGCTAGAACCGCAGTGTCTGCTTACGAGTGTGTTGGACTGTACCTAGACCCCGACACGCTGTCACCGTGTCGCCGTGAGGTCTGATGGGGTTCAGAATTGCTGGGAATGGTGTTCAGCATGGAAAGAACTCTTAATTAGGTCAAAATGTTGAATTCACATAGTTTTACATATATTGTAGCGTGTTTTCCAACAATTATTGGCCTGGTTTTCTTTAAGAGGTAAGGTGTCTTGAGTGAAGTTTTTCAGAAAATGCAATTGCGCAGTGAGATGACTGATAGAAATCACGGCGCCCAAGGTCCCGAGTGTGTCGCAGTGAGAGGCAGAGGTGGAAGCACGGTGGGGCGTCCAGGGGTCTACCAGTGGACCGCCGTGGCTCCCCGCTGCGTGCCTTGATGTCTCCCCCTGTCTCCTTACAGGCAGCAGGTCTCTTTCTTGTTTATATGAACACGGCTTTTTTGATCCCTGAAGCTCCTAAATGGAGTGAAGTCTCCGTTTAGTAGGTGCGCAGTGAATGTGCTCCCAGGTCCCCGAGTCAGTGTTGACAGAGCACGCCCTGTCTGAGAGTAGACGCTGTGTCCTGGCGGTCTGGCTGTGTTCTCGTCGTTTAAATCGCTGCAGCTCGTGCTTGGTGCTCACGGCGCACAGTAGGGAAAGGACTGCAGGCGGCCGCCGTGAGGCCCGCGGAGGCGAGGCTGCCACCGGCCTTGGCGCTGCCGCGCCCACCGTCTGGAGCCCGGGCAGGCCTGCGCAGAGCCGGGGGTTCAGCGAGCAGACGAACCGGAGCAGCGCGGCTCTTGGGCGGCCCGCGTTGTGCCGGACGAGCAGCCGCTCCCCAGGTGGCGCGGTTCCTCTCCAGTGAGCTTCGCTCAGTTCCCAGGCAGCTGGTTTGAACTGTCTCCCTTCTGTCTGTCTGCCTGCCTGTCTGTCTACCTACCTACCTACCTATTCACCAAAACACCGAGGGGAAAAACGAAAGAGAATTATAATAGGAAAAAACCAAAGAATAAAGATTTTTGAGTTAAATAGGCTGCTGTCCAAATGAATAAATAGCTAAGTGGAGGTATTTTTGAGGCGGACTGATTCAGTGCCTGAGAAGGTTTGTGACTGCATATGTGATTGTGTGTGGCTGTGTGTGTGACTCTGTGTGTCAACTCACTCCTCTCCTGGCTCTCATGCCCCCAGCTGTACGTCCAGCCTCACCCGAGTGGCCGGCAGGTGAGTGCCCGGTGTCCCCACTGGCCGGGTGACCCCCGGCTGGGCTCTGCACCCCAGGTGCTCCTGAGGCCCCAGCCGCAGCAGAGCCCGCTCCCCTGTTATAGGCCCCTGCTCGTTGTGCACGCTGGCACACACTGGGCGTGCACGTCTCTGCGTGCTCACGAAGAGCTTTCTTGCCGATGTGCTCACGTGGCCGCCGCCTCCTGGCTGCCGACCGCCTGTCAAAGGTCACCGCACTAGGAGAGCGGTGCTCCTGGGGCCTCCCCAGACTCGGAGGGTGGCTGTGTTCTGGAAGTAGACGGCTGTTTCGGCATAACCTGTGTGTGTGTGTGTGTGTGTGTGTGTGTGTGTGTGTGTGTGTGTG
>ML663574.1:690912-739827 GCA_007570785.1 Antilocapra americana
GTGTGTGTGTGTGTGTGTGTGTGTGTGTGTGTGTGTGTGTGTGTGTGCTCAGTCGCTCAGTCCCGTCCAACTCTTTGTGACCCCACAGACTGTAGGCAGAGACCCCAGCAGGCTCCTCTGTCCAAGAGATTCTCCAGGCAAGAACACTGGAGTGAGTAGCCCTTCCCTTCTCCAGGGATTGAACCTAGGACTCCTGCATTGCAGGCAGATGCTTTACCATCTGAGTTACCAGGGAAGCCAAATAGAGACATTATTTTTTGTACTCTCCTGTATCATTAGATTACTTTCCTTTGGTTAATGTGGAATGTTAAAAAAAATTCAGAGGTTCCTTTTTTATATTTCTTACATATCAGTTTATTTTACAGGGATTCCACATGCAGGCATATTTAAACAATCATTAACTTTGACCAGAAAGTTATCATCAGAAGAACAGTATTAAGATAATTTTATGGTAAATGATTATGGTTAACCAAGCCTCTATCTTGAAGAATCTAAATCTAATTTTATATTAAAAATGGATTTAAGATTACTGTTTCATTGTATTTCTCCTTTGAGGAAACTTGATTTGTCTTTTAATAAATTTTATGTCTTTGTCATGGCAGACTCACGACTTACAGGGTGAACTTGATAAGGAAAAAGAAGATTTTCAAAAGAAAATCCATAAATTTGAGGACACTTTGAAGTGAGTAAAATTGTAATATACTTAATTTTAAAAAATACTCATATTCTAAACTGTGAGCCAAATTAAGTGACTAAAACCCAAGCATTATATTTTTATCATAACTTTACTGTGGTTTAGTTTGAGTCAGTTTTCCATCATGAATCTCTGTTTTCAGAATTTTACTAATAGTCAATGAATTTTGTTTTTTTTTAAAAAAGGAAAAAAATCAATTCAGCTGTTTTTAAGTGATAGGGATGTAAGAAAGAGAGCTTAGCGGTGTCAGATGCTTCCTCCTCTTAAATGAAAGCAGATTAAGAATAACAAATCTACAGAGGAATTTCTAAATGCCCTAAGAGCTAACTCTTTTTGTTGCTACTGTTATTCTTAATCTGGTAATGATGGACTATTACACAGGCATTTTTTGGCAAAGGTTTTGTTTTATGACACCTAAGCATACACATTAAACATTTTTTATATATATTATATTAGTCTTTTCCAGTCATTTACTAAGTTGATTAGGCCTGCCTTATCACTAGATATTATCCTGTAGTTTTTAGCTGGAAATATCGATGAATTCAATGAACGTTGCATTTGCACCGTGCTTCAGACGGTGTGTGTGATTCCTTCCTGGAGGACCTGTGGTGTAGTCCAGCTGGGAGGATGTTCAGGCCCTTGGGCAGTTACAGTGCAGAGCCATGAGTGCTGAGGACTTTCTTGGAAGAAAGGTCAGGAGGGCGCTTGGCCCGAGTAGCTGACTTAGGAAGAGAGCCTGCTCGGGCGCAGTGTGTCTGGCTGACTCCCAGGGAATCAGCAACTTCCATTTTCTGGGCTTTTCCAAATGTCCAGCAGGAATAATTTAGAGAAAGGCCAGAAAGAATGTCTAGGCTCATGGAGGCCTGGTGTCAGAGCCTCCGGGAGTCGCTCAGCCGTCCCGGTAGCACAGCACGCGTGCGCTGGGATGCCACGGGGTCCGTGTCTCCGCGGTGCCAGGACTGGCACACCGCCAGGCAGGATCAGACGGCGTCAGAGGAGAGCTGCCGTGTCCCTGCGCGCGAGGTCAGACAACCGCGCTCACGCGCCGACCTGAGTGACAGCGCAGCCGCGCATCTCGCTTGTGGGTGAGAGGTCCGCCCGTATCCCTCGTTAATTCGCTGTTTCCCTCCTTGAAGTGTCGAGTCACAACTTTCTTTATCTATTCGACTTTCCATACTTTCTTTTTTTGTTCTACTTTGTCTTCTTTCTTCTGTGACTTCTTTACACTTTTTCCATTAGTTTGTTGATGTGCATTTATTTTATATCCATAAAGGAAGAGATAATTCCTTCAAATAACAGTAAATCAAAAAATATTTGTTTAGTACCTACAGTGTCTGTATATTGTAGTATTGTGCGAAAAGAAATGGAAGATTTAGCAGCTATAGCTCAAGACATAATAACCCTGTTCTTAACAATTTCCTAGCCTGGTGTGGGCATTTGAGGTCCGTAGCATTAAGTATCACGTTGTTGGCATAAGTGCAGTAGTGTGGTCTTTTCATTTTCACTGTGAAGAAATCCTGAAGCTTCCATAGTTTCTGTATACAACGTAGTCTACTTAAGGCTTCAGAGGTGTTTGCCAGAATACGAAGTTTTACTTGGAGTTAAAGAAAGCTAGTTTAGATTGTTAATGTTGTTCCTTGTGGATCTCTGTCTTCCACTTCCCATGTAGGAGACGGCTTTATTCCCACTAAATGTCTGTGTGGCCTTAACAATCTAGCACCTGTACAACGGGAGTATCTGGTCTGAAGTAGGAGACTACCTTATTGTGGGGTTTGCACGTCAGAGCAAACAGCACAACCTGGCTGTTTCCCCGAAGGAGAACACTCCGGGGGCAACTGCTGCTGCTTCTCAATCCAAGAATAGTGTTAGACCCGGTGGGTCCAGAGACAGTTCCATTTTTCTACAAGAGAGGTGTATGATGTGGAAATTTATCATGATGATTGACAATTTTTTTCCATAATAAAAGTATTCACAAAGGTGTAAAGTCTGACTTTTAGAATGTGGTGGCGTCCATCCATCCATCCATGCATCCATGCATCCATCCGCCCATCCGCCCATTCACCCTTTCCCTCAGTAGCGCTGCTTTCCTCTGTGCATGATGAATGTACAGAAAAGGCTGTCGGAGAGCTGGAGACAGCATGGCAATTAATAGGCTCCTGGAAACGTGATGAACATGATACGTGTGGCTCAGAACGGATACTGTTCTGATCAGTCTTGGATTCAGAGTCCAGGTGGCACTTCGCCCTCCATTGGGGTTGAAGAGCGACACACTGATTTGGAGTTGGCACTGCCTGTCGACACAGCTCCTGAAGCTAATTGGCCTACTTGTCCGTGTTTTTCAGAAAAGAAAGTTTAAGTTTACTCTCCTACTACCTACAACTTTTATTCAACACGTATCCTAAACATTTTTTTGCTTTCTGTTTCATTTTTGATGCAGGGAATATTTTATGTCTCCTTGTAACTAAAAAGTATCTGAAACTATAACTGTAAATGATATGAATTGTCTGTGTTCATTTTTCAAAGATAAAAAGTTAAACCAAATGAGAAACTCAGTAATGAATGGAAAATCACCATAAGTAACAAAATAATTTGAGTTAACATCTATGAACAACACGTGTAGATATTTATATGTTTACTAAATTTGATTTCTAAGTTTTGGGTGCTATAGAAATAATAGAGGATTGTTCTGAGATCTTGTATAAATTGACTATTCTAAAGCAATCTGTGAAACCTTCCAAAGTCGTCATCTTGATTGATACCTTTTTCAGAGTCCTCTGTGGAAGTAAAATGCAGAACTGTCTCAAAACAGATTTATTCTGATCCATTTTAACTTTTTTTGTGTTGTCAATTGTAAATGTAAGTATTTCTACTCTGACACTAATATATCTAAACTTTCAGATTTTTAGTACTGAAAGTGAGTAGTGGTGATTTCAGTTCAATCGTTCAGTCGTGTCCGACTCTTTGCGACCCCATGAACTGCAGCACGCCAGGCCTCCCTGTCCAACACCAAGTCCCAGAGTCCACCCAAACCCATGTCCATTGAGTCTGTGAGGCCATCCAACCATCTCATCCTCTGTCGTCCCTTTCTCCTCCTGCCCTCAATCTTTCCCAGCATCAGGGTCTTTTCCAGTGAGTCAGCTCTTTGCATAAGGTGGCCAAAGAACTGGAGTTTCAGCTTCAGCATCAGTCCTTCCAGTGAACGCTCAGGACTGATCTCCTTTCGGATGGAACATATTACAAAGTAGGTCTTCAGATGTTATGGTTGTGAATATCCCTACAGGAAGCAAGCCCTTATTCAGCTATCCTTCTGTCAGTACATAATGCAGGGTGCACGTTGGTGCCCACAGAACACAGAGGGCTTTCACAGAGGCCTTGTGGGAGTGTCGGTGTGGTTTTCCTGCTTAGCTTAACATGAGATATTCCTGATCTTATTTCATTTACAATAGTGTGAAATAGGTATTTTGCCTCCTACTGAGCAATGATTACATTGTTGGGATTCCTGCGTTGTTTGTAAAAGTAGAAATTCTGTAATAAAGGGGAAATGCAGTGTTTCTGTCCCTATTTCAGGAATTAGGGGAAGAATTATAGGCAACCCAAAAGCAGTCTGCTTGACCCTCTGAGTCCACAGCATCCTTGCAGAGCTCGGCCGCCCAAGGGCCCCCGCCTCATCTCGCTGCTCCCCTGGCTTCCCTTTGCTGCTTCCTGTCGACCTGATGTTCAGAGTGCCCCATGCTCCTCTTTGAGGGATTTTTTTCTCTGTTCATGTATGCAGAATGAAGATCAGTGTTTTCTTCCAGAGGCTGACCTAATAGAATGTCTTTAAAGCTACTCGGCTCTTCCTTTTGGAGAAAATCTATCTTAGGGATTTAAATACAAAGTCTTATTTTCATCCTGGGATTTCTAGCCATAATTTTTTTTTTTAGAATGCTACTGATATTTTGTAGGGCTGATTCCACTTATGTAATGCTGAAGGCAGGAAAATAAATTAGAGCAGTTTTTTTAGAGGTTACCTCAGCAAGTGAATAGTTCCTGTGTTTATAATACTGAAATATAGTGAACTTATTACAAAAACAACAAGTACAATATCTGTATTTCTAAAACAGAAATGGCTTACAGTATAAATAGAAATTAACACATAATTGAAATTAAAGTGTAATGTAAGCATGTAAATAGGATGGATATGAAATGAAGTTGTTTATTGAAATTCTTGCCTCACCCTGACCGGAGCTGTTTTGGGTGGCTCTGGGAGGCCTGCGAGCTTCGTATGGGGCTCGGACTCTGGCTCCGGCTCTCGTGGGTCCCGGCTCCAGCTCACGTTACCAGCTGTGATGCTGGGCCCGGGCTCCGTCTTTGCGGTCAGTCTTTACCTCGTTCACATGACCTTCCTCCCGAGGTTGCGAGCAGGCATGGGACTGTTACTGCAGGGCACCTCCCGCGATGTCTGCTGTGCGTGTCAGCTCTGAGCGCTTTCTCTCTCTGTCTTATGGAGGGACAGACAAGCTTGCCAGGAGAGGTCCTCTTACCCTGGTGCGTTTTCTTAAACAGCTTCATTGAAGTCTAATTCTCACCCCATAGAATTTGCTTAGTCTCACTGCCTAGCTTCCTGATGTCTAGAAATGCAGAGCTGTGCAGCGGTCACTGTGGTTCAGTTTTAGAACATTCTCATTGTCCCCAAAAGACTCCTCATGGCTCCAAATCTTAGAAGGATAATATCATGATTGATTTTTTTTTTTCTGACCAAGCAGAATAAGTAATAAGGGACAAGATCTTCCATACGTTATTTTGCAGAAAATGCTAACTGGCCACTTCTCATTATGACCCACAGTAAAAGCTGACATTACAATGTTACAATGTGCTTTTGCGTTTTGGGGAGACCTGAGGGTATAGCCCAGTAAGTTATGTCCAGGTTAACTGGCTGACTTTTATCTTTGATACAAGGTTGCATTTAGAAAGCAGATTCGTTGTGTGTGTGTGTGTGTGCGCGCGCGCGCGTGTATATGTGTGTGTGTGTGTATATGTGTGTGTGTGTGTGTGTGTGCGTGTATATGTGTGTGTGTGCGTGTATATGTGTGTGTGTGTGTGCGTGTATATGTGTGTGTGTGTATGTGTGCGTGCGTGTGTGTATAAATGCACTGAGAGCTACCTGCAAATACGTACGTACCTGAGTGTCTGGGGTGATGTTCATGTTTTCCTCTTTATGTTTCAGTATAGTTTGAATCTTTTCCGATGAGACTATATTGTATGGTACTTTGGTAGCTTAAAACAACAGTAAAGACAAACAAGTAAAGATTTTTGAAGGAAGAATTATAAACATTAAGATCCTTAATTGCTGAAAATATGGGATTTAAAAAATTTTCTCTACATTTTACATATTCTAAAATCAGCATGTCCAGAAACTCCTCAGAGTCTTGAGAACTTTCAGCTTGCTGCAGATCCCTCAGTCAGCATGAGGTGGGGCAGGCTGTGAACACAGTCTCTGGAAATACCTGAGCTCTAAGTATCTGGGCCTCTTGATGAAGGTGATGGAGGAGAGTGAAAAAGCTGGCTTAAAACTCAAAATTCAAAAACCTTAAGATCATGGCAAATGGAAACAGTGACATTTTATTTTCCTGGGCTCCAAAATCACTGCAGATGGTGACTGCAGCCATGGAATTTAAAGACACTTGCTCCTTGGAAGAAAAGCTATGACCAACCTAGACAGCGTATTAAAGAGCAGAGACATCACTTTGCCAACAAAGGTCTGTCTAGTCAAAGCTATGGTTTTTCCAGGAGTCATGTACAGATGTGAGAGCTGGACCCCAAAGAAAGCTGAGCGCCGAAGAAGTGATGCTTTTGAACTGTGGTGTTGGAGAAGACTCTTGAGAGTCCCTTGGACTGCAGGGAGATCCACCCAGTCCATCCTAAAGGAAGTCAGTCCTGAATATTCATTGTCAGGACTGATGTTGAAGCTGAAACTCCAGTACTTTGGCCACCTGATGGGAAGAACTGACTCATTGGAAAAGACCCTGATATTGGGAAAGATTGAAGGCAGGAGGAGAAGGGGACGACAGAGGACAAGATGGTTGGATGGCATCACTGACTCAATGGACATGAGTTTGAGCAGACTCCAGGAGTTGGTGATGGACAGGGAGGCCTGGAATGCTGCAGTCCATGGAGTCACAAAGAGTCGGACATGACTGAGTGACTGAACAACAACAATAAGTATCTGAGGGTTTCGACTGGAAAAACCTTTATATTTCTTATAATAAATAGACAGATGATAAGGTTGATAATCTATTTTTTTTCTTTTCTTTTTTTACTGATGAGAATTTTTCTCACCTAGAATGGAAGGACACCCTGCCATAGAATTTTAGGAGAGGTTATTCGGAGGCTGATGGAATGCAGACTAGGAAATACAGCTTTCTAGTAAGTGTAAAATTAGGATATGTTAATGAAAGTAGGAGGCATTGTCCATGAAAGATGATATACCTTTTAGATGTGCTGTCAGCCCTCTTCCTGTGGCAGTCGCAGGTGAGTCATAGACTCGCTGTCCACTCTCTTTGCTGAGTCTCTCCCGGAAACGTGACTCTGGCTGGAGCGCACATTTCTGATTCTTGGTGTCAGAGCAGGTGACTGCACATTGGTGCTCGGTCCCGAGAGAGTAAGGCTCTGGTCACAGGTTACTAGTCCCTGGGGAGGACTCCAGCCACCTGGAGGAAGGCAAAGGTCTCCCCACCGCTGGCCACCAGCAGGGGAAGTCCAGACATACCCGCCAGCCGCAGGTACTGGAGTCACAGGAGTGCAGCGCAGTCAGGCAGCGAGTGGGGCCAGGCTTCGCTGACACCCAGAAGAGTCGGAGGAGAAGAGAGACGTGGAGACGCCGTGAGTCGGCCGACCGCAGTAAGATTCACGGCGCTAACTGCACCGTTAGAGTGTTTTAGTTCTAGATTGTTGATATGTCCAGACTGTATCTCTTACATATTAAGAGTAAATAAATTTATTCAATTAATTATACCTTTATTTACATAATAAGAGCTTTAAGTCTCTCTATATTAAATTATTTTAATTTCCATACAAATTGTGAAATTATTTGTTATAATTCTCTGAAAAAGACCTCTGGTAGCTTGATAGGAATTGCACTGAATCTATAGATTGCTTTGGGTAGTATACTCATTTTCGCTATATTGATTCTTCCAATCCACGAACACGGCACATTTCTCCATCTATTTGTGTCCTCTTTGATTTCTTTCATCAGTGTTTTATAGTTTTCTATATACAAGTCTTTTGTTTCTTTAGGTAGAAATACTCCTAAGTATTTTATTCTTTTTGTTTCGATGGTGAATGGAATTGTTTCCTTAATTTCTCTTTCTGTTTTCTCATTGTTAGTGTATAGGAATGCCAGGGATTTCTGTGTGTTGATTTTGTATCCTGAAACTTAGAATTAGAACAAATAATTTCACAATTTGTATGGAAATACAAAAAACCTCGTATAGCCAAAGCAATCTTGAGAAAGAAGAATGGAACTGGAGGAATCAACCTACCCAACTTTAGGCTATACTACAAATCCACAGTCATTAAGACAGTATGGTACTGGCACAAAGACAGAAATATAGATCAATGGAACAAAATAGAGAACCCAGAGATAAATCCACGCATCTATGGACACCTTATCTTTGACAAAGGAGGCAAGAATATACAATGGAGAAAAGACAATCTCTTTAACAAGTGGTGCTGGGAAAACTGGACAGCCACTTGTAAAAGAATGAAACTAGAACACTTTCTAACACCATACACAAAGATAAACTCAAAATGGATCAAAGATCTAAGCATAAGACCAGAAACTATAAAACTCCTAGAGGATAACATAGGCAAAACACTCTCCGACATAAACAAAAGCGGGATCCTCTATGACGCACCTCCCAGAATATTGGAAATAAAAGCACGAATAAACAAATGGGACCTAATTAAAATTAAAAGCTTCTGCACAACAAAGGAAACTATAAGCAAGATGAAAAGGCAGCCTTCAGAATGGGAGAAAATAATAGCCAATGAAGCAACGGACAAACAATTAATCTCAAAAATATACAAGCAACTCCTGCAGCTCCATTCGAGAAAAATAAACGACCCAATCAAAAAGTGGGCCAAAGAACTTAACAGACATTTCTCCAAAGAAGACATCAAAATGGCTAACAAACACATGAAAAGATGTTCAACATCACTCATTATCAGAGAAATGCAAATCAAAACCACAATGAGGTACCACTTTACACCAGTCAGAATGGCTGCCATCCAAAAGTCTACAAGCAATAAATGCTGGAGAGGATGTGGAGAAAAGGGAACCCTCTTACACTGTTGGTGGGAATGCAAACTAGTACAGCCACTATGGAAAACAGTGTGGAGATTCCTTAAAAAACTGAAAATAGAACTGCCATATGACCCAGCAATCCCACTGCTGGGCATATACACCGAGGAAACCAGAATTGAAAGAGCCACGTGTACCCCAATGTTCATCGCCGCATTGTTTACAATAGCCAGAACATGGAAGCAACCTAGATGCCCATCAACTGACGAATGGATAAGAAAGCTGTGGTACATATACACAATGGAATATTACTCAGCATTAAAAAAAAATTCATTTGAAGCAGTTCTACTCAGGTGGACGGAACTGGAGCCTATTATCCAGAGTGAAGTAAGCCAGAAGGAAAAACAACAATACAGTATATTAACACATGTATATGGAATTTAGAAAGACGGTAACGAGAACCCTGCATGTGAGACAGAAAAAGGAACGCAGATGTATAGAACAGACTCATGGACTCTGTGGACGAGGGCAAGGGTGGGATGATATGGGAGAATGGCATTGAAACATGTTAATTATCATATGTGAAATCAATCGCCAGCCCAGGATTGATGCTCGGGGCTGGTGTATCGAGATTCCCCGGGGGGAGGGAGGAGGGAGGGAGGAGGGAGGGGGTTCTGGAGGGGGAGCATATGTAAACCCATGGTGGTTTCATGTCATTGTGTGGCAAAACCAACACAATAAAGTAAAGAAAATTAAAAAAATAATAATAATAAATTATTTTTTTTAAAGTTTAACAATGTGCTATTTATTTAAAATTTAAAAAATAAAATAAGCATGGCTATGAAATGAAGCCTCCATTTAAAGAAAAGCTTAGCTGATGTACAATATTTTGATCGTTTTGGTTGTACAGCCTGGTGACTTGTATTTTTGCAGATTATACCCCACCATAACTTATTATAAGATAAAGGCTGTAATTTCCTGTGCTATAACTATATCCTTGTTGCTTATCTACTCTATACAGAGTAGTTTGTGTCTGTTAATCCCATACTCCTAATTTGTCCCTCCCCTCTACTTCTCCCCTTTGCTAACAACAAGTTTGTTTTCTATATCTGCAAGTCTGTTTCTATTTTCCATATATGTTCATCTTTATTGTTTTAGATCCCACATATAAGTGAGGGCCTACAGTATTTGTCTTTCTCTGACTGATTTCACTAAGCATAATATTCTCCAGATGCCACCATGTTGCTGTCAATGGCAGAATATCACTCTTTTTAGCGGCCGAGTAATACTCCATTGCCACATCGTCTTTATCCATTCATCTGTTGGGCACGTGGGTTGTTTCCATGTCTTGGCTATTGTAAATAGCACTGCTATGACATTGGGGTGCATGTTATGTTTTCATTTTTTCTTGTATACCCAGGAGTGGAGTTGCTAGATCAGATCGCAGTTCTATTTTTGTTCTTGCTTGTGGAAGAGAATCTCCAAGTGAGCGTACGACAATGCGTTTATCCATCCTACTGTCAGTATCCGTTTCAGCAGTTTCTGCATTTAGGATATTAGTGACTGTGCTGTGATGAACATGCTTATTACTAGTTATTTACTTCCGTCCAGTTAGGTTGTGCCGAGTAAGACGCGGCTCGGGGGAGGGTGCGCCTTTAGACTCGGCAGTGGTGTCATCACAGAGCTGGCTGGAGCTGGAGGGTTTTGGGTTGGTTTGGCGCCAGAGTGAGCTGTTGGAGGACTTTACTCACTTTTTCTTCGCCCTGGCGTAGGTTTTAACCTCTGATTCTGAAAACACAGTTTATCAACTCTGTTTGTTTAGGAGGATCTAAGACACAGGGGATCTGATTCATGGACCCGCTAGCTGGTGACTGGGTGACTAAAATTGAGCAGGTATTAAAGCAAGGAAAGAATGTGAAAACTTCTTAAGGGCTTATTTTACCATAGTCTTGATTTTTACAGATGTTCCTCCCTCCCAAAAGATTTCTGTTATTGATAAATGGCCGTTATAGAAAATGCAGTTTTATTTTCAAGTACCATTGCCCACAAGTACAATTTCATTTGCACACAGAACTGTTAGAAAAAATTCCTGATGTTTTCTAAAGTGATTCACAGTGTTCTTGAATTATATTTTTATTTGACCTGTTTTGAAGCCAACTCTCAATGCTAGTGATATTCAGCAAATGTTCACCATCTGGTTTATTGAAAGTTATTCTTAGACAGAAATGAACAGCACCTGTTCTTTTGCCTGGCTTTAGCTATAGTTTTGTTTATTAAATAGTTTTGGGGTGTTATTTTTCCAACAAACTGACATACGGCTTTATAAAAACACAGTGTTTACTGTCTCAATATACATGGATTTACAATCTCTCCTTACACTGGAAAGTAGACTACCCCTAAAGTTACATTTTTGAACATGAATGGAAAAGCTTTCCTATAAGGTTCTTTTAAATCTCTTTCGTTTATCTCTGGATGTGTGTTTATTGTCATAAATCATCATTTACAATATTAGTAGGAACAGGGTTTAGTCTTAAAATAAGAATGCCTTAGAGTAAAGAGAGTAAAACTGCAGAGTTATAATGACAGTGTTTTTGTGCCTTTATTTGCTGGAGACTAATCTTAAAGAAGATTTAAATGGACACTAAACAATCTTGGAATTATTCAAAGAAGTGGACTACATGCTGATGATGTTTGTTTTTCGTTTGAATGAGGCTTACTGTGAAAATCTGGATAAAGATACATTCAAAGGAGGTAGTTTTGCAGTTTGCCCCAGGCTGGAAATTTGAATTTTGGTTGAAAGGGAGAGCTTGGTTAAGTCTGGTCTTGTGAAAAAAAAAAAAAAAATCCAGTCTTGTGTAAGGATTTTAAAGTACAGTTGAATAGTATAATTCCAAATTTAGTTTTATATATTGCTGAAATGAGACGCTGTGGCTTAGTCATTTTGTTTGTAAGTTTGGTTTAAAAAAATCTGAAAGAATTAATATTGATGTATACTTTAAAATAGAAAAAAAATTAGAATCAAGGAACTATCTAGAAAGAAGCTAAAGGGAGCCTGCAAACTTGAATACTCAGTCTGAAGGTTTCTGTGCCTTTTAAGTAAATGAAAACATCTTTACAGGGTCACCTTGATAAGACATTTTATTATGTGTAGAAAACAAGATTTTTACTTTTTAAAGTTTTCTTGGAGGAGTAACTAAATATAGGTTCCACTGCGATATCAAAATAGCCTGAAATTTATGGTGCTTATTATAGAAGATGCGGTGTTGATTTTAACCAAGAATATATAAATTTAAAGAATGATTAAGTTTGTAAATTTTCAGTTTTTTTCTTTTATTTTATAGTACTTATTAAAGAAGATGTGGTGTTGGTTTAAACCAAGGCATGGTGGTTTAGTCACCAAATCGTGTCCCACTCTTTGTGCCCCATGGACTGTTGCCCACCAGCCTCCTCTGTCCAAAGGATTTTCCATGCAAGAATACTGGGTTGCCATTTCCTTCTCCAGGGGATGTTCCTGACCCAGGGACTGAACCTGGGTCTTTTGTACTGCAGGCAGTTTCTTTACTGACTGAGCTACCAGGGAAGCCCTTGATGAAGAATATTTAAAGACTGATTAAGTTTGTAAATATTCAGTATTTTTTCTTTTATTATTATTACTAAAACTAAGAACAGACACAGTTTATAATACATTTTCAATTAAAATATATCAGATTTTCATATTTGCCTATGTTACCACTAAAAACCTAGATATTATATAGAGTTGGAGAGCAGGAAGATATTTGAAGTGTATGAAATCATTTTAGATTTTATATAGCTAAAATTAATTATGTCAAAGCTGGATTAAATGTAACCAGAAATTGGTAAATTATTTTATAGTTGAGTTATTTAAGATGTTTATTATATGTCACTGCCACTTAAGTTCTAGGCTAATCCAAAAAAGAATTGCTTTTTTACTACCATCGTAACAGAAGACTTCTGTTCAAGTGAACCCACCCAAGGTCCCTGGAGTGTGAACTCTGGTTGCCAACATTGTGCAGTGAGAAAACTTTTCAAAGTGTCTGTTCTTTCAGTTCAGTCACTCAGTCGTGTCCGACTCTTTGAGACCCCATGAACTGCAGCATGCCAGGCCTCCCTGTCCATCACCAACTCCCAGAGTCCACCCAAACCCACGTCCATTGAGTCGGTGATGCCATCCAGCCAGCTCATCCTCTGTCGTCCCCTTCTTCTCCTGCCCTCAGTCTTTCCCAGCATCGGGGTCTTTTCCAATAAGTCTTGTCCTTAGCTTTATTTTAATAACAAACTAGTACATGCTCGCTGTAGAGAATTGTAAAATTATAGAAGAGCACAGAAAAATAAATCAAAATCATTTATGGTCACATTAAATAGGACTGTCTACTGTTTTGCCATTTTATTATTTTATTGAAGTATAAATCATTTACATGATTATTAGTTTCAGGTGTAACATGTGACATTTGATATTTTTATACATTTTTATATAATTACAACATTCAAGAAATGACGATTGTGGTGTCTGGTTCCATCACTTCATGGCAAATACATGGGGAAAAAAGGCAAACAGTGACAGATTTGATTTTCTTGGGCTTCAGAATCACTGCAGATGAATACTGCAGCCACAAAATTAAATGACACTTGCTCCTTGGAAGAAAAGCTATGACAAACTGAGGTAGTATATTAAAAAGCAGAGACATCACTTTGCCAACAAAGGTCCAGATAATCAAAGCTAATGGTTTTTCCAGTGGTCGTGTATGGCTGTGAGAATTGGATCATAAAGAAGACCAAATGCTGAAGAATTGATGCTTTTGGGCTGTGGTGTTGGAGAAGACTCTTGAGAGTCCCTTGGACAGCAAGGAGACCCAACCAGTCCATCCTAAAGGAAATCAGTACTGAATATTCATTGGAAGAACTGATGTTGAAGCTGAAACTCCAATACCTTGGCCACCTGATGTGAAGAACTGACTCACTGGAAAAGACCCTGATGCTGGGAAAGATTGAAGGCGGGAGGAGAAGGGGACGACAGAGGATGAGATGGTTGGATGGCATCACCGACTCGATGGACATGAGTTTGAGCAAACTCCGGGAGATGGTGATGGACAGGGAGGCCTGGCGTGCTGCAGTCCATAGGGTCGCAGAGAGTCAGACACAACTGAGCGACTGAACAACGTTGCATCACAAAATGGTCAGCACGTGGAGTCCATGCTGTCTGTCCCCACACGGCTGCTGCGGTGTTCCTGCGGTGCTCTCGATGCCCTGACTCACTGCCTGTGGCTGTGTGCGCAGACCTCTTCGTCTCCTTCACGTGTTCCACCCTCCCCTCCCTCCTCCCTCCTCTGCCGACTGCTGGACTCTTCTCTGTTTCTGTGAAGGCTGCCTCTGTTCTCTTCTGTTCTGTTAGTCTGTTTTGGTGTTTAGAAAACTGCAATGAGATATCACCCCACACTGTCAGCGTGGCTATTACCATAAAGACAAGCGATAAACAGGTGTTGGTGAGGGTGTGGAGTAAAGGGAACTCTCATGAAACGTTGCTTGGGAGGTAGATTGGAGCGTCCACCATGGGAAACAGTGTGGAGGTGTCTCAAAAATTAAAAGTGAACTACGATACAATCCAGTGGTTCCACCTCTGGGTGTTTATCTGAAGAACACAAAAGCATAATTTGGGAAGTTATGTGTACCCCAGTGTTCATAACAGCATTGTTTATAATCGCCTAGATATGGAAGCAACCTAACTGTCCGTCAGTAGATGAACAGACAAGAAAGATGTGTATACACGCAATGGGATGTTATTCAACCATAAAAAGTAGGAAATCTTGCCATTTTTTTACAACATGGATAGACTTGGACGATATTATGCTAAGTGGAATAAGTCACATAGAGAAGGACAAATGTTGTATGATTTCACTTAAGTGTAGCATCTATTGTACTATTTTAATTACTCTGAATACAGATTAAATCTTGAGCTTTAATAGAGCACATCCTCTTCCAGATTCTTTTCTTTTTTCTCCCACATTTCATTGTCTGTATCCAAACAAGCTGTTCTTAGCCGTTTGCTCTTCTATTTCAAGTTTAGAATTAGAGTTTATTAAAATTTTGTTGGAATTTTTATTGTATTTTCATTATTGTTATAGATTACCATAAATAGAATTAAAATTTTTATTTTATTTACTGTATTTGTTATAGATACCATGAGTAGAATTAAAATTTTTACTATATTTTATTTACTATATTTCTCTTTTCCACAAATAGTATTTTTCTCCATTGATTTATCTAATTTAATATCTTTTAGTAAATATTTATAATTTTCCTCATGTATGTTTTACATATTTTTGTTCGATTGATTCTTTCATACCTTCTAGTGCCTGCTACCATTTTGTATTTTTATCTTTTTTAAAATTATGTTTTCTAAGTAATGGATCTAGATGAACAAAAATCTTCAATACATTTTTAAAATACTGAACTCCTTCATCTGGCACTTTTGCTGAATTTATTTTCAATATTTTAGGTTGAAGGTTTTTGATCGATATATTATTTCAGGTTAAGGAAACTCCCTTTCATTCCTGAGAATTCTTTATATTTTTAGAAATGAATGGATATTGCAGGGTATCAAAGGTTTTTGTTTTTATTAAGATGACCATATAATTTTTAAAAAATGATTTTAAAAAGTTTTTTAAGAAGTTCTATCTTATTAGCAAATTTTAATTATACAATACAGTGTTATCAACCACAGTTATCTTTATATGCTCAGACCTTATTCATCTTTAAGTTAAAATCTGTGCTCTTTAAAAGCCAGTCTCCCCCTACTTCCCCTCTCCCTAGCTCCAGGCAGCTGTTGTTCTACTCTGTCTCCGTGTCCAGTTTTTTTAAGGAGAGCTGATTTACAGTGTTGTGTTAATTTATGCTGTGCAGGAAAGTGATTCAGCCATACATATGGGTACAGTCTTTTTTGTACTCTGTTCCATTATGGTTTAGCAAATGGTACCCCGGAGAGTGTTTTGCGTGCACTTGAGCAGAAGGTGTGTTTCGCTCGTGTGGAGTGGACTGTCTCTCGGGTGTGTCTGATCTGACGCACAGTGTAAGCGCAAAGTTTCCTGGTCGGCTTCCTCTCTGGCTGGTCTGTCCATTGTTGAACGTGGGGCTGCTGTCCCTACTGTTATTTGGTTGTCTCTCTCTTCAGATCTGTTAGCACAGACTTATCGTATGTTCCTTTTCTCCTGTGTTAGGTGCCTAAGCATTGACTAGTGCGGTAGTCTTAATCAACTGACCCTCTTATCACTCAGTAGTGACTTTCCCTGCCTCTTGTTACAGCTGTCGGCTTCAGGTCTCTCTTGTGTGATAAAGCACATCGGCTTCTGCTGTCTTTGGTTTCCTTTTGCTGTGGACCATCTTCTCTTATCCCTCCACTTTCAGACTCTGTCCTTAAAGCTGAAGTGAGTCTCTCACAGGCTTAGTCCTAGGCGCATGTGGTTGGGTCTGCTTTGTTTTCCTAATCCTGATTCATATGGCCACCCTCTATCTTCATTTACATTAGAGCATTTAATCCGCTTACATTTAAAGTGATCAGTGACAGTTATGCACTTACCACCCCCATCTCTAAAGGTTTCTGGCTGTTCTGAGACCCCTTTGTTCATCTGTTCCCCTCACGCTCTCTTCCTCTGGGATTTGATGACCCTCTGTAGTGGCCTGCCGTGACTCCTTTCTCCTTACCTCCCTGGATCTGTGGAGTCCAAACCCTTTGCTCCTCACAGGAGCTGGGCGTGGAGAGTTCCCTGCCTGCGGTGTGATCCTGTGGGGGGCGGTTTATGGCAGGAGTGTGTGTCCTGCTCCACTGGACTTGGCCCAGGTGTGTCCCTGCGGGCCCGTTGTTAAGCACTGCAGCCCCGCAGGGCTTGTAAATGCAAGGCCTGCTGGTGTCAGAGCCAGGCAGCGTGTAGGAGCTGCGCAGAGTCTCTGGATTGCGTTTAGAGACTCACTCCGCGTGCGGCTGTACGCTCAGTGTGTCTGCAGGGAGCGCCCGTCTGGGTCCTCATCCCGGCGGTGCCCTCTCCTGCGAAGTTCTTCTCCCTGCAGCTCTGTCCTCTCTGTGCCTGCACGGCCCCGGAAGCACCCGCTGGTTTGCCCCCTACTTGAGCAGAGGCTCTCTTTCAATCTCCTTTGAACTGAGGCCTCCTTTTCCACCAGGATTCCATGCTTCAAAGTTACCTGGGTTTGATCCTAGACATCTCTTCTTCTGTATATATGCTCACTCCTTCAGTGATCTCATAACCTCTGTAGCTTCAAGTACCACGCAGTTAGTAAATCTCACATCTTCATCTCAGGCCCAGAGCTGTCTGTTACACTCCTGACTCTTCCGTTCAGCATCTTTATTGAGTTATTTTTTTCACACTTCTTTCCACATCCATTTAAAAAATCTTTTATCATTCCTTCATAGTTATGACTTTCTTTACTATATTTTCCATCAGTCTTTTTGTCCTCTGAGTATGTGTTTAAGATGGTTTATAGCATTATTGATTTTATTTTCTATACCTACATTTCTGCTCTCTTTTATTTTTATTATGAAATTTTACTGTGCTTTAAATTTTTCTCTTTTTAAATCCCTTTTCATCTTAATCATTCCTTATTTTAAATATTATTGATATTTTAAATCTTAGCTAATTGTTAAGGCTTTACCCCCCTGTGTCATTAAGATGCTCCTCTATCTTTCCGATATGTCACAGTTTTTCTGATACTTTCTTCTGGATGTTGTATTAATAGGTTTTTCTTCTGTGTGTCTAGAATGTTTTCTTCCCTGGTTCTATTCCTAGCTTATGCAGTAGCTTTCAGATTCTAATTGACATTTGTCTGCATTGCTCCTCAACTTTGAACAGGGTACACTTTGTTTGGTCTTGATGATTTAGTTATTTAGCAAACACATGAATTTCTACTTTTGCAGATACCATCTGACACTAGTGTGCTATGTGTTTGGGTATGGATCGTCTCTGCTCCTCGTTGGCCTGCATACCTTCCATGCTGTCTTAAAGACATGCAAGTGGGTAGAAAGAAATTATTTGTCAGCTGCCAGTGAAATTCCAAGTTTCTGGTAAAATATCACCTAGAGAAACTTTGCTTTACTGATGAGATACTTTTTCATAACCTATATGATGAGTATCTGCTTTTTCTGAATGAATGTGAATCCATAGTTCTCAGTATGTTTTGAATTCAGATTTCTTCTTTTTGTGTCCATCCATGTTACTTTCTAAGTGGAGACTACCGTCTTCTACATACCGTGCCTTACCGTTTGTCCTTTCCTCCCAGTCTGGACGTCTTCTGGGAGTTCCTGACTCTGAATGGATATGTATGAAACATCAATATTTGTTGCTGTGTAGCTCCCTTTTTGAGGAGGAATCCCAGCTACCAAAATATTTTATTTTTTTTTTAGACACAGAATCTTTGACCTGAGGAAGGAAGGACGATTTCTTCATCCTCATTTTTCAAAGCTTCTGTTTCCTAAGACCAGTTTACATTTGCTCTCAGGCGGACCTCTATAGCTTTTGGTTGCTGTTGTGTTTTAACAATCCAGTTCCATTTGCTTTGTATTTGTTGGAGATTCCTCCCAATTTTTTTCAGAGTTGTTTGTTTGTCCATCTCAGTTCTTGTTATTGGGATTTTTAAAATATTTTTCCACTTTCTCTTTGTAGGTATGTTAGTAAGTATTTAAGAGAGTCTGTTCAGGAGATGGTAGCCAGATGTCACTTTGTGTATGAAGAAGAAAACTGTTCTTAGCATATGTTTGATAGAATTCTTTTTGAAATGTAGTGTACACCCTCCCATCCATTTTATCCTTGCCTAATGAAAACAATCTATGGCATGTTGGCATCATCATTTTTGGAATCAATTATTGTAATTTGGTGTAGATTCAATTATAGACTAGTTTGTGTGACTAAAATCTAAACATGTAGTGACCTTCTTGTGACCTTGAAACTTGATTTTTTTTTTAAGTCCTTGATCTCAGCTTGCTCTGTGGTCTTTGCCTCTTTTTCAAGAGGATAGCACGCCACGTGGAGCTTGTGACCTCCTGAGCTGTGCAGCACTGTTAGCTTTCTGCAAAATTAATAAATGAATCAAAGGCTGACTCAGATCTCCCAAATGGTTTTTTTTTAATTCCAGAAAATCATCGTATTCTCTGTTGCTGTGAGTATCCTTTGATTTTTCACACCAGTGAGATATGCTTTATTAGTGTAATAGAGCACAGCCGGCTCCTTCTGTGCTTTCATCCTTATTTAAAGATTCTTGACACTGTCTGTTCACAGAGCACATGGGAAGCCCTGTCCTCATGCTCCACCACCTTGTCTGCCTCCAGGTCCTGTCACTGATACCGCGACACTGGTGCCATTTCTACCCTGGCAGCGCGAGTCTCTGATAGTCTCTAAAATTAACGTCCTCCTGGTAACGGGTTCACGTCCAAGTCCCAGGGTTAGAAGCACACCGACCAGCTTTCTGGAAGAAAGATTGTGTCAGAACATAATAAACATAGGTTAGTGAGTGTCAGACATTTCCATCCTCAAGAAAAACCCGCTTGCATTTCCTCACTGAATTTCCTTTATTCCTTCCCTAAGTCGTAGTCCCCCAAGTCTGAGGTCATGAAATTTAACAAGACAATTTGAAAATTGGTGGCTTTGTTAACATTTGGATCCTCTAGTTTTATTACTTGATATAAAATTTGCTCATGTTAGGTGTGGAATACACAAATGTCAAGGACCTTTGAAGAAACCTTCAGTAATTTGAACCATATATCTCTATTCTTAGTGAAAAATGAAAACACCCCAAAGGAGGTTTTATGTGTAGTAAACCAGGTCTGGAAATGGTCTGTACTGAAAGACCTAATGGCCTTTTGATGTCTGATTCTTTGATTTGGCCTTTTCTCTGTAAAGGGGTGCTATGTGATTATAATTAGAAACGTTTCAAGTTCTTTACCTGGGAGTTAATTGCTCCATAATTTGCTCTATTGTGAGTAATCGTGTAGTTTTGTGTGGTAGTGGGGTTTGAGGTTATAACTGAGGAGGCGCTCCCTGTGCAGCAGGGAAAGTTCAGTCACACCGCTAATGGGAAGTCGCTCGTCTTGCAGGTTTGGCTGTGATGTGAACATACATTTATTATATATTTAACATGTTTCATTTTAATGATTTTCTAAGTAGTTAATGGGAATATAATAGCTTGGTTTTCTTGAAAATTGTGCCATTGTGTTTGAAGTTAGAAATTATGGATAAGTAAGTCAGAATAAATAAGTAGAAGGCTGTAAAGAAGTAAGCACTGTGGTGCTGGAGAAGACTCCTGAGAGTCCCTTGGACTGCAAGGAGATCAAACCAGTCCACCGTAAAGGAGATCAACCCTGAATATTCACTGGAAGGACTGATGCTGAAGCTGAAGCTCCAGTTCTTTAACCACCTGATACAAAGAGCTGACTCATTGGAAAAGACCCTGATGCTGGGAAAGAGTGAGGGCAGGAGGAGAAGGGGACGACAGAGGATGAGATGGTTGGATGGCATCACCAGTGCAATGGACATGAACTTGGGCAAACTTCGGGAGGTGGTGAGGAACAGGGAGGCATGGCGTGCTGCAGTCCATGGGGTCACAAAGAGTCGGACACGACTGGGCAGCTGGACGCAACAGCCAAGTAGAAGGCACCACCAGGGTTTGACATTCTCGGCAGGTGACTTGAGAAGTACTCGGCTTTGTGTTGATGCAGACACTGGCATCACCTTGGGCACAGTTACCCGTATGCTTTGGGAAGCTCTGAATGTCATGTTCTTCTTGAAAGCAGCTTTCTTAAGCATGGCTGCTGGTGGCGGTGGGGACCCATCTGTTCTCTTTTCTGCCTGAGCATCTGAAACCACTTTCGATGGAGAACAGTCAGAGTTTCCGTTTCATTGTGAGCATTCCTGAGCATCAGCAAGCGTGCCGACACAGCCCTCCTCCCAGAGGCAGGATGAGAAGCGCCGAGGGAGGACAGAGAGCCGTCGCGGCCTTGTTTCAAGCTGAGGAGGAAGTTTCTGGTTGCAGTCCTCCTTTGTGGGCACATCTTCACGAGCTCTGCGTTGCTTCTCGCTGCCTTAGAGGGTGTGTGTCTAACGTGACTGTCGGGGGCCTCCTTGGCAGAGACGGTTGTGACACTGTTTCACACAATAGGTTTCATTTGGAACATGAGGTCGTTAGGCTTTTGGACGTTTTCTTCAGGAACTAAGTTTGCAAAACTTGTGCTTTTTAGCTTCTTGAGTTTTACCATAATCAAGATTGATTTTAGCAAGGGGATGTGGTGAAATACATGTGTTCCTGACGAGGAGTTGATCCTAACACAATATAGCAATACTTTGTTTAATGTTTTACGATCAACAAGCGGTTTTAATGTGCATTCCCTTAATGTAGCCTCAGAAGAACTTGGTGTGGCTGTTTGTTATTATCCACAATTTCCAGGGAGAGACTGCGCAGTTTCAAGGAGCCGAAGCAGTGTAGCAGGCCCGGCTCAGCCCTCTGCTTGTCCAGGAGGAGGTGACTGAGGCGCTCACGCCCTGGGCCGGTCGGGGCGGTGGGGGCGGAGGAGAGCTCAAGGCGTGCGGCCCACAGGGGCACTTTCAGCAGAAGGGGGCATCTTGTGATTAAAGGAAGAAATGTCATCGCTGTGGTTTCTCTCTCTCCCTCTCCAGAGGCAATCACGCCTTTCTTGTTCACGTTTTATGCTTTTACCACATCTTTTAAAGGCTGTGTTACCTCCTTGAAATGATACCTGACTTTCATCAGGAGGAATTCTCTTCAAGGAGAACTGTCTGTCCCCTATGCGAGTAGACTTTTGATAGTCATAGCCGAGTAATCTATCACACAGACCAGGACGCATGTGAATCCCACAGCCCAACTGTCAGATTAGTCCCAAATTCTGACCCCACTCTACGTGCTTTAACATGAGAACGTTGGGATTCCAAGGAAGATTTCACACACTTTTCTAACTTCTGCTTTGAAGGCTCTAACTTGTTTTAAGAAATGCTGAGGTTGTATCCTACACATTTTTATATGTCCTGTTTTCCTTGTGATTCATTTACAAGTATAATTAGTTCATGGTCTTCAGTAGGATTTCTTACTAGACAGAAATTACCTAATGGTGTGTTTTCTGCTTTCCAAAGAAGGGACCTTTATCCCCTCCCAGCAGGCAGAGATAGGAAGCGGGAACGCACACACCCACACGCTTGGATGAGTGTGTCTCTTCACACATGCGCACTAACACACATACCCGCCTCTGCTTCTGCATTCAGCTAAGCACATGAACGTCCTGAATCCACACTGATCAGTTCCAGGGAGATGCCACGGCTGGCATCTCCCTGTGCGCTGTTCCTTCTCTGACAGAGAGAAACCTGACTTCCAATGTATGTCAAGTTCTTTGCTTGAAGCTTGAATTCAGGAAGTGGTTTTTGAATCGATAAACCATACCTCTGGGGAAAAGGCACCTAAAGCCCTAGTTTAATTCTTCTTTGAAATCTCTTTGTCCTGAGTCTTGTGATCCGAGTATTGTCTTCGGAACTTACCCTGGCTATTTCTTCCCTCTCCTCCTCAGCGTGGTTATGTTATTAATCATCTGCAGTGTGACCAGGCTTTGCATGGTGGTGTTTCACCCTAGAATTTCCCTCCTCCGTCCTGTTTTAGTCTCTCCTTTTCAGTCAATGAACATTAATATGGGTTTAAGAATCAGACCTGAACTTCAGGGTGTCACTGCAGAGCCGTGTCCCCCGTTCTCTGCTCCACTCCCAGCCGCCCTGCAGATGGGCGGTCCCCCCGATCTCCGGCCGAGCCTGTCTGTGTGTGTTTTGCACAAATGAGCTCTTATGTGTTTACCTCATGGTTTTCTCTTCCTTCGTACACTTTCCTTTTTCCCTTTATCGTAAACTGGAAGTCAGTCACGTTCTTACATCAGCACAGTAGACTGATGTGCAGAAGAAGCTCAGTTTACGCAACTGCTGTCCTACCTGTGGACCTGGAGATTGTGTCCAGTATTCACAGTGATGATTGATGCTGAAAAGAATGACCAAGTAGAAATATGTTTTTGTGTTCTTTGAAATTTATTTTCAGGGTGACTTTAGAAATGAGAGTGCTGGGTGAAAAGACAAGCATATTTGTAGTTTTGTTGAGTATTGCCAAACTCCCCTTCACGAAATTTGCGCTGATCGAACTTCTACTGGCTACACATTAGAATGACTTCTGACTTAGAGCCTTCCAAGTAGAATGTGTCGTTTTGTTTTAAATGTTTTGAAGTTCTGCTAGGTGATAAGCAGTTTCTCAGTATTGTCTTAATTTGCTTTCCCTAAGTGAGAGTACGCATATTTTCATATACTGAGGCCTGCTTTAGCAGTCTTGCTGAGTTATAGTTGAAAGGAGTTTCCTGTGGTGTGCAGATGCATGTTTTGACCTATGTGTTCACTTTTGAAACGGCTGACACAAGAAGATGTCGTGTGAGCACAGGATTGCCCCCAGGTCTCCTCTTGCCCAGGGTACCCTCTCCTGCCCACACGTCCGCCTCTTCACGGCAACCGTGAGTCTCCTTTCTGTCCCTGTCACCATATTTTAATTTCTAGAATTTTAAGGAAGTGGAAGCATATTGTTTGTATACTTTTTGGTCCTGCTTCTTTCCCTTGACTTGATGATGATGAGGTCTATCCATGTTGTACTGTATCTCAACAGTTCTTTCTTTTATACTTTTTGAGTAATATTCCATTATGTTGATATACTGTAATTTGTTGACCGGTGTATCTGCTGATGGACATTTACTCTGTTTTCACTCTTGAGGCCATCGCAGATAAAGCCTCTGTGAACATCAGTGTCCAGGTCTCTGCATAGACGTCTGCATTTTGCTCCCTTGGATAAAAACCCCTAAGTCACATGCCTAGAGCATGTCGGAGGTGGACGTTTGCCTCCGAGAAGCTGCCATGCTGTCCTGCAGAGTGGTTGTGCTGTTTCACCCCCTGGCACGTGTGAGACCTCTGGGTCCTCCAGATTCTTGTCAAAACGCAACATGATCATTGTTTTTATTTTCACGGTTCCAACAGGTGTGTACAAGTAAGTCATTGTGGTTTTAATTTGCATTTCCCTAGAGACTGATGTTGAAAAAACTTTTCATGTCTTTTTTGTTGTGTACTTATCTTAAACCTCTTTTTTAACTGGATTGATTATTTTCTTGTTATTGAGTTTTGAGGATCTTTTGTTCATATTGGATACAAGTCCTTTGACGGATAGATGGTTTGCGAATATTTTCTCCCAATGTGCGGCTTTTCTTCTCATTCTTTTAATAGTGTCTTCCAAAGAACAGGTGTTTTTAATTTTAATGAAATTCAGTTTATTTGTTCTTTTATGGATTGTGCTTTTAGTGTCATAACTAAGAAATCTTTCCCTCCTCAGGACACAAAGGTTTTCTACTATTTTCTTTTGGAAGTTTTATAGTTTTTAATTTTGTATATGCTGGGAAGTGTGAATTGAAATTTTTTTCTCTTTATTTCATAAAATTGCCTTCTTTACCTTTTAATACTTATGCATGCTGTAGTGATCTTCATTCATAACCTTTCATTCATAACATTGTTAATTTGTATTGTTTCTTTTTCCAGATCAGTCTGGCTACAGTTTTATCAATCTTCTCAGAGAGCCAGATTTTGGCTACACTGATTTTTGTCTAATGTTTTCTGTTCCTATTTTACTGATCTCTGTTCTGTTTCTTTTTCTTCCTCCCACTTACTTTCTGTTTGCTCTTCTTTTTCTAATTCATTAAGGTGAAAGCTGATGCCATTGATTTGAAATCTGTATGTTTAAAATTTTTCTGTGTAGGTGTTTAGTTCCATAAAACTTCCCTCAAGTTTTTTGTCGATTGTTTAGTTGCTCAGTCATGTCTGACTCTCTGCGACCCCGTGGACGGCAGCACCCATGCTTTTCTGTCCTTCACCATCTCCTGGAGCTTGCTCAAACTCATGTCCATTGAGTCGCTGATGCCATCCGACCATCTCATTAACTGGCATCCCCTTCCCCTCCTGCCTTCAATCTTTCCCAGCATCAGGGTCTTTCCCAGTGAGTTAGCTGTTTGCATCAGGTGGCCTGAGTATTGGAGCTTCAGCTTCAGCATCCGTCCTTAGAAGCATCTTTTTAATTTTTATATGTTTTATGTTTTTTTTTCATTAAGTTCAAAATATTTTCTAACTTCTCATTTTATTTCTTTTTTTTGACCTATACGTTTGCTAGAAGTATGTTATTTAGTTTTCGATTATTTGGGGGTTTCATAGAAGTCTTTCTTTAATTTAAGAAAGATTTAATTTGAAAGGTTTTAAATTGAATTCCACTGTGATCAGAGAGCATGCAGTGCATGGCTTGAATCCTTTTATATTTTGAGAATTGTTTTATGTCCCCAATATAGTCTATTTTTGCTAAGTATTCTACTCTTGACAGTAGCATGTTTTCTGCTGTGGTTGGGTGGAATGTTCCGTCAGTGTAACTTAGCTCGTGTTAGATCTGTAAGCTTTTCACTTCAGCTAGGTTTGCGAGGTTGTGGCCATCATCTCCCCAAACCTTTCCCCACCCCACCTCCCTCTGGTGCTCTCCCTTAGAAACTCTAGGTGCACGTGTACGAGGTTGCCGACGCTTCCCTCCCTTTTATAATTGTTTTCCTTTTTGTGCTTTGCGTTGGTTAGTTTCCATGTTCTCTCGCCTTCTCTTTAGCAGTGTATGATCTGCCTTTAGTCTCGTCCATTATATTTTTCAAACACTGTAGTTTCTCTGTAAAGCTGTAGAAGTTCTCTCTCTAGAATTTCGGCATGTGGAGGTAGTTCTCAGCATCATGACAAACGCCTTTCTCTGTTCTCTGTCTTCTTGACTCCTGTTCTCTTCCGGCAATTAGCAGAAACCTCCCTTTCCCTTTCTCAGCTTTTCCACTCGTCCTTTATTCTGGAATGTCCTCAGCCTGTATTCTCCAGTCCTTCCCATCCTTCAGTTGACTTGATGTCGCTTTCTTATAACCTAGTTCCTAGGCAAGGTTTACTTCTCCCTGTTTATACAAACCCTTAATATCCTATATTTCTCCTTTATTCATTTCATTGAATGTTCACTAATAGCAGTGTATTAATTCACAGTCCTTCCCTGCTAGACTGGAAGCTCCTGTAGCCCAGGAGTTGGTTGTGATCCACCCAGTGGTGACTCCTCAGCCTCTTTGCACAGAGTGGGTGTTGACACACTAGTGGTGCGTGAGCGAGTGGACGCCACATGTGGTGGACGAGCGGAGCCTGCAGTGCCCACACACGTGGGAGCTGGGCCCTGGGGCGCTGGGAGGAGCGTGGTGTGAGGGGAGGAGATGGTCAGGGAGGCCTGGAGGACGTCCGCAAAGAGATGGGTACCCTGGGGCGCTGGGAGGAGCGTGGTGTGAGGGGAGGAGATGGTCAGGGAGGCCTGATGGATGTCTGCAAAGAGATGGGTAGCACAAACCCAGGAAACACACTTTTATGCCCCTATCAATGGAGTGTTTTATAATCAGTAACGATAGTTCTACATGTTATTTTATCTCAAAAAAGACTTGAATCCTGTCTTAGAAATTGTGTGCCCCTACCTGTCATCTTCTTCTTGAAAGAAAAATCTGATGGAGATTTACTTTTTTCATGGAAAGTGTGATGGTAAGGAGGAAAAGATAATTTATAAATATCAATGCAAATATGTATTTTACAAATACATGTACAATTTATATACATATAGTTAACATACAATACGTATGTAAAGAATCAGCCTGCCACTGCAGGAGACACAGGTTTGTTCCCTGGGTTGAGATGACGCCCTCGAGAAGGAAATGGCAACCTAGTCCAGTATTCTTGCTTGGAGAATCGCCATGGACAGAGGAGCCTGATGGGCCCGTGGGGTCGCAGAGTCAGACACGACTTAGCGACTAAGCAACAACATGTGTCCACACATACACACACACACACACACACATCATACCTCTTAAACATTCTTAGTGATGATCTTACCAACATAATGTGCCCTTTATAAACCTTTGCTGTCTGACTTTCAGTACAATGAATCCCTCTGGTCTTTGTTCATAGTGTTGAGTTCATATCTTTGTGCAGGTTTATCACACTGACAGCAAGATAGAAAGAGTGTCTTTCTTCCCATTTTGGAAGCAGGGACAGTGTCTTGATTATTTTTGTATTTCCAGCACCAAGCTCACATCTTGGCATATAGTGTTAAGTAAATGCTTGATGAATATTTTAGCTTTCAAATGTAAAAGTTATTTGTTATGCAAATATGATGTTATATAAGGATAAATTATAGTAAGGGCTTAGTTAATTAATATTAAACAGTGACTTAGTTAAGTACACGCACACAGATTTAAAGTGATAGAGCAATTGTGACTCGAAGTCAGTGGGCTGTTTTAACTTCTCATTTTGCCATTTAGTATGTAAACTTGGGTAAATCACTTAACTCTTCTAAATTTAATTGTTTTCTTTTGTGAAAAAATAGTTTTTTATAGTTATATAATGAAATGAAATAACATATGAACTGTTCTTAACTGTAATGAGTATAGAAATCACTCAATGTTCACTCTTTCATCATTTGCAAAACCATTAAAAATTATGGTTATGTAATAAAATGTTATAGTCTGTAGCAACATCATTCAGTAAAGTACTAAAAAATAGCTACTGTGACTTTGAAATACATTTCACATAATTTAGAAATCATTTATGATAAGCAGAAAATTTCCTCTCGGTGATAAATGCTACATTTATATTTGGTAAATAAAGAGAAATTTGCCTACTTAAAATTTCATCTGCTTGTGCACAGTGATGAATGTAAGTGAGAATATTTTCTAGCTACTTTGAAATATTGAACTGCCCGGGGACAAGGCATGGATGGTGTTTTGAAGGAAATAAATATTTCAGCCTCACATTTCAGCCTTTCTTCTTTATTCCTTTGATCTGGCTTTGGTTTACTTATCATTCTGCTTGAATGACTTCACACTGCCTTTTTCCTCTCCATAGTAACAAGAAGTAGTCCTGCACCTACTTCCCAGTGTTTAGACTTTGTCGTTTTATAGGAGGAACATGAGTTTCCTTGTTATTTACTGAAATATTACTGCCTATAAAATAGGATGAATTGATGGACACGTATGTAGCTTGCATATATTATGTATAATTTATATGGGGAACTTTTAATCATTACTTCCTTACATATAGGAAACATGAAAGGAGGCAACATTAGATTTGGGATTTATTTGAAGTTTAAAGTGAAAGTTGAAAGATTTTAGAGGGATTTTTCTTTACTGTACACTGAAGCTGTTCTATTCTTAAGGCTCATTTTCCCAAAGTTTTCTTACTTCACCATAAAAATTTCAGTCATCTTGTTATTTGCCGAGATGTGAGTGTCCATCTCTTGCGACCCCAAGGACTGCAGCCCACCAGGCTTCTCTGCACCTAGGAGTCTCCAGGCAAGAACACTGGAGTGGGTTGCCATGCCTCCTCCGGGGGATCTCCCCACACAGGGGTTGAGTCTCCTGCACCTCCTGCATTGGCTGGTGCGTTCTTTACACTGCGTCACCCGGGAAGCTAATAGTTTATATGAAATGCTACAGCAGCAGTATATGAAAAGCGCTAACAAGGATGAGAGTAAGCAGCAGCTAGCAATTCTGTATGAAGAGTTACCAGCTGAGCCCCTAAAGAATGGCTAGTGATCTGCCAGTCCGTCAGAACAACCAAGAAGGGAGGGCCAGTAAGCTCCTGTAGAACTGATCCCCCACAGGGGTAAACTCTGTCCAGACATAAAATACAGCTCCCTGCTCAGACATAACATTCAGACCCGAGGGTGAATATGCAGAAGGAGACGTGAGAGGCAGGACACGCCTGGAAGAAGGGGAGGTGGACTGCCCGTTTTCACAGCGATGACCAGTTTTGATGCCGTGTGGGACAGCCAGAACTCGGGTACATACTTGCCGTCTTGTGCCACTGGCAAAGTAAGATGGAGACGCCCAGAAACAAGGGAGCCCACTTCCTTCGCACAATCTTGGTGCATATTTCTGCCCAACCCTCAAGACTCCCAAAGCCCAAGTCAGGCTAACAGAGTGGATTTATAGATGAGCTTGTCTCCCTTACATGGGAGACAAGGTTTGAAGTTTGAATTCAGCCAAGTTAACTGCCTGCTATAAACATATAATGAAAATGATTGTTCAGTACTATTCAGAGGAAAGAACAGGATCCAGACTGTCCACTCTGCATTACTCATGAAGATAGAAGCTAAAATGACTTGGCACACAAAGAATCAGGAGAACATGTGACCTTCTTACTTTCAATTAGGGTAACACGACCTTTTTATTCTCAACAGAAAGTGCAATCAATGGAGACCACCCCAGGATGAATTAGATACTAGAATCAGCGGATCAAAATTTAAAGTAGCTATGCACAGGAACTTCAAGAAAAATTGGTAGTAATGAATGAAAAGCTAAGAACTTTGAACAGGAAAACAGTAGAAAATACAGCATTTGAGGTTTAAAACAGAGCCTGAATATAACACCAGAGTGAAGATTACAAAAGGAGCGTGAAGATAAGTCAGTAAAAATAAGTCAGTCTGAGGATGATGAGAGAATGTATGAAAAAAATACAAGCTGCAGACACTTGCAGGATAATACTGACATACAAAGTCCATTTCCTTTGAGTCACAGAAGCAGAGGGAAGAGAGTAATAAAACAGAAAAATATTTGAAAAACTCATGGCCCCAAATTTTCCCGTTTCATGAAAGACAAAGTTATGCTAATTGAAGTCGCTCAATAAAATCCAAGCAGGTTAAATGGAAAACAAAACAATAATGCTTGTTACTCTCTGTCTTTTGAGTACAGCCATCCTGGAAGTGGTTTAGTGGCTCCTCATGGTGACTTTAATTTGCAGTTTCTTTTTTTTTTTTTGAGATATTGACAGTCCGTTCATGCTTTTTATGGCTAATTATACACCTTCTTTGGAGAAATACCTATGAGCATTCTTCACCTATTTTTATTTACTTATTATTCTATATTATTTTTATTGAAGTGTGTTGGGTTAGCTTCTGGTGTACAGCAAAGTGATTGTTTAAAATACAGACACGCGAGTCCTCCAACTTTGTTCTTTTTCAAAATTGTTTTGCCTATTCTGAGTCCTTTGTATTTCCATATGAATTTTAGGATCAACTTATTAATTTCAGCAAAACATCATCTGGGATTCTGACAGAGCTTAGGTTGAATCGTAGATCAGTTTGAGGAGCATTGTTATCTTTTCAATATGGAGACCACTGTTAATTTCCATTTCACTGGTGTTCGTTCTTAACCCGGGAAGTGTCAAATGTTTAGGTGTGCCCACAGCATTCATCATTTTTAACAAGAATTTAGCAGAGACCATTGGTCTCGGTCACACGCACAGGAGTTTAAAGAGGTCTATTTATTGCTCATGGCTCGTGTAAGGTGTTATTCTGAGTGCCTTGAAAGCCGGGGTTCCTGAGCGACTCACTGTCAGCAGCTTAAGTGCCTACGGCAGCCGTGAGCAGAGAGGACCTGGCTGCTCAAGGTCTGGCTTTTCAGCCTGGCTGGGGAGAGGGTGTGGCGGCACCTCTGCAGTTGCCAGGCCTGTCGGGAGTGTGTTGCTCTGCTTGCTGTCCCTGGGCCCCGTGGAGAGGCCGGGCTGGCAGCAGCCCGTGTTGACCGTGACGCGCAGCCTGTGAACGTCTGGTGGGTCTGCCGTCGTGATCAACAGTGCTGGTGCAGAAACGTGCAGAGGGGAGGTTGCCAGTCACGGTTGGCCTGAACATGTGAACGCTAGCTTTCAAAGCGCAAGAAACACTAAGTTGTAGTCCATTAGTCTCCTACATTTATTGCCTGTTTGGAATAATCATGGTCTTCAGAACATCCTTTAATCTGAACTGGCTTGTGGTTGTGTAAGAATGCAGCTTCTTTCTTCTTTATGCTTTATATACTCAGACGAGGAAAATTTACTGCATTTTATAAATAAATCAGAGTTAAAAAGGAAATTTTCTTCCCACCTTTTTATCTTCACAGAGGCACATCTTTAAGGCATTTGAGGGATGCGTTTACACTCAGCTCCACAGCTAGTTCCATGGAAAAAAATAATCTTCAAAGTCACTATTTTTTTGCTTCTTACAGGGCACATTATTTGGAATCATAGTAAAAGGAAATACTGTTCTTATATTATTGAGGAGCAGACCCTTCTCTTTTTCAAGGGCTGAAAATTTCCACTGCTATTTCTTTACTTTGATGGAAATTAAAATGATACCTCAATAAAATGAATATCATCTTTTTGTTTAAATAAGACAGATATTTTATGTTAAAATAGAAGATTTCAAAGTATGAGTGGAGCTCAGTGTGTTTGCGTGGCTTGACTGGGCAGAAATGTCGACTTATGGAGTGGTACCTTCTGTGGTGTTTACTTCACCACTAAATTAGCTTCGCAGGTGAGGTGGGACTAAAAATGAATTGAGAGGCTTCACTCATTTCCTTGTGTCTTCTATGTAATATTAAATAGAAAGCAATATTTTAATATAAAACAACTTTTGCTATCTGTAAATACTTTTTAATATGTAAAAAGATATTTATTGTTATTAATATGTTACTATACAACAGTCTAGTCAAGGCTATGGTTTTTCCAGTGGTCATGTATGAATGTGAGAGTTGGACTATAAAGAGAGCTGGGCACCGAAGAATTGATGTTTTAAACTGTGGTGTTGGAGAAGACTCTTGAGAGTCCCTTGGACCAGTCAATCCTGAGGGAACTCAATCCTGAATATTCATTGGAAAGACTGATGCTGAAGCTGAAAGCTGTAATACTTTGGCCACATGATGCGAAGAGCCAACTCATTGGAAAAGATCCTGATGCTGGGAAAGATTGAAGGCAGGAGGAGAAGGGGACGACAGAGGATGAGATGGCTGGATGGCACCACTGGCTTGATGGACATGAGTCTGAGCAAGCTCCAGGAGTTGGTGAAGGACAGAGAAGCCTGGAGTGCTGCAGTCCATGGGGTTGCAGAGTCGGACATGACTGAGCAACTGAACTGAACATATAGGACTTCCCTGGTGGCTCAGTGGTGACGAATACAGCTGCCACTGCAGGAGATACTCAGGAAACACAGGTTCAATACAACCCACTCCAGGGTTTTTGGCCTGGGAAATCTTGTGGACAGAGGAGTCGATGGGTTCACAAAAGAGTCAGAAACGGCTTAGTGACTTAACAACAGTAACAAATAACATATCAGTAAATATGCCAGATTGTATTTTCTCAAATGGCAAATGGGATGCAAGATAACATTCCTCTTTGATTCCTGAAAACCTCAACATCATCTGTCTTCTGGAGGATTCAGTTTCTTACAACATCTGCGATTCTGTTCACAAGGATTCCAATGATGCTTAGTATTGAAGAACATTTTCCTGAATTGTTCTATCATGGGTCCTGGCACTGAGTGTTCACTTTTTCTTCTGATCTGGTTTTCAGCACAGCATTGTGTGTTTCTTCATTATTATGCACAGGATATGGCCAAGGGATGGGTTTTGTGTGTTTATGTGGAATGTCCACAGAAGGGTGGTAGCCATCTACTGCACTGCCATCAGATCTTTCAGACGTTAGGCTAGGAAGGGTCAGTCAGAAGCGCTGTGCCTTACTGCATTCGGTTATAGTTTAACAAATGGCATTTTTATTATGGTCTCAGTATATAACCGATCATGACTAAAACTTTGGATTTTGATTTTTGTAGTCAATTATAAAGTAAATGAACTAAATTTGGTAGTTAAGAATGAGGCAAAATAGAGAAAATATTTGTCCTATTAAATTGAAAGTATTTATAGTAACAGTAGCTCAGGTGAGTTATTGGACAAAAATGTAAAACAACTGACTTTCAGCATTTACAGAAAAAGTTGATATGTCAGCCATATGTGATGTATTTTTATAAAATGTGTTAGAATTTTCTCCTGGCTAATTAATGGTACATAATTTTAAATTATATGGTTTATAATTTTTTAAGTTTTCAAAGTGAAGAGGAACTAAAGAGCTTCTTGATGAAGGTGAAAGAGGAGAGTGAAAAAGCTGGCCTAAAACTCAACATTCAGAAAACTAAGATCATGGCACCCAGCCCCATCACTTCATGACAAATAGGTGGGGAAAATGTGGAAATAGCATCATATTTCATTTACTTGGGCTACAAAATCAATGTGGATGGTGACTGCCGCCACAAAATTAAAAGATGCTTGCTCCTTGGAAGAATAGCTTAAGAAACCTAGACAGCATATTAAAAAGCAAAGACATCACTTTGCCAAGAAAGTCCATATAGTCAAAACTATGATTTTTCCAGTGGTCACGTATGGATGTGAGAGTTGGACGATATAGAAGGCTGAGTGCCAAATAATTGATGCTTTCGAACTGTGGTGTTAGAGAAGACTCTTGAGAGTTCCTTGGACTGCAAGGAGATCCAACCAGTCCATCCTAAAGGAAATAAACCCTGAATATTCATTGAAAGGATTGATACTGAAGCTCCAATACTTTGGCCACCTGACACAAAGAGGTGACTTATTGGAAAAGACCCCGATGCTGGGAAAGATTGAAGGTAAGAAGAGAAGGGGATGACAGTGGATGAGATGGTTGGATGGCATCACGGACTCAATGGACATGAGTTTGAGCAAACTCCAGGAGATGGTGAAGGACAGGGAGGCCTGGTGTACTACAGTCCATGGGGTCGTGGAGAGTTGGACAGGACTTAGTGACTGAACAACAACAAACAAAATTTTCAGATATTTCCCACTGCACTTTCTTTGTGACCCTTTGAAAACCTGTAGTCCTAACTGGAATGGTCCCCGAGTGTGGCGAGCAGGGGGTGAACTCGTCCAGGGCTGTGTGGCAGAGGAGTAGCTCCTGTACGTCCTGGCCTCATGACCTCTGGGACCCTCGTGGTCAGCTGCAGCCTCTGCCTCAGCACCACCTCACAGTCCTCTGAATGGAGCCTCTGGGCGGCCGCTCCCAGTCAGCCGGGCCCACCAGCCGGAGCCCAGTCCATCCAGCACTTGTGACAGCTCTCCATCACAGTGGCCACCTGCTTCCAGGCTGTGGTACCCAGTAGGGGTCCTTTTATGAGGCACTTGCCTCATTTTGGGGACATGTTCTGAGCATAGGAAGTGGCTTCGAGGACACCCGGAAAGCCACAGAGAGCAGCCAGAGCACGGGCTCCACAGGGGCCGCCGGGGCGCGAGTCCTGCGTGGCCCTCGGCGACCTGGGGCCTCGGGGACAGTCTCTCAGCCCCAGTTTCCTGTTCCGCAAAGTTAGGGGTTTGGAAATGGCCTTACACAAGCTGGCCGTGAGAGTGAAGGGGAGTAGACGCGTTAAAGTCGTTGACACAGCGCCCGGCGCCCAGTCAGTCAGCAGAAGCCAGCTTTAACATGCACACGTTCACACTCTGAAGTCTTCCTCTTTCTTCTGTCGGCACGCAGAGATCCCTCTTCTCTGGGTGGACCCTCTTGACTATTTCGTTTTAGTTCAAGAAACGGGCCGGTCACTGTTCTCTTAGACAAGTCACTGCGGGCGGGAGGTTGTATCCGGCCGGCCCGGCGCCCTGCAGGTCAGCTTCTGCCGGACGTGCGTGGTAGAGGTGTTCCTGGGGAACCTTGTGCTTTTTCAACCGAGGTGTTACTCACATACTGTAAAGCGTGCAGTTTAGCAGATTTTCGCACACCCACCAAGCTGTGCGGCCACCACCGCCGTCGTCCAGCGTGTCTGTCAGCCCCGGCCCGTGAGGGAGCGGTCGCTGCCCGCCCCCGCCCCCGGCCCATGGCGGCCCCGACCTGCCTTCCCTGCGTCTGTGGGTCTGCCTGCTCGGCGTCTCGCACGGATAGAATCATAGGCTATGTGAGCTGGCGACCTTGAGCTTGGCCCTGTGCCGCGGCGGTCTGGAGGTCGATCCGGGTTGCGCGCGCCGCGGAGCGCCTGCCCTTCTGAGGCCGAAGGCTGCTCCTCGCTGCCCCGCCCTTCGGGTGGCGGCGGCCGCGGGCCGAGCGGTGTGGCTCTAGGGAAGCTGCCGTCGCGCGTCCTTATCGGGACCCGCGCTGTGTGCTTAGGCCCTTCTTTCCTGAGGCGCATCGTGTTCCTGCCGCCTTTGAAGAGGGGCCTTGCGGAATTTGGGCCCTTCGGACAGAGATCTGGTCTGCGCCTCCGCGAGGGTTGGGTCTTGTTCTCTGAGCAAACCCGGTCCTCCCGCTGACGCGTTAACCCTGCGGCCCTGTGGCCTCCTCAGGGAGAAGGAGGAGCAGCTGACCCGGGTGAGCGAGGCGCAGAGGCTGCAGGCCCAGCAGGCGGACGCCGCGCTGGAGGAGTTCAAGCGGCAGGTGGAGCTGAACTCGGAGAAGGTCTACGCGGAGATGAAGGAGCAGGTGAGAGGCCGCCTCTGGGGCGGAGACGGGCGGGCCTCCCAGCTCAGAAGGCTCCGCGGAGCTGGCCCAGCGTGGGCCGGGCCTTCGGGGCGGGCGGGGTGGACACGCACCGGCCGCAGAGCCCGGAGGAGCGGCAGCTCCTCTCAGCGGGACACGCGCCCCGGAGGAGGGCTCGGCCGGCCTGGGCCGCGGGAGGGACTCCGCGCCGCTGCTCCTGGGGGGGGAGCGGGCAGAGCACGGCGGACGGGCTGGGCGCCCTCCTTCCCCCTCAGGGCTCCGATCGCTCTTGAAAGCGGCGCCAGACACCAGTCGAAGCCCTGTCCACAGATGCGGTCGTGGCCAGACCTGCGCCGGCCTTTGGGACGCGGGTCGGCGTCCAGGCGAAAGCCCGCGGCGGCCGTCTGCTCCAGGGCGGGCCTCAGGTTGCCCTTCTCTGCGTCTGTCGGGGCGCCAGAGGTGGCGTAGCACGGTCCGTTACGGCAGATTACTTTCTAGCGGCACTTGAGGAGGACAGAGGCTGTCTCCAGTTCTTGTGTAAGTGGTATGCTGGATAGTTTTGAGGAAAAGTTAAGGAACTTACAGAAGAACAAAGGAGACAGACACCTCAGAACCCATCGTGAAGAATCAACAGTTGTCAACACCGTTTATTTAAATAAGATGTTACAGATGTGGTTTCATTCTACTTTGCATTTCAAGTCTAATCACATTGTCCTCTCTTCTCTCCTCTCCTGGTTTCTTCAGGAGAGCTCATACTGTAATTAATGTAGTGTGTACCATTTCAGCGTGTTTGTACTTTCACATGCCTGTGTAATGTCTGTAAGGATCACACGCGTGTAGCTGAACATATATACATGCATGCATAATTTCTATGCTTCCATCTTTGAAAAGTTAAAAGACTACAGATTTTATGTCTCAGTCTTGTTTGCACTTTTACACTGAATTTTATATAGCTGTGACCTGCCTGTTTAGTGCAATGCTTTGAACATTGTATGTGTTTTATCATATGAATATACCATATTTTATTTATAAGTTCCCCTATTCGAGAGCATTTGGTTGATTTTCAGGTTTTCTTAATTGTAAGAATGTTACAGTACTTGGTTGTGATTTCATTTTCAGCTGCAGGTTTCCTCCTCAGGAGGCCCGAGCACACACAGGTGGTAGAAACTTCCATGTGGAAGGTCATGGGCAGAGCCTGTGGGGTTTACAAAACGGAAACTGTGCTTCCTTATTATTTCCTTGGTTTGGATTGTGTGGATCTGGGTCCTGAGAGCAAGGTTTGAGACCCCCGCTCACTGCCTTGGGCAAAAGCCAGATGCTGGTAGAGTTTGCGGCTGGAAGGAGGGCTGTTCGGTCCCCACTCCTGGACGTGCATCTCTTCCCAGCTCCCTGCTGTGATCAGAGGCCAGGCCCGGAGGAGGCATATCTGCTCAGATGTGCAGTGGAGCTCATAAGGAACTCTTTGATCAGCTTAACATTTAAAGGAATACAGAGAATATTGAAGGAGAGGGCCCCTGGCAAGAAGTTTTGAGTATACCCTGAAGATGGCTAAAAAAGGAGCTTTTGAAAGTGCCAAGGCTGACAGTACAACTTTCTGATAAAAACTGAAACCATGGCAGGCACCTTTGGCTCAATAAATACACCTTTGGGGGTTGGTGATGCAGTGTTAACAAACTGCCCAATAATGGGGCAGGAGAAAGACAAGCAAACAATATGGGACTTGTGAAAACATTTTGTAGAACAAGAAGTTTGTATCCAGCCGTCACAGAATAAAAGCACACTTTTGAAAACAGTCTACTGTAGAATTCAGGGAGAAAAAAGCCAAAAAACCTTGGAGAAGTAGTACCTTTAATGAGAATACGTGATCTGTATGAAAGAGGCACATACATCAAGTAAAATTAATGCAATTAAAGCTAGATACCTTTTGGAAAAGTACTGAACATCAAGAATAAAATGGAAATCCAGTAAGTAGGCAGAATTAAACTGGAAAAGAAATCGGAGAAATAATGGAGTATTGAAGGAGAAGGGCTGTGACCCGATTTTATACATAACCAAGGAGCTTCTCACTTCCAAAATCAACAAAAAAAAACATTTTATTAGTAAGAGTTCACATAATGTATACTGACTGTTTCTTCTCTGGAAAAAAATTATGTCAATTCAGAGATGAAGCAGAAGACACCCATCATAGTAAAGTATGAGCCGAGAACAGTGGAATCCAGCTAAATAAAAGCAAAATCAACTGATGGTCACACCTCTGGCTGTGAGGTGGAATGCCGGTCTTGCTGCAGAAGGTGTCTAGTACAGAAAATACAAATTTGATACCAACAGATAATCTGAATCCACAGGTCACATTAGTAAAGTTCACGAAGCATGGATCAGGATGGGGAAGCACATTGGCCAACACTCAGAGGATTCGTGAGATGAAGGATGTGGGTTAAAACAGTCTTTAGATGCATAAAACAGGCATTTACAACATTAACAAGCTGTTAAATTCTCATAAAAATCTTGAGAAGATAAAAGCAAAACTTGAGATATTGCCAAACGGAATAGAGGTAGAAACAGAACAAAATGTCCGAAATAAGACAGAGTATATAACTGTAGTAGTAAATAGTGATAGGTTAAATTTTTCTAATAAAAAAGGTATTTATTAGCTGACTTAAGTGAGTATATGCTATTTATAAAAGGCACAGCTAAAAGTTACACAAAAGATGTATGGAAAATATATTTTATCACTTGTTTTCAGAATAAAAGAAAATGTAATACTATTGTATAAATTAACACCAACACAAGTCAATAAACTGGACAAAGTATATTTTTGCTTGAGAAAGCCAAGAATCCTTATGAAAAGGTGTAAGGAATACATGAAAAAATTGACATAGTCATGGGGTGCTTTAACAAATTTTTCTCCATACTTGACTTCTCGGGGGGGCAAAACCTAAACAAATAGGAGATCTAAATAACAGTTTATAAAACTGCCACATTTCTACTTCCCACTCTTTAAATATGACATTAAATTCTTACTCCAATGGAGCATTTACAGAACTCAGTAAACCAATAAATTTCTGAAACTCGACAGCACCTATTTTTGCCAGAAATTAAATTTCAATTAAAATTGCCATGTTCACCAAAACCTTTTTGTTTTTTGGAAGGCACCGTTAAAAACAAGAAAGAGTTAAGGCAAGCCAGAGAATGGGAAAATAAAGGATTCACAAATATTTCCAAGAACTCATATCTAAAATGTAAAAGATATCTTACAACACAATAAGAAGAAGACAAACAACCCAGTTAAAAATAGGCAGAATATTTGGACACCTCAGAGAAGACTAATAAGCACATAAAGAGATGTTCAGTATTGTCATTCATCAAGGAAACGCAAACAAAAACCAAGCAAGGTGCCCCTGTGTGCTCTTGGAAAAGGTTAAAATCGTAAAGATTAGCTGAGGTGCCAAACACTGGTAAAGGTAAAGGTATGGTCAGATGTGGTACCTTCACACTGCTGGTGCAAAAACGTTCAACAAACACAACCGTCTGCCAGCCATTCCCTTCCTGTGTGTTTAACCAGGAGAATCGAAGTCATATCCAGACAAAGACTTGTACACCAAAGTTGTCAGCAACTTTATTCACAAAAGTTCAAAACTTGAACAACCCGAATATTCCTCAAAAGTTGAAAGGACAATCAAGATGCAGTGAATACAGTGGAATATGACTTGGGAATAAAAAGGAACGAACTGCTGATGCCTGCTACAGAGGACGAGTCTCAGACGTCCTGCTGAAGGGAAGACTCTGTAAACAAAGGGTTCATGCTGTGTGCTCTGCACCTCTGCTTGGTGTTGGAATGCCCCGGATAGTGTCAGCTTTTTTGTTTTGGCAGAGTATCAACCTGATTTGTTGCCGAGCAGAAGTCTCTTCTGTGGGTGGGTTCCAGTTTCAGTCAAGTCTCC
This sequence comes from Antilocapra americana, assembly GCA_007570785.1. NCBI lineage: Eukaryota > Metazoa > Chordata > Mammalia > Artiodactyla > Antilocapridae > Antilocapra > Antilocapra americana. Next base: position 730,252 of record ML663574.1, read on the forward strand.
ATCCTTTGCTGTGCTGGGTTTGTTGTGCTGGGCCACTCAGGAGCATATCTAGACTCAGTGCTGATTTAAACCCCTCCACCCAGTAACTCCAGGCACTCACGGAACATTCTCTGGGGCACACCATATGCTTGGCCATGAAACAGTTCTCAGTAAATCTTAAAAGGACTCAGAAGATCTTAAAATCATACAAAATGTTTTCCTTGACCCCGATGATAATAAATTAGAAACAAACAGAAGAAATCTGGGAAAATACCACATGTTTGCAAATTAAATAAGACACTTAAGTAACTCATGGAGCAAAGGAGATATTACTTTAGAAATTATTAAACTGAATTAAAATGAAAATATGGCATATCAAAGTTTACAGAATGCAGCTAACACAGTACTTAGAGAAAAGCTTGTAACGTCTGTCTCCAAGAGGAACAGTCTCAAATCAGTAACCTAGTTTTTGTCTCAAGAAACAAGAACAGGGAAAGCAGGCTTCTGCTCAGGGAAGCAGAATAAAGGAAATCATAGATATTTACATATATATATATATATAGTATATATATATGTATTTATGGAAAGCAAAGAAGTAGAAAACATTAAAATAGAGAAAGGCAATGAAGCCAAAAGTTGGTTCTTTGAAAAGATCGAACAAAATTGACAAATTTAGCTTGACTGCTAAGGGTAAAATACAAAAAGTGAGGAGAAATAAATTACTAAAGCTAGGGATGCAAAAGGAGAGGACACTGCTATTGATCTTATAGAAAATGAAATAATTATAAGGTGATATTTTAAAAACTTGGTGCCAACAAACAACAAAAACTTAGCTGAGATGGACAAATTCCTAGGAAGATACAAGTTACTGAAACTGTCTAAAGAAGAGATAGAAAGTGCAAATTGTCCTATTTAATTATCAATTAAGAATCTTTTCACAAGGAAACGCCTAGGACCAGACGGGTTCCCTGGTGCTGTGTATGCTGTGTGCTCAGTTGTGTCCAACGCTTGCAACCCAGCGAACTGTAGCTGGCCAGGCTCCTCCATCCATGGGATTTTCCAGGCAAGAGCACTGTAACAAACACTGTGGTTCAGGCAGTAGTAGGATCAAGCAGTGTGGATGAGGAAGAATCATTTTCCTGTTCTACCTCTAGGATTCTATTTCCAGGACTCCAAGGTGTGCACGGTGTGTGTTAAAGGTTGTTTATTGTGATGTCATTTATCAAGAGTAAAAAAAACTAGGAACTACATGTCAAAAAATCTATGTAGTAAGACTATAAAGAAAGCTGAGCGCCAAAGGAGTGATGCTTTTGAACTGTGGTATTGGAGAAGACTCTTGAGAGTCCCTTGGACTGCAAGGAGATACAACCAGTCCATCCTAAAGGAGATCAGTCCTGGGTGTTCATTGGAAGGACTGATACTGAAGCTGAAACTCTAATACTTTGGCCACCTGGTGTGAAGAACTAACTCACTGGAAAAGACCCTTTTGCTGGGAAAGATTGAGGGCAGGAGGAGAAGGGGACGACAGAGGATGAGATGGTTGGATGGCATCACCAACTCAACGGACGTGAGTTTGGGTAGACTCTGGGAGTTAGTGATGGACAGGGAGGCCTGGTGTGCTGTGGTCCATGGGGTCACAAGGAGTCAGACATGACTGAGCAACTAAACTAAACTCAACTGATGTCAAAAAAAAGTTGGAGAGAATGGTAAAAAAAAAAAAAAAAAAAAAACATGCCTTGGAGAGAATGTGATCTCAGGAACCATTAAATCAGAAATCCATCTTCCTCTTTCCTCTGCAAAAACTGGCCTCTTTAAAATCAAACCATCTTGAGGATCCAGATGCTGACCCCCTAGTTACTGTTTCCAAGTTAACTGGAGCAAAAAAACAACTAAAACGAAATGTAAAAAAAAGAGAAAAGACTAAGAACCCCGCCCAGTCGTCAGGTGAGACTGCCGTAAAGCGGGCCCCAAGGCCGAGGGAGGTGTCCCGCCGGAAGTGCCCCGCGGCCCCGCCCCGCCCCGCCCCGCCCGCGGCCCCGCCCCCCCCCTGCCTCGCCGTCTCCGGCCCTCTGCCTGAGCCTCCCGTTCTGGCCCTCCGGAGTCCGCGTGTTCCTCCCTGGGAGAGGCCGCACCTCCGCGGGGCCGTCCCCTGTTCCCTGAGCCGACGCAGGGCCCTCTGTCAGCCGCGTCCTGCCGTGGTCAGCGGCCCTCCCCGCCCTGTCCCGCCCTGTCCCGCGGTTCGGGGCTCAGCGTCCGCGAGACGTGCCCGGGGACGCGGCTGAGCAGCGAGCCGCGCGGTCGGCTGCGGGCGGGAAGCGCTCCCGCGGCTCCGGGGACGGCTGGTTTCGCCAAGTGCAGCGGAGCCTCCGGAACCCGGAAAGTGCCTTTGGTGTGAGTGTCACGATACGGAGCGGCCCCAGTGTGAAGGGGTCCTTAGAGCCAGGCTCAGTAGCCAGTCGGACAGTTCTCACGTAGCAGATCTTAACAGGCAGTAAAGACAGTAGGTATGCCAACACACGGTAAATTAGATGCCCTCCGTTTCAGAGTGTCAGTTGGTTGAAAAGTGTGGATCTGATGTGGCTCAAGTTCTCAAAGAAAGTCAATCAGCAGATTGATTATTTGGAGAATTCATACTGCTTTTGGACTTTTCCACAGTCTGTGTTTTCCTTTTCTGTTGTTGTTTTGAACTGTTCTTTTCTCACTGAAGTCTTTTGTGCAAAAGCCAAGAGAGCTCAGGGCATCTTTTTCCACTTGGAAACTGCTGCACATAGAAGACAACGGGAATTTGAATTAAAAAAAGCTTTGAGTTTGTTTTTGAAAGCGAATTGCTGCTTGAAAAATGAGGCCCATGAGAGAAAATGGAACAGGCTTTAACTTTTTAAAAAAGTTGCTTCACACTGTTTCTTTCACTTTGAAGAACTTTTTATCTCATTTAAGACTGCTTAAATAACCTAATTTCTACTCCAGTGGCGAAATCCGTTACATATGTTACCTGTCAGCAATTAGTTGTGCAAAATATACATATTTTAATTGTGAAAATGTGTTACTGCTAGAATTATTCCTGTATATGTGTATATAATTGTATTTTTTTAAAAAGAAAAACAGTTCTATATTTACCTACTCTGTGAAACAAATAAATGACTGAAAAAGACAGCTATGTCTTTTGAAGTATTGGCAGCAATTCTAAGGTGAAACTTTTTCATCTTGTAAACCGACTGAATGAATGTCAGCTCACCACTTCCTCCTGGGGCTTCCACTCAACCACTTGACTTTTCTAGTTAATTTTTGTCCTCTTGAAAACACATTCTCATTAAGTGGCATTTGCTGCTAAATATCTGGCTTTAAATTTTGTTCCTTTATCTTTGTAGCCATCAGCTACATGATATTAGCTTTATACTTGGAAAACCCACGGTTTGCTGTGAAAACCTAATTTGGAAACCCTGCCTGTGACTAGTGAGGTTGCTTCTGGGTGCATTTGAAACTGATCAGCAGCTTCGTACAGTCTAGAAGATTTTGAGTTTAGTTCATCATCTCATAAGTTGCTGTTGACTTCATGAAAAAGTTCTCAAGTTACAAGGAATGAGGAATGTCGTCTGAATGCATCTGTGCTTTTATAAATGTAGATGGATAACAGACAGACTGAGAGAGAAGACTCGACATGCGGGCCCATTCATCCTCTGGTCCTGTAAGGGTCGTACCGGCTCATGGAATTAAATGAGGTCTTTTTAGACCAGCTTTAAGGCAATAGAATATCCAATACAAATAGAAGCATTTTTTTATCAGTTACTTTTTGATGATAATGGGCAAATCTGTGTCCGCTTTCAACATTTGAAAAATTTTGTCTTCAAATGAGATGAGGTAGCAGGGGTAAACTTCTCGAAGTATATTTAAGTATTCTAACAGAGCCTATCGTGTTAATCAATTCCAAATGTCAGCATCCAAAGTCTATGGATAAATGTTTGGCTTTGAAAAACAAAATTAAACAAAGAAATCAAATAATTAAAAGAAACCTTAACTCTTATCCTTAAATGCTTGATAGAGTATTAAATGAAACTTTACTTACTACCAAGGAAGACCCGGATGAATTGGGAGATGTGTCTTGTGTATGGATTTGAAGACTCAGTGTTATAAAGATGTCCTGAAGTATTCTTCCATGTTCTTCCTGTTGATTCTGTCCATTCCTGTTGATTCTGCCTTGATTTCGTCCCTTCTGATTCCACACCATGTATGCATGCTTAGTCGCTGCTCAGTCCCTGTTCAATTCTTGGTGACCCCACCAGGTTCCTCTGTCCATGGGATTTCCCAGGCAAGAATGCTGAAGTGGATTGCCATTTCCTCCTGCAGGGGAACTTCCCGACCCAGGGGTTGAATCTGTCTCACCTGGGTCTCCTGCGTCATAGGTGGGTTCTTTACTGACTGAGCCATCGGGAAAACTCGTAAAAATGTCAGTTCTCCCCAGATTAATCTATAGAATTAACACAGTCCTAAAAATCAAAACGTTAGCGGGGTTTTTGGCGGGGGCGGGGGGGGGGGAATTGTGGGGGAGTGAGGGAAGCTGGCAAGCTGATTCTAAGATCTACATGGAAATACAGATGGCTCGGGGCGGCCATGGCAACCTGACACTACCAGAACTTATAAATCCTGCCAATACTGAGCCCAATATTGAGCTGTAGTCATAAATACAAGTGTGGTCTTGGCACAAAGATGACCAGTATTTTAGAGGAAAGAGACCAAAACCAGACTCGCACACATTGTGATCACCCTGATCCATGTCAAAGTAAGTGTTGCTGTTAGAGCAGCCAGAGAAGGGCCAGGCCAGTCAGTGCTGCTGTGGTGATGAGGCGCTGAGCAAAGCACCGCATCCAGGACTGATAAAGGACTCCCGCAAACGGGTGATGAGGGGAGAGGCGCCAGACCCGCGTCCGCTGCTTCTCCCTGTCAAGGGTGTTAGTCCCTACTGAACCTTGCCAAGCACAGATACTGTTTATCTGTCTCGCTGCCCTTTGTATCTGCCACATCTGCCTGTCTGTCTGTCTGTCTGTCTGTCTATATACATATCTGAAAATATTTGAAGGACAATTTCTTATAGTTTATCTAAATATGTATTAAAAACAGCAAAATTGTATATGTTTATAGGATTGTATAATTGTCTACTATTTCTAAGTCAGATTACTCAGAACCTAACAACACAAGCGAACTTGACTAGAGAAAGAACAGTGACTTTTTACAACCACGTTTGACAGAAACACTAGATCCTGGTCCAGTGTCCATTCCTAGTCTCTTACTAATACAGCAGAGCCCTGGGTTTATTTAGGGCAACATTAGACACAGCTCTAAACGGGCAGTCTCTCACCTTGCAGATGGAGTGTGGCTTCTAACGCAGAGAACTTCTAACACAGCGGATGAGATGCAAATAGTGTACTTAACTTGCTCCTGACAGGAACTTGCAGGAAGGCCCCTTCAGAGGGTTTTCAGCAGCTCCTATGGACCCCTAGCCCTTGTCCCCTCGCCCCCACCCTTTGGGGCTGGGGTTCTGAGCTGCAGAAACCACTCTGGGGCCATCATGGGAAGCTGAATTGCAGAGACCCAAGCCCTGACATCTTTGAGCTGCCGACACCTCTTTCTGAACGTTCGTGACCTGAGGGAAGCACGGAACGCTGGTGTTGCCTAAGCTCTAGACGCTCCGGTGTTTCCTTTCTTGGAGCTCTCGGAATGCTCAGGACACCATCGTAGACCTCTCTTCATCACCCATGAATGTTAGACATCCACAGAAACGCACCCGAACCCTTTTCTGCTGCTGATTTGATCACCAAGGTCTACGCTTAGCTTTCTTGGAAGCCAGTTACCCAGTGAAGGAGTGGGTTGTTCTTTTTTCCTTACACTTGAAGTTAAATAGAATATGGAATGATGTATGACTAAGCAGAATCTTTTGTATCTCTGGCAACTGAGAACCTTGTATTTCTACACAAACTTTAAGTGTTTTACAAGACTTGTTTTTTTATTTTGGTTAAATTCTGGAAGGAGAATGGAGTGGGGTCTTGCATTTTCGGTCAGTATAAAATAACACTTATAACACTGAATTTTTCTTGATGTTTTGGTATAAGAGGTCTTTCATGTGCTTAAAATTGTTTACTATTTTGATTATAGAAGATAATTTTCTTGAAGGAAGATATCCTGTTTTTATGAATGTTGCATACACAAAGCTCTTACTTAAATTTAAAATATTTTAATAATTATTGTTATTTGTAATATTCAATCTGTGCTAAAGTAGAATAAGAACCAAAAGTCAACTTCATACGAAGATTTGTCTTAAAAGCACTGAATAAACCAGGTCTTCTCTCCTGGATTTACCTTTCTTGCCTCCTTTCTGTTTTGGTTTTGTCTGCCCTCCATTCATCCTTGAGAATTTAATACGTATTTATTCTGCATACCATGGCAATTAATAACTAAGATACAACAGAATTATAAGTCATAGTTTCTTCTATTTGGGAGCTCACTGTGTAGATGAGTAAACAAAGCAATTTGAAGCACTCCTGCACTCGAGAGAAAAGCACCGGGTGCTGGGAAAATGAAAGGTTTCATTTCCTTGCTCCCAGAGCGCAGTAAGAGGAAGGTGTTTCCATCAGTTGTGGATCAGAGAGCAGACCCCTCCGCCAGGAGGGGAGGCCCAAGTCAGCCTCGGAGAGGGATGGCTGGGTGAGAGAAACACGGAGGGTTTTCCAACAGAGAGGAGCAGAGTAGCCTCGTGAGTAGCCGCAGCCTGTCCGGGAAGTGCCAGGGGAGCCAGAGCACGGGTGGCTCCTGAGGACCAAGTCACAGGCCTCTGGGTAGAGCTGATGTGGAGAGCGCTCACCGGAGGAGAGAGCGCCTTGAAACCCACGTCCGAGTTAGAAAACAACATGGGCTCCGCGGTGCCTGCTTTAGACAGTCCTCAGTGCGTCTGATCCCGGGACTGAGGGCCTGTGATGGTCATCTTAGAACTCGGATCGCTGAATCTGGAAGCTGCCGACCCATGTGTGTGATTCAGCGGTTTTCAGTATATTCAGAGTCATGCAGCTATCATCACTCCAGAAAAGCCCACCCCCAGCCCCTCTCACCCGAGGCAATCAGCAGTCCTCTTTCCGCTTCCGTGGGGCTGACTCCTCTGAGAACTGAACACGGACCGGACAGTACAACACATGGCCTGTTCGGCCTGTTCTCTTTCACTTTGATTACTGCTTTCAAGATTCATCCACGTTGTGATGTGCGCTAATACTTCCCCCGAATAATGTCTCGTTGTATGGATATGCCACATTTTGTTCGTTCATCAGTTGAGGGACCTTTGGGTTGTTTCCTCCTTTTTGGCAGTTATGCCATGAACGTTTGAGTGTAACTTTTTAGTATGGATTATGTTTTTCATTTCTCACCTAGGAGTGGAATTCCTGGTTCATGGGAATCCATGTGGGTTCACTGTATCATCTCTCTGGTTAATCTACTGAGGAACTGCGAATTTGTCTTCCAGAGCAGTTGCATCATTTCAGACCCCCACCAGCGCCTTGGGGATCTGACTCCTCTGCGTCTTCACCAGCCCTTGTTGTGGTGGCTTTTTGATCACAGCCACCCGAGAGGGCGTGACGTCAGGCTGCTGCTGTAACTTGAAACGGCCTAATGACAGTGGCGTTGGGCATTTTCTCCTGTGCTCGTTGCCCATCGGTGTATCTTCTTTGGAGGCATGTCTTCCAATCCCTTGGCCCAAAATAAAATTGGGTTTAATTGCCCATTTATTATTGAGTTGTAAGATTTCTTTATATATTCTAGATGCAAGTCCCCTTTCAGATAGATGGTTTGCAAATATTTTCTCCCATTCAGCACACAGCAAGGCCTTAATAAAACATTGTTGAGTAAGTATTTGGATGTTCAAAATTGTATTTCTATCACAATATTACTGTCACAGTAGAGTTTAGTCAACTCTATACCAACAATAAGTTCCCTGATTTGAAACTATTAAAACCCATTAAGATAAGTGGACACATCTGTCACCATTTTATCATCTTTAAATTCAGCATTACGATCAGTGAGGTGTTGAAAATCCATCATTTTAATGAATGTGCAACTGACAAAAATATGCAATGCCATTTGTCACTTAAAAGTTTGATATTTGATTTTTAAACTTTGCAGATGGAAAAGGTGGAAGCTGACCTGACTCGGTCCAAGTCTCTCCGAGAGAAGCAGTCCAAGGAGTTCCTGTGGCAGCTGGATGACGTCAAGCGGAGATGCGAGCAGCAGGTGCGTCCCGCCGAGGCCCGAGGCCCGGGGCTGCCGTGCGCGCCCCCTCCGCGTGCCCCCCTCTAGCACAGCGTCTGCACGGCTAATGAATTATAACAAATAAAATAATTAGCATATAAATAAGTAGTGCAGATTATAAGAAAATCTTTAATGTCCCAATAAATAAACTGGCAAAGGAAAGAAATATATATAAGTAAATTGAGTAAATGACCATGTAGAAATATCTTCAGCCTTGGTGTTAATAAAAATGCAAATTAAAGTGATGTACCATCTAAAGTTGGCTAAAGTTTAGTAAAATTGGCACTTTCATATATTGCTAGTGGCACTGTAAGTTAATGTAGCCAAAAAAATTTTTGTAGCATCTACTAAGAGTCTTGAAAAATGTTTCCATTTTCAGGCCCAATTATCCTTAACCTTGAAAATCAGACAAAAATATTCAAACAATGATGTTAATAATTTTTTAGATGGTTGATTCTTTTCTACGTGCTCTACTTTCCACACTGTGATAGTCTTTTTAATGTGACAGTCCCTTTTTTTAGGGTAAAAATAAATTTATATAAACTCCTTTGAAAGACCATTACACTTCAAAGGCTTTTCTCAGAGTGGTAGATTTGAAGCTGTACCAGATTTTTGTCTTTTATAGTTTTGGTCAAAATATTTAATAAGGAAAATTGATCAATTATTTAAAGGATTCATACTATTAATAGAAGCCATACACTAGTGCATCAATCTTTCTAATTTAATTTTCATGAAAAAGAAGTGATGTTTGACAAGTGTATAATGGGAATTTTTGGAAAACCACTGGAAGATCTCTGAGGGCAGCGCAGGCTTAGCCTGTTTCTCTTCTTCCTGTGTCGTGAGCTGATCATCAGCACCCTTGCTGAGAGTGAAGCTTGCAGACAGCCACTTACGAGGCAGGACTGTGAGCTCGGAGGTGTTAGGAGAACATTTATTGACCCGATAATATACAAACTTTTTAAAACCCCCTTTTTAAGCTGAAAATTCTATCAACCAGAATGGTATTCCCCTGACCACTCCAAACTGCCGACGTTTTCACGCTGGAAGTGTATCATGAGGAAAGAGAGGCGCTGAGTCGCGTCCGCGGGAGCCAGCGAGGTCCGAGGGAAAGCCGTGGACAGACGCCCCTCTGAGAGCGGGGGACCGTGGGGGACCGGCAGGGCGGGGCGGGGCCTCGCTCGGCCGTGGGCGGGGCCTCAGGTGGGGCCGGGGCCAGCTGTGGGTGCCTGGGCGGGGGGCGGGGCCTGGGGAGGCCAGCCCCGAGTGACGGGAGTCGCCCCAGCGTCTGGGGGTGCGGGGTCTCAGGCCAGCCCC